>OX393565.1:25719722-25778382 GCA_947652115.1 Blastomussa wellsi
GTAAAGCTCAGTAAAGATTGGAAACCCGCATTTACGCTACCGTGCATAAAGTTGATGTAAACTTGACGTAAAGATGACATTTACAAAACTTTACGGCAACGTAAAGTTTGCTTAAGTAAGTCTCATTACGCAAACTTTAAATGTGAGTGTAAAGCTGATGTAAAGATCAGCTTTAAAAATCTTAAAGGTGCCGTAAAGCTTCGTAAAGTAGACATTTACGTCGGCTTTACACCGCAGTAAAGTTTTCTTTTCATGCTGTGTAAAATACACATCCCACTAGTTTAAAATCGCTTTGACCTGAAATTCATCTTAAACTGCAAAATACATATAGATACAAATTTGAAAAGAATCATTTGCTTGCGTCGACGGCAAAAAGTATTGGCTTATTATGCCCCGTCGGTGTCATCTAAAAACTATCTCGCTCCTGCTGGGCCTTATATCAGTTCACCAAGGCTGTAAAGCATAATCTAGTTAACCTGTTACTGGTTTTGCCCGAAGGGTTAGAATTTTCCTTGAAACTTATTATATCACACTTCTAATCGTTCCATTTTACGACCACGCTAGCGAAATCCTTGGACAATCCACTCTTTTCTATGCAAGCACGTCTTGGGCGTTCTTAATTATTTTTTGATGATATTTGAGCCTATATGATCTGAAATGTTCTGTTTCTAAAAACAAAGTTGTATTGCAGTAAATTCATTCCTAACTGATACAGCTGTTTCGAGAAAGGTTGTCAGCGGTGAGAGTGCCATGACAACCCCGAAAGGTATTGTGGGTAGTTTTAAGTTCACGCCGTTTCAAATGGCACCAGACACTAACGAACACCATGTGATGGACGTATGTTTGCTTTCTATTTTGATGCATTTAGGTATGCTTGCCTGATACCCAGGTTACCCAGGTTTCTCGAAACAGCTGTATGCACATGTCGGCTTGCCACTAGTTATGGCTGATGACAATGCTGGTTCCAGGTTGCATTTGAATAAAGACTGGTTAAAGACTAATTGATTTAGTACACTGAATAAAGACTGGTTGATTTAGCACGTATCTTACCCAAATTTTAGCCATATGTACGCGATGTTCTTTAAAAAACTCTGGCCTTTCTCAGCCTTAACGTTCTAAAGAAAAGGTTCTTCAATATAAAAAAAGAGTGCCGGTGCTGGTATCGCTTGCGTTGGCAGGTGGTTCGAAGGGAATAGGGAAAGCGATGAGAAGCGCGAAGCGTGAAGTCAAAGGGGGAACTTCTTCCCCATTTCCATTCGCGCTTCTATTCACGGTCTTCTCGCTTTCCTTTTCCCTTCCCTTTCGAACCATCTGCCACCCAGTCATGTGTACCACAAGCTGAGCTGGACCACTTGATGTGAGCGGGTCCACGAAAAGCGGTCGGTATAAATCAACAATGCCCTTTAACACAGGTCGTTCAGAACATTTACCACAGAAACAAATCTTCTAAACCTTTGGACAAAATCAAGCTCAATAAATATGCTAATAAATTGATTTTAGGTCGCCATGGCTATGAACTTGAACAAACTGACCTTCGTATGGACTCGTTCAGTAAGATTATTCAGTTATTATTAACCCATAGAGAATGATTATCGACGCGTGAATTGTAACAGGAAGGTTACTTGATAAACAAGTTTGAACTTACAATATTGAAGCTTTCTGGTGCTATCCCTTTATCGAGGGTCCCCTGTCCTTTTTACGTGAAGCGTGATTGGAACTATTTATGTTCCCGTGAAACGCGATTTAAGCGTTTATTCTTTCGTGATACGTGATTTCCAATTTTAAGAATTGTCAACGTGCACGTGAACGCACTAAGAGTTGAAATTAGTCGTGATTCGTGAATCATCGAAACTGATCGCAGGTTAGAATCATCATGTTTTGCGTGACTTAATTTCTGATTTTTTGAGTGTTCTAGTAAAATTATGCCTTTGTTTCCCGGCTATGTGATTGGATTTTGAAACTGACGATGAAGCTTCTGTCAGTGGTTTTGTGTCGTGCACCATCTTACATGCATGAAATATAACGCTGAAATCAATTTTGCGCGTTGTTCTACTGTAGTGAATCAAGTATTTAGTAAAATGTCTACAGAACAGAACATTTACCACAGAAACAAATCTTCTAAACCTTTGGACAAAATCAAGCTCAATAAATATGCTAATAAATTGATTTTAGGTCGCCATGGCTATGAACTTGAACAAACTGACCTTCGTATGGACTCGTTCAGTAAGATTATTCAGTGATTATTAACCCATAGAGAATGATTATCGACGCGTGAATTGTAACAGGAAGGTTACTTGATAAACAAGTTTGAACTTACAATATTGAAGCTTTCTGGTGCTATCACTTTATCGAGGATCCCCTGTCCTTTTTACGTGAAGCGTGATTGGAACTATTTATGTTCCCGTGAAACGCGATTTAAGCGTTTATTATTTCGTGATACGTGATTTCCAATTTTAAGAATTTTCAACGTGCACGTGAACGCAATTTAAGAGTTGAAATTAGTCGTGATTCGTGAATAATCGAAACTGATCGCAGGTTAGGATCATCATGTTTTGCGTGACTTAATTTCTGAGTTTTTGAGTGTTCTAGTAAAATTATGCCTTTGTTTCCCGGCTATGTGATTGGATTTTGAAACTGACGATGAAGCTTCTGTCAGTTGTTTTGTGTCGTGCACGATCTTACATGCATGAAATATAACGCTGAAATCAATTTTGCGCGTTGTTCTACTGTCGAAACGTTAACGGTTTTGTCTTGTTACGTGTCACTTTTGACCAATGAAAAATGTCTACAGAACAAAATGTCTGCAGATGTCGGACACGCAACGACTACATTAAAACTTCGCCGCGTTAAAAGTCTTAAAATATATACATTTTTTTAATTTGGAAGAAGGTTGAACTGGTGTCCAGAAATCTTGAATGATTCATTATTTCGATAACAACATTTGAGTGGGCTTACAACGCGGACGATTAACGTCTTCTTAGTCTCGCTACACGTAAACAAATTACGCGTCTTTTATGAGTTTAGAAACGTTCTCTATGCTCGGCCTTTAAAAAGATAGAGAATAATACTGTAAATTCGCCATGGTTTCAGCTAAATCGGGGCCAGTGTACCAGTCAAAGTAAACTCCTTGATTTTTGCGTGAACGTGAAAACATTTTGGTTATTATTTGTGAAACGTGAAACCTTGTGAATCGACCTGGGACTTTGTGGACAAGTGAAAAGACCAAAAATAGATTTTGAAAGATTCGATTTTGAAAAGGGGTATGGGGGAACCCCTTTATCCTGTTCATAACCCAACAAACTACACCTTGTCAATCATGGGTAAAGCCTTTCAGTCTTTCTTGTTGAGATACGCATGTTTAAGCAATAATAAATTGGCAATAATAAATGTTTCGATTATCCAAAAAATCCTTATTGTTCAAGTTTGGCGTAAATGAATCTACAAACTTACTGTTCAAATGTCATCTGATGTTTAGCCAAATTCAACAGATCTTCATATTCTAAGTATCGCTTGAATATGAAGTATTCCAGACTGCAGTTTTCATTTCATTACGTCATCGTTCGCAAACTTTGAAAGGCTAAATTTTTCAAAATGGTTTTTACCAATACATTTCAATCTTCTCCCGTCCTCAGCCATCCTTATTCCGTTTTGGTTCAGTATCCCTCCTTTGGTGTTTTCGTTCTTAGCAAACTATTATTTTTAAGTTTCCTACATTTTAAGGGTAAGAAAGGCTGTCGAAGATAATATCGTGACGTAATCCTTTATTAATTATATGATAACACCATTTTCGTAATTGTTTCTCAAAAATTACGTGTTTAGCAAAACCATCTAGATGATATCTTGGAAAAGACATCTGTCAAGGATTAGATGGATTCCTTGTAATCGAGCCTAGATTCCTTGTAAATGAATAAAAAATAAAAATCTCCATGGTTTTTCCTTTTCTGTAGTAATGACAGTTCCACAACGTTTTCCTCGCCTGAGGAAATTATGGCAGCTGTCACCAGACCTTATTATTCACGACCAACAATAGACAATGCATTTACTAGAAAGAAAGAAACCCATTTTATACATGTCAGTGTTCATGACATCCTCAAAATACAAGCTCAACAACAATATGTTTATTTTTAAGTAATAATACAAATGTAGGAAAAACTTCAAAATGGAAATTGTTATGTAAATATATTCAATAAACAAATTTAATTATATGTTGTCCACAAATAAAAATTGCGTCCTAAATTTTACTATTTACGAGACAGTGTGGTCATTCGCAATTATTCAAAGAAACCAACAGAAACAGGATATTAATTTGTGGTACAGATGTTTCAGTTGCAAACACACCAACGAAGAGCACGAACTAAAATGACGTCCAAAATACGTCTACCACATAAGAATATGGACGTCTTTGGACTTAAGAGAGCTGTGACCTCCCTGCGCGCCCGAAAAAATTCCACAACGCTCGAATGTGTGAGCATTAAACCCGGATACCAAAATTGGATTCAAAAAGACGTTCGCAATTCGCACGCTTAACGAAACTTTTACACTTCAAAAATAGTTCGCTGACTAAGACTTGTGTTTTGCCCGATAAAGTGCCTATAATTTTTCTGGGGGGAAGGCGCCTTTTTACAGTTAACGGTGCATTTCTTTCCGTTACAGAAGTGTCATAAATCAATTGCCAAAATTGATTTTCGTTTTGTATAAAAGTAAAAAATGTTTTTCTAGTCTTTATAGGGCAACCAAATTTATGATACAGTCAACAATCAGATCTATCAAAATGTCTGTCAACTTTAGGTTAACGTTATTTATTTTATTTTTCTTTTTTTTTTTTACATTTTTACGCCGAACGGCAAAACTTTTGGCAGTTTTACGGCTAACGGTTAACCCCATGGAGCTCCCCGGCGCGACGGGCGTTTCGCACGTCCGTCTTGCGAAACGCCCCTCGAGCCGGGAGCGAAGAGGGGCGGCTATATTCACAGGCTATGCTTTCAACTGAATGAAGGTAATCTAAGAAAAGCGGGTATGGTTCCAGTCAGTGAGGCGGTTCGAGAAATCAGGATTCCTCTTATTTATATCACCATTTATTTACAAAATACACAACAGTATAAAAACTACTTCTCGAAACAAGAAACAAACACAATCAACTTGCTGGGACAAAATGCCACCAGCACAGATCTGCTCTCAGCATATTTATATCCTGGTGTATTGTCACGTGACCTCACCTGTACGTGTCGTGTGCGAACACTTCGTAATCTGTAACAGCAAAATATCTGCCTCCTGTAAAGAATGTGCTCTGCTGCCCTGGAGGGCATTCATACGTGTGGCCGAGATTACTGCGACTTGAAGTAGCAGCTGAGCTTGTGTTATCTGATATATAAAGGTCGAGTCCTGCGCCAAATGTTGGCCCATAGCTTCGGTCGCAGCAGATGGCATTCTGTTGCTGTTGACTCTTAAGCGCCATTTTAGTTGGTCCCAGGCCTTGTGGGTTGACCAAACTAAACAAAAACGGCTAACTGCACGTCCAACCACCCCGATCTGTTGATGAAATGATGTTTCAAAACAATATTCAAGGATCAGAGTTCATGACAAGCTATGTTATATTCCGTGATTCGCTGGTTTTCGTGAAAGTAGAGCCACGGCAAGAAACAAACACAATCTGGCAATAAAAATCCGACAATAAACAAGCCAAACACTTAAATTGTTCGTTGCGTGATCTCCTGCATCCAAACGTTGTACACTTATATATAAGAATGTCTAATTTTGGAGCTGATGCTGAACGTTCTTATATTTTTGCGATTTGAGACTGAAAATAAAAACGTTCAAAATAAAATCGTTCTTAATCAACTCTGAGCCTGGAGAATGTTCTTAATACGTTCTTAAAATTTGGGCTTATGTCAGCTTCAACGTTGCTTTAAAAAAGTTCGAATTCTTATAAAAAAAATATTGCACGGGGTAGGATGGACTTCGAGAGGAGAGGCAGGGTATACAGCTCCTGTAACTAAGAATTGAAAAACTGCGCACACGTTTAGCCTGGGACCATCGAAACGAGCCGAGGGGGAGAATAGGGATAGCAAGTAGAGGGGCTCTTCTGCTCCCCATTCTCCCACGCGGTTCGTATTTCCGCCGCCCGCCAGCTTAGCTCACCTCACTATTCCCCACTGCAGAGCCCGGTCCCAGGCTTACTCAGGCTAGTACTTGATCTGTTCAGCTGAAAGTTTCTACCTGTTAACAACGATCACCACGGGTGATAGTTGATAATTGCCGTAGAGAACACGCCCCGTTCGAGCTGGTCTTCTTCAGTGGGTTTAGTGTATCGGCTTTCAGATCGCCCTCCATTAGCTTCGAGCTAGTTATCGTTTACCCGCCCACTCCACCCTTAGCGGTTTTGTTTATTGACCTCTCGCCCCACCGTCTCGTTCTGCCAGTCAATAAATTGTAATTCCTACCAGTTTGGAAGCTAATGCTAGAAAACAAGGAATAGAAACTATGACTGACTGGGGGTGGACTCCGGGTCAAGTTTCGAACTTTGTTACTCCTTTTCAGGGAAGGGAGAGATATTTTCGGCTGAATTGTGACTCCATGCGGGGTCTCATGCAAACTCTATAGTGAGCTTTCGTCACATATGCTTTAACGACTGTAGAACATAGGTTCGGTTCAACAAATTCCGCAACATTCACATTTCACGTAAATACTTGAGGCGGCTATAAAACGAAAAACTCGCATTAGAGTCATCCCTAGTTTTATAACTTTTTGCAATAATTTTTAAGAAAGCCTAAGCAAAGGTTTACTTTTAGATATGTATTTGGTTTTATTGTTTTTTTGTGTGTGTGTGTGTGTACGTACTTATTTTCTTAGGTACTATTCTAATTCACTTTTACTCATGTGCTTTTATGAATCGATTAATATTATGAGCAATTGCTCTAATTTCTTCCAGCTTGCATATTCCCAGCATAATCCTCAGAAAATTGATAGCATGGTTTATCTTTGGTCGACTATGTATGTTACATCTTGTTTTTTTCTTCAATCAGGAAAAAATGTGCGAAGCTAATGGTCTAAATTTGAAATGCCTGTCCCTAAATGTTAGAGGCCAAATAAAACAAAACATTGAAGCGCCAATTAGGCCTGGTTCACACTTGCGACATAAGGCCGACATAACGACATAACGACGAGGTCACGCAAATGCAAAAAATACCTTACACTTATGTTTTGTGTCACCAGTGTCAACAACACAACATAACGACACAGCAGGAACATAATGACATAAAGCTACATGAACATAACGACATAAGGAAAAGATTGATCTTTTCTTTATGTCGTTATGTCCATGTCGTTATGTCGTTATGTCGCTAGTGTGAACCAGGCTTTAGTATTTAGGTGGCTACACAAACAAAAACAACATTTTACCTTTATAATGGTATTGTACAATTTATGCACATCCCAATGGAGAAATGAATGGGGCGGTAATGTATTTTTCAGTCATGGAACAAATCACAGCAAAGGCGTGATCCTAATTAATCTCTCCCTTGATTTTAAAATTGAAAAAGTTATTTCTGATAAAAACGGCAGGCTAATTATTCTAAATTTACTCGGCCAAAACCCTATTGTTCTTGTAAACATTTACGTTCCAAATGACAATTAGAATTTTTGTGAAAACTAAATCAGCTGTTGCAAGAATTCGCTCAGGAAAATATACGTGTAATAAATGAGGTGATTTCAATTGCGCGCTCTCCTCAAAAGATAAAATGGGTGGCAAACCCGCAACCAAACTGATGCAGACGAGTTTAACTTCGGTTCCAAAATACGAGACATGGCAGAGAAGTCACTCTTTACGGGAAGATTAATATCTATACTAGTATACCTAAATGGTAAAAATGCTGCCAAAGGGGAGGACGAAATAACTGTGCTAGCAGTAACTTTATGTACTGTACTATCTTGTCTGCTTGGAACAATGAAGAGATGTGAGATTTCATTCTTGCAACTATGGTAATTCGAAGTCACATTTGAAGCGTAAGACACATTTACTGTCAAGCTCCCCATCTTATACCACCCGTCTTCCATAACGCAAGTATCAACATTCTGGAAGGACAGTACAGAAAAAAACTCTTTAATAAAACTATAAAACAAGCATTTGTTGTCAGCTATTAACATTGTAAGATCAACATTTCACTGTTGATATAACTGATCGGCCTCTTAAAAGTAACTATCAATGTTGAAAAACTACAAACTATGATCCTGAGAGACTCAATGAAACGGAAATTTTGGCATAAATTACGGGAAAATTATCTTGTGAAAAAGATAAAATTTCTCGAGAGTGTTTTCACTGGTTATTCAACTAAAGTTCGAAGATTTAGTCGAGCAATTGATGTTTTGTTCGCAACGTTAGGTTTGCTTATAGTAACTTGTGATACAATTTTCATTTTACATTTGAGCTGACAGACAGCGCATTGAATTTGCTCGTTTTACGTGCGAGCAAACATGAATCGAAACTTATTAGACTTTATTGCGTTCGTCACAAATACGAAACGTGAAAGAAAGCAATCTCAAAATTGAAAATAAAGACACCAGGAAAAAGCGCTTGCTCAAAGCGCTTCACGGGATATTTTGACTTCACAACAGACAATGCGTTGAATTTGCACGTTATGTTTTTCAGGCTTGTGTGCGAGCGGCCGAGCAAACTCAAAATTGCTTTTAAATCGAAACCGCTAAAATTTATTACTTCCATTACAAATACAAAACTTGAGTTAAAGCATTATCAAAAATCTAAAATAAAGACACCAGCAAAGGTAACACTTTCTTCCTTTCGTTAATAACAATGCAATGATCACATAAATTTGCATGTTGTGTGCGTGAAAGAAATTATCACAAGACAGCTTATACAGTAAATCGAAACGAACGGCCGGATTTGAAACGGTCGATCACAAGGAGTCACCCCAAAATACAAGCGATTAAACGAGGTTGTAAAAACCTAAGGTTTTACGGACAACTTTCGACAGCAGCGTTTTTGTCGTGCTTTCGTGATCTTTGCTCATGCTTTCCTCTGAATCCAAGAATCTCCTCTTCATTTATATTTAAAAGGCATTTTTACCCAGCGAATATCTGGATAGTTTTTGTTTCTTTCAGTTGCCAAAAATCCAAAACAAAATAATTTAAAATCACCGAGTTGTTTTCAAGCATAACACATGTCTGGGATGCCGAGCCCGGAATGGACGTGTTATCTTCTTTCCCTCCGGCAATCAGCCGATCGATCAAGAACGAAACGTAAAATTTGGATATGACCAGAGAAAGGTACATTTCATCTGATAAACGTATTTCTTAACTGCAAAAGAAACCAAAATTCAAGCTGAACGACAAGTAACCATTGGTTAGAAAGAGCCGAAAAAAATAGTCCGATAACGAAGCCGATCTTTCGTGTAATCGACTGCACACGCAAAGTCATCTTCTCACGCATATACCACTGCGCATCCTAAATCTTCCATTTGCGCATAACCACAATTCCTTGCGCCTTTGATCTTACCGCCGACCAGAATTCCTTGCGTTTCGTAAAAAAAGTGATTGCAAGCCCCTATAATGTAATCTTATGCCGATTAGAGAGCTGCCTCGCTCGTTCGCTTCATGCTCACTCGCTGCGGCAGCAAAAACGTTGGGTGTTTCTAAATTGATTTTTCATGCTTCTGTTTTATACATTCCAAGCCATTATATTGAGAACGTCAACAAAATAAGGTTATACATTTTATTTGGGGCGGTAAACCTCCACAAAATTAATAGAAAGACAATAATTAGTGAAAAAAGCACGGTGGATTTAGCAAGCGTTGAAGACTGCCTGGATTAATAGGATTCAAAATCAATCGCCTTCCTCTTAGAAAATTATCCCTAACCATCTTCTGCAATGCAGTGGAAATCTCGCATTCTTAATAAATTGTAATTTTGACACTAAAACTTGATACCCTCCCTGAGTAGTTCAATCTGTTATCGTTTCTTTGTGTTTGTGAGTGTTGTAACTGTAGTAAATGTGAAAATAAAATCAAGAACCTAATTGATGTTGTCAATTAGCCGTTTTGCCGTCGTTTTGCTAACCTGAATGGGATTTACTGACTAGAGGGAAGGGGAGGGTACTAAAGCTTAACATAGATCAGTAGAAGCTCACCTGTCCATGATCGTTCGGTGAAGCCTCCAAAAATATTGTTTCCACTTTTCACAATGGTGACCGTGGGTCCTCTGTTATTACATCTGAAATGAAAGTCCATATATCTGAAGCTATCTCGTGACGCTCGGAATAGAAGACACCATTCTCCGTCCTGTCGGGGCAACCAACTTTGCAACGCGTTTCGATGCTCATCATTCTTCAGAATCTCCGACTCTTCAAATGGCTTGATAGGCTTACTCACTTGAATTATATTCGGCTTAGAAGGCTTCAGCTCGTCAATGATCCCTTGGATCTGATAAAATTCAGCTTCCTCCTGGAGTTCCTTAAGAAATGTTGCCCCTTCCGGCAAAGTTAATTTCCCTGTGCGAAGATAATTGAGAATAAACCGAAAGTGAGTTCCATCTCGATCGATAAAGAACGTGCCATCTTCATCAGGTTTTATCTCAAATCGTCCTGAAAACATGGCCGCCAGCATCGAGTTTGGATCTTTAGTCAGCGTTTGAACGCTTGTTGTGAAGAAATGGCCGCCAACATTGAGGTTTACGGTCGAGGAAAAGTGAACATGTTTTAACTCCTTCGAGGTTGAGCGGTCGATTCCTTTCTGTTCCTGGCGAACTCCTATCGTGTTACGCTGTAGAGTCCGACGTAAGATTTCAAATGCTTGTTTAATGTGATATTCGGCATCATCAAATCTTTCACTGCAAAATTTCGGAGATTGCTCTTCATTTGGAAGACTTTGATCGTTCATTTTTAGTATTTATGTTTAAAAGCGGAAAATTGAATTTTCGAACTCGAGAAGTCTTCAATTGATCTTCAATTCAGTAACGTTGGTGACGTCATGCGAATAAGGAAAATGTCGTAAGAATTTATTTTTACTTTAACTATCGACTCATATTAAAGGCAAACTGGGAAAACACTTCTCTAGCGAAGTTCAAAGCTGAGTAAAATCACATTGATAAGCATATAAAGTAGTAATCGAAATAGTATAAATGCGGGACGAATTAAGAATTTGACAACCAATGTAAAATTGAACTGTACAGACGGTAGTTCTGCTACCGCTACAGAACGAGGATTTGAATAAAGTAGTGAAGAAAATTCAAAATTCAGAGTGAGATGTTGGGGGCGGACAGCGTTCTATATTGCGCTTTTTTCAAGCGCTATTTCCGAATCTTAACGTTCGATATTGCGGTATATCTTGCCCTGCGGTATGCGGTTTTTCGTCCTTTTGACTGACGGTAATCGGTAAGAGAAGGTAAATATAGATTGTTTTCATGCAACGCTTCAGTGACGTTTACAGACGTTTGTTATGATTTTTGTACGTAAGCTGTCTTGAATGGACTGAAAGGCTTTGGTCCACCTGCTGGAGTAGCTCCTTTACGGGTTATAGAAAAAGCCAAAGCTATTTCTGGCAGTGGGCGAATCACTTAGGTGTTGTCATCCAACTCACAAAAGCACATCTTTATAGTTATTTCCAATTGCCTGATACTCAATAGACCTTTTTCACTTGGGCGTGTTTGTTTTCCCAATACAGACCATGTGACATTCTCTAAAGAATTGTTCTTTTGTCTATCTAAAAATTATTTATTCAAATAGACGCAAATATTTGAAAATTTGAAAGCAAGAATTCTCAAGAGTATCCTCACGTGGTCTGTAATGGGACAACAAAACGCCTAAGCGAAACAGGACCTTATTCTAGAGCTGTTGGCACCACAATAGCAATCCTCTATTTTAGTCAGTTTTTGCCGACTAAAACGTGCAAGCGCGTAACATATTAATGATGCGTTGGACATTCTCGTACAATTCGTAATTTATGGTTACGAGTGATGTTTACTGTATGTTTCGAAAGAGTACGAGCCTTTTGAACCCAGTGTAAACTTTTTACCTGCAGTTATAAAACGGTTTCAATTCAATCATAAATTGACGTGCAATACGAACACGGCTCAAGTCTTAATGTTAAAGGAGCTCCGTCACGATATTTTGAGTCATTTCTTTGACAACCTATATCACCTTTACAATTTAGGAAACCTAAAAATAATACTTTGCTAAGGAAGAAAAACACCAAAGGAGTAGTACTAAACCAAAATGGAACAAGGATGGCTTAGGATGGAGAAGATTGAAACGGATTACGAATGACAATTTAGCTAAATTTAGCTAAAGTGCACGAACGATGACGAAAAGTGACCTCGAATGATTTTATATCTTTCCTTTAGGAGATCCTTAATATAGGGCTAACCTCTGGGTTTCCTTTTTCTCAATAACTACGTATTTGTACGTTATTTTGAAATAAAGTATTGTATTGTGGCTCCTTTAACTTTAGACATGAGAGGCAATTGGGTTAATAACCAGCATTCATGTAGGGCTTGGTGATTCAGATCACAACTGATGGATGATCAGCAATCTTTAATACCTCTCTCAACTCATATTAGGCACAGTCAAAAAAATTAGTTTACAATCAACTAATTACATTCCAGGTTGACGAAAATCTTGTAGCTTTGGAGAAAATCTTTTTGATACAAAACAGGAACGGAACCAACTTTGGACTTTGGACTTCGGACTTGTCATGGTGTTCTACTTATGAAAGGGCTATTACAACTTCTAAGTCTGATTGTGGTGCTTCCGTCGGTTTTCAGCACCTTCAATTGCACACCTGAAATTGTATTTTACGCGGTACTTTTTTCGACTGATAAACTACAATTTTTTTTCTAATTTCAAAAGTTGACAATTAAAATTTCACAGATAAACAACTCTGAGCACTTAAATTACTTTCATAACGATGTTATGAATGAATAATGGGCTCCTCTTCTACAAACTAGGATGACTGAGAACAGCAGGGAATTATTGCGCCGTTATTAAACTTGTTTAGCTGTGAACAAAAGAAAGAGATATAAGACGGCAAACATCACCGATTAAACAAAAAGTTCCACTATAAAGGCACATCCCACATCTCACACTTTCGGGCTCGAAATGCATATTTCAACTCTTGTCGTCGCATGTTGTAGAGTCAAGCATCCTGCAAACTAAACACGCTTCCAAATCTCATGAAACTAACAGTTAACCGACGAGTTAACTTCGTCCCCAGCGCCTCTCTTCTTGCTGTCCATTGAGAGACCCTGGGAACGAGATTGGAGACTACTTGGTTATGTTGCAAAATGAGCGCGAGGCTACCGGTCAATAACAATGGCTGAGGTGCAAATCTGTTTTTCAATGCTCAAGTGACTAGAAGGATTTACAGGCGGCACTAACTGACCCCGCAACTCGCACATTTCACGTTTCACCTTTAAGCAGTTAACTAACAATCGATTGTCATGATTGTGCTATGATGGCATGTTACCTGCATGATCCCTCTGCCGTGTCTGTGTGTTGTTACATCTGGAGTGAAAAGACTTCGTAATCTGTCACAGTAAAATGTTGATTTCCCGTGAAGTATGTGTTCCTCTGACCTGAATTGTAGTGATACGAGCTGCCGAGAGAGTAACTTGAAGTTTCTGTGTTTGCATTATCTGATATATGTAGGTCGTGCCCTGTTCCAAACGTTGGCCCATACCTGCCATCACAGAACATGGCATTTTTGTGCTGTTGACTCTTCTGCTGCATTTTGGTTGGTCCCAGGCCATGCGGGTTGATCATACTAAACAAGAACGCGTCCCTGCATGCTGTCCACTTTCCCTGACCTGTTATGAGATGATAACTCAAATTACATGCAATATTCAGAACACCCTGCTTTTCAAGTTGTTTACACCGTACCTGATACCAGACTTGCAATTATTCTTCAAAAAATCATTATCGATCAAATTAAACAAATAAGTAAGTTAAAATACAGCAGCAAAAATAGGTTTGGTTATCACCGAAAATAAACAATGCAATAAAAAGTATACTTGCAGTAAAGACTGATTCAATCCGGATAGGAGTAAACCCGCGCAGGCTCTGGGGACGAGAATGCAGCAGAATCCGCCATACTAGAAACTAGTGCGCATGTGACCCGAAAAAATCAATTCAAAATAGGCCATTTCCGAGTTCCCTTGAGTCTCTGTTTCAAAGCGAATCTAAGTGCGAAAGTTTTGTGATGGTAATTAGTTTTGCTTTCCATATGAATGAAAACTCATTTTCATTACAAAGACTTTGCACTTAGACTCGCCTTGAAATCCATCGCAGGGTTACCCCCAGCAGTAAATTCGCGGTACCCATTTATACACCTGGGTGAAGAGAGGCACTGTGAGAAAAGTGCCTCGCTCAAGAACACAAAGCAGTGCCCCGGCCGAGCCGGAGTCCAGCGCACTAACCAATCTTAGCTACAGGTTGAAAATTAGCCAAGCGCACACCAAAGCGGAGGTCCCTTCGATCTTTCAGGAAGATCGAAGAGACTTCTGCTCGCAGGGTAAATTTTATGTTGAATATTTGTATAAATCATTTTTTGCGGAGAACTGAAACAAGAGGACCTTTTGGGTAACGTTCTTGTCGGAATTTTTGATCTATATTTTTTACCAAATGGGAACCTGCCTTCGGGTCACCCAAGATACTAAGAAAAGATACTAAGACAAAGTGCCAGACAATTTCGATGCAGTCTTCATTTATGCCTATAGCTTGGATTCTGAGTTTAACGGTCTGCATTTTGTCTGCAATCAATCATATCAATTTTATACTGAACACTTTGCAAATTCTGATTCTTTTGAACCCTTTCGGCTTCCGGATCGATCAGTAAACTTACTTGCCCATGACACTTCTGTGAAGCCTCCAAAAATGTTGTTTCCACTTTTCACAATGGTGACCGTGGGTCCTTTTTCATCACATTTGGAGTGAAACGTTGCAGCTGCGAAGCCATCTCTGGAAGCTCTGAACAGAAGACGCCATGTGCCGTCCTTAGGGGGCAGCCAACTTTTCAACACGCTTCGATGCTCATCATTCGTCAGAATCTCCGACTCTTCAAATGGCTTGCTTGTTTGAATTGTACTCGATTTAGAAGGCTTCAACTCGTCAATTATTCCTTGAATTTGATAAAATTCAGCTTCTTCCGAGAGCTCCTTGATAAATGCTGCCCCTTCTGGCAAAGTTAACTTCCCTGTGCGCAGATAATTGAGTATAAACCGGAAGTGAGTTCCATCTCGGTCGATAAAGAACGCGCCGTCTTCGCCCGGTTTCAATTCAAACTTCCCTGAAAACATGGCCGCCAGCATCGAGTTTGGATCTTTGGTAAGCGTCTGAACGCTTGTTTTAAAGAGGTGCCCCCCGACATTGAGATTTACGGTGGAAGAAAAGTGAACATGCTCTAACTTCGTCGACATTACGTCGATTGCTTCCTGCTCCTGGCGAAGTCTTGATGCTTCCCGTTGAAAGATCTCGCACGCTTCTCTAAAGCATTTTTCTGCGTCCGCGAAGCTTTGGTTTGGTGGCTGCTCTGATCTTCCAAGAGTTTGGTCACTCATGTTTCAATCTTTCCAACAACGGGAGAAATGTTTGTTGCGTCTCTCTGACTGTACCGTACGTCACAATTCCAAAGTTGATCACGGCATTAGAAAGTGAAAGTGCAGCAAAGTCCAGCCAAGCGGTAACAGTCACGCATGTACATATCGTTAGTATTCAACAAGTTGTCAAGTTTACCATATATGGCCACGAAGCGATTGTTATCCGACATCTGTAGTTGACAGATATCTTGCGTTTGTTGGGTAATAAAACAATTATCCTGCTCAATCTTGCGGAACACTGTCTGACTTTAAGTATGTATCATTCTCCGCTCGTCCCTAGATCCGCTTGTCCCTTACAGCCGGCTGACCCAGACTCTTGTTATCGTCTTCCTAGTGTACAGGCCCACCAGGCTAAGATGGGCAAGCGGCTCTGGGAACGAGAATGAGTATTAATAAACAGAAGAATTAGCTTTCTTTGGTGCTGAAAACACTAATCCTTTGCTCTACATCAAGAGCTCTCATTGTATAATGTCAAGTGTTCACGGTTTGAGGGTCCACACTGTAGTTAAAGGAGCAAACCCTGAATAGCGTAAACTCGTCCATTCCAGGGACACAGAAACACCAAAATAACGCAAGACAAGTATGAGGTCAGCCAGTCGTTTTCATTTAAATTATTTTCTACACGTAGCATTTATAGTAATTTTAGAATCTTTCTTATACATTGTCTTTGGACCTCTTGATCGTTTTGTTTGGGGGGAGGGGGACACGGTTGACTGGGATGGCCCGGTTTCGACTCACTCCTACTTCCTTTATAAAATATTTTCATGTGTTCATATAAGAAGGCGGGCAAGTCTGGTTACCGAGACCTCGGTTCCCATGAATGGAGTCAACCGGAGCGAGTTTCTCCCACGCAGACGTCCTTTGGGCTTCGTCACTCGTTCCTTCCCTACGGACGTCTGCTGAATCGAACGTCCACTTCCGTACACAGGCCGTTTAATCCAATTTTTAAAAGAAAACAATTAGTATTGACTTACTGTATGATATGACAGCTATCCTGTTACATACTGAAATCGGCGCCCGCGGATTAATCATTCCTCGTTTCACGTTCTCATTTTATTTCTGTGGGCGGTCTGCTTTCTTTCTTTGTGACTGTGGCTTGGGAAAAGATAGAGTTCGAGCTTTTGGAGAAAAGTTCGGTGCATATTCAAAGTCTCTGATGCACTGTTAAAAGCGACTCGTTCATTTTGAAAAAGTTTAAAACAATTTTCTTTCACTGAAAGAAAAGATTCAAAAATGCTTTGAACACGGTGACTTACGAACTAAGTGCTTCAGGATTCAGCAGCAGAGGAAGCATCGCCGCCGCGATAAAATACAATGCAATACAATAATTTATTAAACTCTATCCAGAGGGGATTTTCAGAGCTTATCTACCTAAAAATCTATCTACCTAAAAATCTATCTAATAATTACAATGCAATGTAGAATATATAATAAAATTTACAATAGGTTAAAAAAATTAAAAAAAAATTAATGTATCAAAAATTACAAGACATGTTAAAAATTAAATTCAACTCATTAGAAGATGACTTTTCAACTTGCAACTTTTCAACTTGCGATACAGAAGCAATCAAGCAGCACTTTATACGTGTCACATGTTTCTGCGCCTTTCAGCCAAGGTTATGTTATTCAAAAATACCCTGCCGCTTACACTTCTTTGTTTAGCGAAGGAACAGTTGCACGTACGATCGGTCGCAAATTTTAACAATCATGTAATATCTTTAATATTAAACCTGAGTTTTCCAAAACTGGAAAGTTGCCTCTGATTGGTTCGTAGCCGTGAACGGAAGTGGGCGCTCGCTTCAGCAGACGTCTGTGGGGAAGGAACGCGTGACGAAGCCCAAAGGACGTCTGCGTGGGAGGCCAGAGTTTCAATTGAGTGTCGTAAAACCAAAACCAAAGTAATTACTTTGGCCAATCACAAGGAACGGAAAAAATTCAGTGAACCAATAAAAAAAAGCACGGGAAAACATGCGCGCGCGAGTCACGATTGTTTTTGGTTTTACTTCTGATTGGTTGAAAAGGTTTCCTCAAATTTCGCTTGCTAAGAAAACAAATTTCTTGAGTTCGCTCTTTGATTTCTATTCTACACGCTGTTTACAAAGATCTACAACAGAAATAAACTATACTTTCGCAGTATTACTTTACAGAAACCTATCTCCTCAAAAAGTTCTTGCTTACAGAACCACTGAAGCGAATTACAGTAATAGAGTTGGTACAATTTGCATGAGAAATTAGCACATCTTACCTTTACCTTTTTAAAGCGCATAAGCCAGATAACAAGAGTCAAAAACTTAACCCGCACGCCATTAATCGCCAAAAAATCAAATAAACTTACTTAAATAATCGAAAATATCTCTATTTTATTTTAGTACAGATACACAGCTGCAAAAGCCGATTTTAGCTTAAATATTGAATAAGTTTTTATAATATTGCCGGGCTGTGACCTCAAAAACAGAGGCTGGGCAAGCCTGTCTTCAAGCTGATGTCCATTTGATTTACTAATTCTGAACAAAAAGCCATGAGTGATGTTTATTTATACCTTTTGTGCTCCTTATGTCCCATTCGCGCCAAATATAGTTTTGTTTCAGTGGAACTTGTAAAGTTGAATGGCTCACATGTATTAAATGGCCTTTAACGTCTGTATCTCATGGCTCGCTTTTCATTCGGCTCATCGACAAATTGCATTGTTTTAGCCTTCAGCTTGTCCAGTATCCCTTGAATCTGGTAAAACTTAGCTTCTGCTTCAAGCTCCTTGAGAAATGTTGCACCTTCCGGTAGAATCAACTCTCCATTACGAAGATAATTAAGAATAAACCGGAAGTGAGTTCCATCTCGATCGATAAAGAACGTGCCATCTTCAGAAGGTTTTATTTCAAACTTCCCTGAAAACATGGCCGCCAGCATCGAGTTTGGATCTTTGGCCAACGTTTGAAGACTTGTTGTGAAGAAGTGGCCGCCGACATTGAGTTTAATGGTCGGAGAAAAGTGAACATGTTCAAGTTTCTTGGACGTGGAGTCGATTGCTTCCTGCTCCTGTCGAAGTCTTGTTGCTTCTCGTTGTAACATGTCGCACGCTTCTTTGATGTGATTTTCAGCGTCTGTTAGGACTTGATTGCGTTGTTGATCTTTGTCACCCATGCTTCCTTTTTTGCGGTAACAACAGAAGAAATGTTTTCCTGACTCAACTCAACACGGTAATTGAATGATTACGACTCATCAGAAACCGAAAGTTCAGTCGAGAGTGACAAACATAAAATACGTAACCTGGGAAATTTTCCCGCTCGTCCAATCAGGATCAAGTACTTTTGCCCCGGGCAGTTACCAAAATTAATTTAAAAAATAGCCTCCGTCTCAGCATGTAGTTTTTTTCAAAGGAATAGAAGCTCAATTTAGCAAGCGGGTTACCCTAGCACTCACACAATTTCCTCTTTTTTCTTCGTCTTGTTTACAAGGCAGCTGGGGTTACCCGGGTAGGCGGGTTACCCTATGAGCGCGCTAGGGTTACCCTGGCTTTCGGGTTAACTTTTTCTCTTGTAAACACTCCAGGTATGGTTAACCCGTCTACCCTCACATCAAGCACTACCTGATTCGCTTCAAAAAGCAAGGTATAAAAATTTGATCATATTGATTTATCGAAAAGTCCTGACACCCAGTCAGTAGGCCTAGACACAAAAAGCCGGATTTTTTTTTAGCATTTTTAGAAATTTTGGGGATTTTTAGAAAAAAAATGGGATTTGGGGGGATTTTTAGATGAATTGGAACAAAAATTGTTCTATATTCTTTGCCGTTTATTTAAAATTCCTATGCCGGAAATGAAAATTTTGTCCCATTGTTTACTATACTTGGTGAGTTGGTGACTACTAGACTGCAATCCAATTGTGCAGCGGTGTTTCCCATATCTAATGTACCCCATCATTCCAAGGGAAGTAAGCTTCAAACATGGCGGAGCCCGAGGCGCTAAGGTACCATTAAAAAATAATTGTTCGAAAAATAGAGATTTTTAGAAAATTTTGGGATATTTAGGGATTTTTAGAAACTTTTGGGGATATTTAGAGATTTTTGGAAGAATTTTTAGGGAAAAATTGAGAATTTCCGGATAGATTTTTAGAGCATTTTCGGGATATTTGTGTCTAGGCCTACCAGTCAGTGGGCACTGCATTGTGTTGATGGGTAAGACACCCTACATTTACAGCACCTGTCTTAAGGCGGGGTTTTACCTATTTTATAAGCTACTCAGTATTGGCATAGGAGGAAAATTCTACAATCTAATCAAAAGTCTTTATTCTAGTTCTACCTGCTCTATAAGAATTGGAGAGAACAAACCACGATTTTTCTCGTACTTCAGGGGTGTCCGTCAAGGATGTATTCTAAGCCACTTGTTACTAACTGTTATGTAAAAAATCTGCCATGTGAATTTCAAATCACGCTGTCTGATCCATTTGTCCTTCCAAATGGAATGAAAATAAACTCACTTCTGTATGCTAATGACTGGATTTGATAATTCTTTCGAGATCCAAAACAGGATTACAAAACTGTTTAGCTACGTTATCTTCATACTGCAAATCATGGATGCTAAAAATCAATCCTAAGAAGACGAAAGTAATGATCTTTCAAAAACGCTCAAAGAAATCAATTGACATTAATTTTAAAATAGACACTGAACCTGTTGAAATTGTTCAGGAATACACCTATTTAGGAACTCGTCAGTTTAACTCCAACAGGAAATTTTACTCTTGCACTGGATCACTTAAAAGAAAAAACCCTCCACGCTCTCTCTAACATCCAAAAACACACACTCCGCATCTCAGGTCTTTGACACAATGATATTGTCGATCTTAAGCTATAAAATTGAGATATGTGGCATGTACAGTAAGCAGGATTTTAAAACATGGCATAATTCCCCAATAGAAAAAATACATTTAACGTTTTGCAAACGCTACTCAAAACGCAGGAAATCACGTTTCCGAGGACCTAGATTTCAAAATCTCCCGGGGGACCATGCCCCCAGAACCCCTAGAGGGGTCCTTCTTCGTCGGACAATTATCCGAATCCCCCCTCGACTAAATCCTGGATCCACAATTTGTCACACACAACTGATTGTATGCAAGTATGTACGAACAAAACAATTGTAACCCGGCCTCCCAAATGAAGAATCACATGTCTGAATTGGGTAGCAACAAGGATGTAAACGCGTTTTAAACAGTAATAGCAAGGTAAACAACAAAACGTATTTACTTCAGTAAAATGCAGAAAATCAGCAAAGCCGCAATGAAATCATGATTAGAACTGCAGAAAGCCGGGGCCTCATTTCCTTTAAGCCCCCGTAGAAGGTTTGTTTTTCAAACCGAAATATCGTATATTTGTACTTGTTTTAATGTGATTTTATTTCTGTTTTAATTTCTTCTCTTCGCCGTGGGGATCAGTCTACCGTATTTTGCATACCACAATGTATGCTGGGACTTTAGAGAGAGCTGAACCATGTGCTCGGAGATTGTTGTAAAAAGTACGGAACTTGTGCTTTTAACAGAATAAATCGTTTTCCAGCTTTCCCCACCCGTCTCTCATGCGAAAATTATTTCTCATAGGAGACGACTGGAGACCAGTCAGAAGTCACTCAGTTCTGATGGCATTTTACCAATTTACCGTGACAGATCGTGATCCACTGTTTGTTCACCTGTCGCTAGTTGAATCCATATACTTCGTAATTTGTCACGATAAAATTCCGAACCCCTGTAAAGAACGTCTCTTGTCCAGCTGGAGGACACTCGTACGAATATCCCAAGTGACTATAACTTGAAACTGTCTTGTTTGCATTCTCTCCCATGTGCAGATCGTGTCCTCCGCCAAACGTCGGCCCGAGGCTGCTATCACAATACATTGCATACTCCTGTTGCTTGACAAGTGGCATTTTAGTTGGTCCCAGGCCTTGTGGGTTGACCATGCTAAATAAGAAAGCTTCTTTGCTTGTTACGTACTCGCCCTGTCCTGTTGATGACAAAGAAATTTGTGTTGTTGACTCCAGTGGGGTTTCTTCAAGAGGAGAAACTTTGTGTCCCTCTGTATTTTGACAGTTTAGCCAATCAGATTGCGCGTAGAATCCAATGTCAATATAATTTGTGTTTTTATATTTTTTTTGTCCGTAAGGTTTTCTATTATATATATTTTTTGTCCATCAGTTTTGTCGTCGAGTAATCCACACATTAACATTGAAAAACACTTTTATAGAGAGAAATTATAACCTCAACCAATTTTCGGTTGCGAACAACTTCAGCGAAGAACCGCACGTTCACGGCATATGAAAATATACCTTTGTACCAGTTTGAAACGTATTGAACCTTTCGTTTCTCCTTTTTACCAAATTCCGGTGATATTTTTAGCATTCAAACGTTATGAAAATCTGTGCATCATTTGTTCCACGACCGAGTCAGAAGAGGCGTGGGTCTATTCCTGATTTGACGTAACAAAATGATTTGCATTGCATCAAGTCTTTGTAAACATGCAAGCAAATCAGTTTGTGACGTCAAATCGGGAATAGACCCACGCCCCTTCCGACTCGGTCATGGAACAAATGATGCACAGTTTATCGCAACTTTTGAATGCTACAAATAGTCAGAATTTGGTAAAAAGGTGCAATGCGTTTCAAATTGGTGCAAAGGTTTATTCTAGCGAAAAAAAATATTTTGGGGTTAGGTGCACTTTAACCATTTTCGCATTTCCCATAATACACCTTGTTTACCCCCCAAAATTTTGCATTAGCATTGTCTTCCGACTCTCTTGGGGCGACCCAGGAGAATTGGGAAACAATGCTTATGCAAAATTTTGGGGGGTAAACAAGGTGTATTATGGGCAATGCGAAAATGGTCAATGAATTAATTCATATACTTTATCTCATTTCACTCCTCACGGGAAAATATGAACTCAATAAACTGACCTCGTTTCCATTGTGCGGCTTTATAGCTCAGTTAGTAGAGAGTCGCGCCGTTATCTTGGAGGTCGCGGGTTCGAATCCCGTTGAAGCCCTGATTTTTGCAGGTTTCTTTATTTGGAATTATCTCACTTTGCTTCTGATTTTATTCAGAAACATTTTGTGTCCACAACAAATGTTTCCTCGTTTCAGTGCGCAAGGAAACCGTTATGAGCAATAATGTGTCCGCAACAATGTGTTCTCCTTTGCAACCACCCAGTTAGTATGGCCGGGACTTTTAAGTATTCCGAAACACTTAACGACAATCATCTCATAATTAACACTGTATGCAAGTTTGTCTTACCGAAAGCAGGGTCGTAGCCGGCCCTAGGGAACTGGGGGCACAAAAATTTCGGGCAGCTTGAATTTTAAAGTGATGGTTAAGGTAAAGTCTGCATATGAACCTAGTGGCCCATCAGGCCGGAGCTTATCCCGGTTTCTGTAGCATGAAGCGACAGAGAATATTTCTACTCCCCCCTGGATGGGATGCTAGTCCATCACAGGGTTACCCCCCAGAAGTAAATTCACCAGTACCCCATTTATACAGCTGGGTGAAGAGAGGCAATGTGTTAGTAAAGTGTCTTGCCCAAGAACACAATGCAGTGCCCCAGCTACAGGCTTGAACCCGGACCGTCAGATCCGGAGTCCAGCGCACTAATCATTAGGCCACTGCGCCTCCCAGCGGAGGGTTAATTGGATTAGGAGAAAGCACTAGGAAGTTAAGTTCTCGCATAATTGTAGTGTATCAGGAATGATTAAGATTTTGTTATTGTTGAAAATGTCGGGAAGATCAAAACTTTAATTTTAAAACGTCTCATGCCTGTGCGTTTTTTTTAACAAAAACTGGGGGACCCGTGTCCCCCCACCCCTCGCCCCCTCCCCCTGATACGTCCCTGCTAATGGGAAGAAGGACAAGAAGCGAGGGGTGGTGTTGGCGAGTCAGAGAATGCGTCTGATGGCCGTTTCAGTTCTAGCTCATATCAGGGCAAAATCAAATTTACTCAAATGATACCTACTTGGACTCTTCCACGACAAATCCGTGTAGCCTCCAAAAATGTTACTTCCACTTTGCACAATGCTAACTGTAGGTCCTTTGTTATCGCATTTTGTGTGAAAGGTTTCAACTGCAAAGCCATCTCGGGAAGCTCGGAACAGAAGACGCCATTCTCCCCTCTGAGGAGGCAGCCATGCTTTTATTACTCTCCGGTGCTCTTCATCTGTCAGGATCTCTGAGTTGTCAAACGTTAGCTTAATCTGGTTCAGTATCCCTTGAATCTGGTAAAACTTCGCTTCCGCTTCTAGCTCCTTCACAAAAGTAGCTCCATCTGGTAAAACCAGTTCTCCACTGCGAAGATAATTGAGTATAAACCGGAAGTGAGTTCCGTCTCGGTCGATAAAGAATGAACCATCTTCCGTAGGTTCCATTTCAAATCTTCCGGAAAACATGGCCGCCAGCATCGAGTTTGGATCTTTGGTCAGCGTTTGAACGCTTGTTGTGAAATGATGGCCGCCGACATTCAGTCTTACCGTCGAGGGAAAAAGGACATTTTCCAACTTCCTCGACATGGAGTTGAATGCCTCTTGCTCCTGGCGAAGTCTCGTTGATTCTCGCTGAAATATCTCACACGCTTCTTTGAAATATTTTTCAGCATCTGCCAGGTCTTGATTTTGTGTTTGTTCTTCTTTTACAAGACTTTGATCATCCATGCTTTTTTGTAAAAGCGAAAGAATTGTCTGTCACAAAATAGGTAGCACGGCTTGGGTCTGTACCCGTAGCTTTTCTATCCAAAGCGAGTGTAACTATTTCGCATGCGAAGAACTGATCTCATTATTATAGTCTGGTAGCTATGACGATAAGCTCTCGAACAAACCATCTCCGTTGCTTATGCTCTCTAGTAGCGCAGAGAGCATAAATGGATAAATGCATTAACACAGATATGAAGATATTTTTACATGCTGTACACATTTTCTGCTTTGATTTTTGATCTTTTTGATGAAAAACTTATAGAAAGGGAGATTGCAGTTGTTTCAGCCCCTCAAAATCAACTTCCTACTCAAGATGATCAGTCAACTGAAATGCATTCTTTCAGTTCATTCGAAGGACTGAACCATTAAGCATTAGTATACATTTATTCGCAAAATCAATGTTCTAAGAATGAAGTTTGTAAAACTTTTAACGCTACAACACTCGAAGAAAAATTTCCCTAACTCTTCGGAATTTCGTGATTGTGCGATTGCAATTTTCTTGGTAACACTCACGTGCACCTTGCATGCACCAAATATAAGATACCTTACACGTTGCTAACTCCGGCCCACAAAAAATGTTTATGCTCTGTACGTAACTAGAGGGCATAAATTGGATGTCACAATTTTTTCAACCTAGTTTCGCAATAATATGCAATTGTATACTCTTATATAGCGGCCAGTAAATTTTGCCCTTTTGCCGTAGGTACCATGCAGCCTTGCAATCAATTTGTTTTTGTATACATGCACTTAGAATGACGTCTGGTGCGAGCATTTCGTGATCAAGAGATCCGCCAATAGACCACGTATCAAGAAACAGCGAGTGAAGAAATGGGCCATTCAGGGGCAGTCAACGGAAAATTAAAAATTAGTTGGGATGGAAGGTTGCCTTTTGCCGAGCGATCCCCTAGACTTCGAATCTTTTTGAAAAAGGTTTCCCCAGAATTTTCGGAATTGGTGTGCTCACTTTTTATTATGTCTCCATAATTTTTGGACGGTTATTTGTTTGCTAAACTTTTCGTCTGTCGTGATTATAGATGTTGAGATACGAAAAGTTGGCTTTAACCCATACCTTTAACCAGGGGCATCAGGTGTGACGCCGGTAGCAGGAGTAGAAAACTCTGAAAATTGAACAATGTATCTGAATGCGGTGATACTTTTTGAGGTTGAAATCAGTACCATGTCCCCTAAAATTTTCTAGTCAAAATATGGTTTATCTTGTTTCTCCGTGTCCACGAACTTTCGACAAGACTTCAGGATAGCTTCAATTTTCGGATGAGACAAAAAAAGGACCCTACAACTTTCGAAAATACCAAAGTTCCCCTGAAATATCCGAACAGATAAATATTTTCACTCCTGACGTATTTAGAAAGATTATCGAAGATTGGGCCGTTGGGTGCCCTGAATAGTCAGCGCGATGGATGCGATCGAGTGCCCTGGGTAGGAGCGCTGGTTCGGTCATTTTATTGTATTCTTGGGTAAGATACTGATCATGCAGCATGGCGACACTTTCTACTCAGCACGAATGATGGGTACTGGCGAATTGTCAAGGCAACCTGACAAAATTCCGCCTAAATGCGCCTTGCATTGCCTAGCATCCCATCCGGAGAGGTTAACAGCGATACTCCTGGCGCTTCATGCTATAAAAATCGGCGTTTAAGCTCCGCTCTCAGTGCTATATACCACCTTGACATTTAAAAGCCTAGTCTCCTATTTTACACCTATTCCGATATGGAATTGTTCGTATCGATTCGGTAGTGGCCTCCCCTCTGCAGTTTTTGTCTTTCCATGGCTGTTTCTTTTTCAGTTAAAAAAGAGCGAGCACGGAACCCAATGAACGCCTCCCTACACACTCTCTTCTTTAACCTACGGCGTTATTTGATTTTCCGCTAGTGATGTCGACGGTCGGATAAAATAAAGCTACTCAAGTTACTAACTGCCAAAATGTTCGCTTTTTTTAGTTTACTTTGTGCTTTGATTTCAGTACCTTTGCTGAGTTCTACGATTGGTTGAAAATTCTCGCACAGCATGGCCTAGCCAAACAGAATAGGTGTGTTGTTTTATTCTCGGGTAATCAGGGGCAGAACTGCCAAGAACTAAAAGCGCGAAAGCAATGGCGATATCGACGGGGCTAGCTGGTTTTTCTCTTTTCCGCGTGAGATATTAGTATGCATTGCGGACGTTCACAACAATCACGCCTTCTGTCACGGAAAGGTCGTAACGCAAGCAACACTTCGTGATCCAAGGATAAAAAGGCTCTCTTGCCTGCAAAACTATTTTTGGCGAAATATAATTTCATAACTCTTGGATGCAAGAATTATTTTCGTGATCGGCTATTTTTAATCTCATATTTCTCCCTGAGTCATTCCACGGCTCGTTATGTCGTGACAACGTGTTAGTTTGGCGCCTGGTACGAATGGCGGCGGATGATGAAGACGAAATGTTGAAAAAGGTACGCGCACAAAACAGAGCCGTTAGCTTTGTTACAGGATCAGAGCTTGTAAACATCGATCTTAGAGATGATTCATATCGGCGGGATGAAGACAGTGAGCTAAGTCAGACGGTATGTGACATAAAAGTTTGTACCAGGTAATCACAAACTCAACATTAATGACCTCGCTCCATTCAAATGTGGCCCTATATTATTTATGAGCTATAAATATTTCACGAATTCATTTGTCTCCTAGGAATTGATGCTAGCTGGAATATTGGTAAATGAAGCTAGACTCGGACGAAATGGTTATTTTAGTACTTCTGCGAAGGAATTAAGGTCAAATTAATGTTTTCAACAACAAGCTTAATTTTGCAATTTTGTCCTTAAATTTATTAACGGGTATGAAGCTAATATGTATTGCACATATTATTGCATTTACATTCGCACAAACAGAGAAACAAATTTTCCTTGCTTTTTCGTAGACTCTACAAATTTTACAACAAGCCTGTGTTCCGAGCTGCAGTGTATTTTTGTGTGTGGTTAAATCTCTGTTTAGCATTTTTTGAAGCCCCAGCTGTACCTGGGATGGCTTTACCTTACTGGGTAAGATATTTTTCATTAAAAAAATGACCGGTAATCAAAGAAGCCAGTTATAAGCCTTTTTGCTGTGCTCTTTAACATTAATGCACCTATCAATGTTAAGCTGCAGGGGAGGGGGATAGGTGGGAGATTTGACAGTAGTTGTTGTCCCATAGTGGGGATTTGGATTGTTTTAATTTACTTTCTAGCGATATTTTATAGATGTTTAGTGACTCTTTTGACCATCCACAAACTTTTCATCTGTGACAGAGCTCCTTTAAAGAGAACTTCTGTTTCCTGATCATACAAGGCTTGCTTACTATTAGCCACCCCCCCCCCCCCCCCTGTAATAAGCTACCCCTCCTAATAAGCCACCCTCTCAAATAACCTATCCCCCTCTAATAAGCCACCCCCTATAATAAGCCACCCTCTCAAATAACCTATCCCCCTCTAATAAGCCACCTCTCTAATAAGCCACCCCCTATAATAAGCCACCCTCTCCAATAACCTATCCCCCTCTAACAAGCCACCCCTCTCTAGTAAGCCACCCCCCTCTAATAAGCCACCCCCTGTTATAAGCCTCCCTCTCTAATAAGCTATACCCCTCTAATAAGCCACCCCTCTCTAATAAGCCACCCCTCTAATAAACCACCCCCTTGTAATAAGCCACCCCTCTTTAGAGGAAGAAATTTACCAACACACCCCTTTCTTATAAGCCCTCCCTCTCTAATTCAGTGATACGAGACCTATATAATCAAAACTCCTGCAAACAGTCGCTGACCACCTCCACTTTGGTGAGTAGTTGTTAATTAAATCTCAGTTACTTATTGTCCAATTTTTTATCTTTCAGGCTACAATGTTGCTAGAGTATTTCTGCTTGTTTTTGTTTGTCCTACGTCTTTTCCATGTCTGGTGTTTTGCTGCAGGTGTCAAATTTTGGAGAGACAAGAAGAATGTTATTTTGTTGGCCATTATTGTGGTAGGGTTACGGTTAGATTTGTAATTTCAAAAGTGAATGACAATGTATTTCTCTGTATCATATGAGTACATTATAAAGAAGATGAATGCATATATGAATGAAACAGTTAATGAAAAATGAAACTAAAATGACATAGAAACAGCTAATGAAACAGCAATGAAAGAGTCAACAAAAATGAACAAGTTAATGAAGACAAAACTGTTTTTACAACCTAAAATATAATTTAACATCAATAATATTATTTTAAGGACTTCACAGTTGTCACATAAGACCCTAGCTGACTCAGCCTTTGGCAATAACTTTTACTAAAAAGCAGCCTTTTACTGTGGGGGTGGGGGGACTGTGGACAGCAGCCTGGGAGAACAGAGGACAGGAGGGGTATGGGGACAGGAGAAGAGGAGGCATGAAGTAAGATTTCTAAGGGTTGGGAACTGGGAGGAAATTGCCAAACAATATTTTGCAAGACTGTGTGATATTTTGCAATAGAAATAAACAGGAGTTTTAAAAAAGGTACAGGGATCAGAAGGTTCAGCAGATCCCCCTGTCCAACCCCATCCCCCTTTCCCCACACAAACAAACAAACAAACACACTCTTACTACGGTAGGTCTTCAATTAAAAACATTATTTTCTTTCTATGTACAGCTGACGTTTATTGACATGATCATGTATGTCATCTTCAAAGAAGCACATCTCCCAGTTCATACATTACGATGGACAAGAGTTTTCCGGCCACTTTTTCTTATCAATGTCAGTGAAGGAAGACATGTAAGAACATGAAGCAGTAATGAGAATGTTTCTGTTTTCATATTCATCATCGATCACTCTCTGTCTGTCATAAGACTGTTTGAGCAACTGTTTACAATACATCACTTCACATTGGATGGAAAGTTGTCCAACATGCAGGGGGGAGGGGTCCAGGGGTGTACTTCCATATAGGTATGTGCCGCAGGATAGGGTATTTAAGGAACGTGAACCTCTAAAACCCATAGGGCATCTTTTTTGCTTCTTTTGGCATTCTTCACGGTGTGATCCTTAGATAGGGTACCTAAATTCTATTATTTGGCTATTTTGTAATTTGCAGTGCGTAAACAACACACTAAACGAAAAAGAAATGGTCTGTTGAACTTAAAACGTTACGGAACGACAAAAAGTTTACACCTTTCTTAGTTTATGTTTTTTCCTTGAATAGGGAGTCATTTTTCGGGTTTGGTCCTTAAATGGGGTATCAAATTCGGTTTACTTTATCCTTAAATAGTGTAAGGGTTTAAGAACCTTCACCGCACACACTTATCCAAAGTTTAAAGCAGTATCCCCCTGGAGGGAGGGGATGGAGAGTTGAAGAGCGGTATTGTTAATAGTACTTAAATACCAAAATATGAATGCCAAAGTTGAGGCGGTATGCACCTCTTGGAAAGTTTAACAGGATTGGCTGAGAAAACAAAAGAACAAACAACAATGACATGGCCCTAGCCCAATATCGGTGTGTGAAACAGGGAGCAACTGAAAATAATTACAGGTTCCCAAAGAGGTGCATGACTTCTGCCAAGGTCACAGCAGTAGAAGCTGTTGATGCTTCTCATTTTCTTTCAGATCAGACGTGCTGTAAGAAACATTAGAAAAACACTGCCAGAAATAGCAAATGTCCTTGTTCTTCTCTTACTCATGATCGCACTGTTCACATTGCTTGGATCCAAGCTCTTTGGAAAAAGGTACAAGTGGAAGTCCCAGCTTAAGTTGGGACCATTGCATTGTGCTCAGATAGGGAAATACACATTACTCTCTAGCCTGCATCACAGACAGCCAAAAGCAAGGATTTTGTGTCGTGTTCAGCTGTACCACACGCTATTTCCTCTTAAAATTAGTTTCTCTCTCCAGTAAGGAGAAAAATAGACAATACTTATTTAAGAAGACCTTGCAATGGAGGGCTTACTTACTTACTTAACTTACTTAATCCTCTTCGTGCTCAGTAGCACATAAGGCTGTATGGAGGGCTTGCTTGCAGGTTACTCCTATTCGGAGCTGCATTAACCTTTTACCCTGAGGAATAGCAATTGAAATTTGAGATTCTCAAGTGGAAATTGGATAAAGAGGAAGATCATATCCTGTACTGAGCTTGAACTGAGTGCGAACACCAATCTGACCTTTAAAAAAAGCATTAACATATTTGTTGATAATCCTTTTGTTTGTAGAAATCTGAAAGACATTCATGGAAAGCCATATTTCACTGACTACTTTGATGTGTATTTTCGGCTGTATGTTTTGACAACCACAGCAAATAACCCAGATGTGATGTGAGTATCAAGCTCTTTGCATTAACTTTCTGGAATTCATTCTATACCATGACATTTTTTTGTGATTTTCTACAGCAAACAAACAAATTGAAGATTTATTCTTTTGTTGAGATAAGGGAATTTATAGGTCTTTATCATAACTATTTTAATTTGTTTACCAGGATGCCGGCTTATGACAACAATCCGTGGTCCAGTTTGTTTTTTGTTATTTTCATTGTGGTCTGCATGTACATATTTGTCAGCATCTTTCTAGCTGTTGTTTACAAGAACTACCGCAAGCACTTGAAGGTAAATGTTCTAGTAGACAAGCAAAATAAACCTAGATGACCAGTAGTTCTTTTTTCTTAGTCCACCGAGCGTGAAGCCGGCAAATATGGCCGCGCAAAATATGGGGACGAGAAAACGAGACGCTAAGGAAGAAAGGGGGGCTCCCCTATGTCTAAGCCAAATATTTTCCCGCCCGGCCCTCCCACTCAGTCAATAAGTACATAATAATATTAGTTCTCACACAAATTTCAACTTCGGGCTTCTTAGGACGTTCTTTAATTTTTGCTCTTCTCAACCTCGATGTTCTATGAAATAGTTTCTTATAAAAAGTGTATACAAAAAATATGAATGTCTTTTTGTTAGTGCTGAGTGTTAACGTTGTTTCTGATCAGAGTCGTTTTATTGTAATTCAAGAAATTTTTAACACATGAAGGAATAGTCAAACTTGTAGCGTTGGTTACGACATTTTTCTCAAATCGCGAAATTTAAATGTCGCAAGTATTTATTACTCTAGCGCTGGGATGCGACTGATGCTAAATAGTTACCCTTTGTCACCATCACTCAGAATGAAATTCGCGCGTCAGTTTACCGTAAACGCAGACAGCTGAAGCAAGCGTTTGACGTGTTGAAAGTCTGGTGTAATGAGAAGTGGGTTGTCACACAGAAGAGATGGTTAATTCTTATGAAAGAGGTTTGTCCACAATGGAGTCCTGCAAGAGTTGCTTTGTTATGGCAAGTGCTTGATGAAAACAATGATGGCAAGATAGGTATGACTGGAGAATGGGTGTTATTTTTAGTAGAAACTGTTAAACTTAGACTTCATGTTTGAAGGGAGGAAGATGTAATGAAAACCCACTCTTATGAGAATTTTCAATGCATCTTCTTTGAATTTAACCCCGTGCCGCTTGTTTTGCACGCACATGTAAGATCGATTAACTTCCTGGAAGACACGCGTGTTGCAGTGGTGAAGTCGAGACTGAAACAGAGGGATCTCAGACAGCGCTAGGAGATGAGACTCATTTTCAAGTTTAGAACGCTCGCCCCTGTCGGGATCAACTGCGATTTCTCATTGTTATGATCGCGCGCGCAAACATCTTGGCACACGCTCACAGTTTTACATACGACGGCAAATAACGATCTCCACTTTCAACATGCCACCCTGAAGAAGGCAGCACTGCCGAAACGTCGGTGAACATAAACCGAACTTAATAGCGTTGAACAATACCAAAACCTTTTTATCACCTGAACAAACGCTACGCAGTTTTTAACAATATTATCAATTACCTTGGCAACCTTGGAAAAGTTCTTCCTTGCCCGGCTCTCCCTAGCCATTTTGTGTTTTTGTACAGATGTGAAATATTGTAGAGTTTCAAGAATGGCTCCCACTCTCTTCTCCTTCTCTCTGCCTGAAAATAGCCTCCCCTCGCGCGAAACGCATTTTTGAAACGCATTATCCTGTTCAATAATAGTCTTCCCTGAAAATGAGTTCTCCATGATGGCATTCGATCGGAATTATGATTTTTGTTTATTCTTTTGTTCTCTCGTTGATTTGCAGGTAAAAAAGACTTCTTGATGGTAGCGGATGTGTTAAATGTGAAGGTCATTGAAGTGAAGGACCAAGTTAATCTATTTGAGAGATTTGTTCCCAGAATCTACAATTCCCGTGTTAGCGCCAAGATTCGGCTTTGTGTGTCTCACAAGTAAGTCATAAATAAGACGAAACTGCAGAAGTCTGCGTTACAATTTGTAAAATTTGGACAAGACCGACGGAATTACTCTGGAAAAGAAGTTAACACTATTGATTGGAGGAAAAAAATTTACAACTGTTCAGCCTAAAATAAAGTAGCTGTAATTACGAGGTGAGGGTATTAACGGGTGGCCGTATGAATATGATATATTCTCCCGCTCTCCAAAACCCACCACCAGTGGGGGCCCGTGGTGACGTATCGGCCCGTGTTTGGGAATCCTATGGTCTGTCATAGGTGGTAGTTTTTGGTACCGTATTTTCCCAATTAAACGCCGGGCTTGAATAAATGCCGGATCTCCAAGGTGGAGTCAAATAAGTCCCTGGAGTATTTATTAGACGTATAATAAGCGGCGCGTATTACGGAACAATCTATGTCTGTTAAAAATAACGAAGAAACACCATTGCTTCATGAACAAACAGCTCAAATAAACTACGAAAATAAAATAAACGAGTACACCCGCCCAAGTTTGAAATAAACGCCGGCGGCGTTTAATCGAGAAAATACGTTATCTATCATGTGATAGATTTAGATTTAGGTTCTGTCAGGTGACATTAAGTTTTGTAAGGAATTAAATATAAGACAAGACAGTGTTCTTTTTGTCTCGGCAGGTATTTTGTGTATTTTTTTGACCTGGTAATTTTTGCCAATGCCATTTTCATCGCACTGGAACGGAACGATGCAGAAGTTCTTTTCCTGGCGTTGTTTAACCTGGAGATTGTTCTCAAGCTATATACATACGGCTTCAAGGAGTTCTTTTCACGTTACTGGAACATGTAAATATTCTCATTTTGTGCTGTATAATCTTCTTAATTATTACTCCTGGCCCGCCTAGATTAGCTCTGCTATTTGCGGTGCGAGGACATTTGTCAAAATATTATTTGCTAACTCAAAACGAATAAAGTCTTGAAGTCTTGAAGTATATCTCGGTGGTGGAGAAACTCTTTTTGGTTAACTATTGTGCTGTGAACTGTACCCGATTCACACCAAAGCTTAAACAAGTTTAAAAGCTGTTTAGTTAAACACGGTTTAAAATTGTTTTGTTCATAAAAGTTACCAACTGGTGATTGTTGACCTCAAATCTGGCACAATGAAAGAACACATTAGAACTTACTTGAATGCTATGTAAAATTCAGTCTTTCAGTCTTCTGTTGCTTATTTTCATTTTGTCTAACCTGGTTTAACTAAACAAGTTTTGTTGGTGTGAATGGGGTATTGGTTAAGTTTTATTGTCTTTTTAATGGTTTGTTTTATGTCATTTGGTTCTCTCGCAATCGCAACGCAAAGAAACTGTTGATCGTGTAGTCTGATCGTCCGAATGAAAGTCTAACCCTGAAAAGGACTGTTGCCCGTAGATAACCTGAGCTGATGTCATGATAATCAGAGACAACTGAAGAGTTGTTTGTCAGTCGAGTGTTATAACACTACAGTTCGTGGAAACTGATTGATCGGTTTTGTCGTGATGTTATTGGCTGTAAGATCCAAGTAGCTTTAGTCAGTCGTAAATGGTCAGTTTCGATTTGCGATCCAACCAATTGGTAATGACTAAAAGGTTTTTGAATCTCACAGAAATCCCAGAGCCGTTGTGTTTCACTGGATAAGGATAACGCAGGCTGCGTGATCTAGGACGAGATTGACTCTGTAGTTATCACACTTGTTTTCGATCCATAAATTATTGGAGAAATATCGGTTTTATTGACCTCGACCGCTACTCTTTCTCAGTACATAAACCCGGAAAAAACTGCGCCAGTATTGTTCCAATACCTGGCAATGCGATTGAGTTTTCGTCTGTTAACCTATACAGACTTTTCTCGACATTTTCTGTTCAATCGTACATGTCCGATTTTACAATTCAAATTTTATTAATAGCTAACAGTTCTCCTCAAGTTTATTATTAATTTATTTCTAATCCTTGTTAGTTCCTCAATCCCATTTTGAGTTAATGCTATTTAGTTGCAATGCAATGCTTTGCTTTAATACCGATCGTGTTGAAATAAAGGATCGTATTATTATAAATTGTTTTATTTTTCCAGATTTGATTTTCTAGTGATAGGTGCAGCTACAATTGCTCTGATTACTGAAACATCTTATCAATCCTGTAAGTGAAATTCTTGTGATAGTGAGCGTTTACCATTTGCACGAAAAAACCGGTTATTCCGGGTTGAATTCCAATGATACGGATTTTTTGAAACTTAGGACCAAATGGTACGGCTCCACTTCCTTGATGATGAATAGTGCAGTTCTATTGCCTCAGTAATTGTTATGAATAAGGTATGGATAAGCAACCCCGACCGGAACCAACTCCAGTACCGGAATTGAAGTAGTGGACGCGAGGAACGAGGAACGAGGAACACGGCTGAACAGGGCGTGTGGGTGGACGGAGAGTGTCTAGCGGGTCCAAAACTGTAACATTTATCGTAAAATTGAACTTTTATTAGTTTAACCTGATAACAAATAATTAGCTCATAACAAACATTAAATTGTACTTGCTGAAGTGCAATTGCTAAAATTGTTTAATGTGATTGCTAAAATTAGTTTAACCTGATAACAAATAATCCCATAACAAATTGAAATATAATTGTAACCCAACCATAACCCGCGACCCGCGCCGTTTAGATTGTCACGGGTGGGAGAGAGCATGAAAACGACACTCGGCTTTCTTGTTTCTGTAGCGTTAATACTCTTAACGGCTTGTTCAGAGTCAATAGATCGTTTCTTTTTCGTTTCGTTTCACCTACTGCGTTTTTAGACGATACCCTATCCAAGGACCCCACCCGGAACAATGCCAAAAGAAGCAAAAATGATACCCTATTTAAGGAACGAGAACCTAGAAAAACCATACCTTATCCCGCGGCACATACCTATATAGTCCATATATGTGAGTACCCCCGGGTGTCAATCAAGTTTTTTACCTAGTTATTTTGTCGGCCGTATTTGTTTAACAGCCGCTGTTTTCATTTTTGTTTCGTTTAGTGCAGTCGAGTCAGAGTATTTTGGATTTTCTTATGGTTCTTCGAGTTCTCAGATTAGTCAAGATCATGGGACAAATCAAACGGTTTGTGCAAATACTAGCGTTTTTTGACAACGGTTTATGAGTGTTATGTTGATTTGCTATCGGTAAACCCAGAGGATATGAAACCTGGTTGATACACCCCTCTGTAACAGACCCAGTGGAATCTCTATCCTCGCTGGGTTTTCGGGAAAAAAGTGACCGGGTTGGCTAATTTCCCACTGGGTCCGCTCATTTTCTGTTTTATTTTGCTTATTCATTATTATTTTTTGCAAACAAAATACGATGGGTAAAATCAAAATATTCACTTGGTACTGGGGAGACTAAATTTCCGCTGGGTAGGGGAAAATAATCCACTGGGTGGGGTTTCAGTGGGTCTGTTACAGAGGGGTGTGTTGATTTACTTGTTAATTTAAAGAGTAGATTTTCCGAGTTATCCAGTATCGATACACAAATAAACCTAAACAAGGATGAAACTTTGCGAAAAAATTAAACTCTCCTGTATTTGTTGAACAAAGTTTTTTTTTCACCACCGTATTTTTGTGTATTATTTGGAGGAAGGAATTAATAAACAGCACAAGGAAAGTAAACCCAATTGGCTCCCTGCTGGCGCTTAACGTCGGTTTCTGTAGCATGAAGTGGTTTGCCAAAAAAATGTCAAAAAATGTCAAATGAATGATTATAGTGGTCATGCACTTAGCTACATCAAGCTAATAATCAGACATGCCACTCAAACAGAGTACCTCTGTTAAGGAGTATTGTTACCCCCCTTCCCTGGATGGGAAGCTATAGGCCATCGCAGGTTACTCCCAGCATTATTTCTGGGCACAATTTTTCGATGGCCGATTAGCGCTAACCCAATGTTAAATTTTAATCCGGGTTTCTTTTTCTTTTGTTCAAATGCATTTTCTCCGATAATTTTCGCTTTTCTTTTTAGAGCATCCAATCATCAAAATGTAGGCAAAAAGAGTTAACATGCATTTGCTTTTTAAGCTTTCATTTCTGATTTCAAAATTCGCACTAACCCTGCGTTATCTTAACCTGGCTTTGAACAACCCGTCCCTGGGTGGAGAGAGGCGCTGTGAGAGTTAAGTGTCTTGCCCAAGAACACAACGTAGAGTCCCGGGCAAGACTCGAACTCGGACCGCGCATGACAAGCTAGGCCAAACGACAAGTTCAAGTTTTGCAAACGTTTTGCATGCTTCGACAATCGTGGACAAAAGTGTTGACTTCCACTTCTTTTGGTAACATGGCTCATTTCTTTTTAAACCCCCTGTTGCATTAGGAAAAAACCCTGGCGCAAACACCATGGAACTCCATTGAGAAGGGGGGTTGCGAAAAGTGTGTGATATTCGTTTGTCTGAACTAGTTTTCTCCTGGATAGAAGTTATAAAATTTAAATTTTATCGATGTTCGAGGACGTGACTAATCATATTTGTTATGTTTGATTTTGTAGATTTCAGGTCATAATCGGAACTGTGATGCAGATTGGTCCAGCAATGAGTACTTACGGTGCTATTATGTTTGTAAGTTCGTTATGTTTGTCCTGTTTTGTCTGAAACAGAAAATAGACATTCTTGGAGTGCTTCCGATCATTTGCTACTTGCACGGGAACCCACCAATCAGTATCAGTACACTGATTTCTGTAGAGTTACGTCATCAGTATGGAATTTTCTGTTTGAATCTCAGTTGACTCCCTCTTCCTCTCATCAGGCGGGGGGAAAGGATTGAGCGGCGCGGCACGTTTCCGTTTCGTAAACGGTCGATGCCATTTTTTCCCACAAAAAAAGAACAATTGTTCGTCAATGACCAGAATCGAACCCTGGACCTCTGACATGCCAACATCCCTGTTTCACTTACAAGGTCAATCCTCCAAATCCTCACAAAATTTCGTTGTAAAAGATGACTTTCTTTTTACTTATAGTATTGCCCCACCCAACAAATAAAGCTAACCGCAAGCAAACCAGTGCAAAATTAAACAATCAAGCGTTTGGTAAGTGTGTATTAGTCTATCACCAAATTATAACCAGTTGGGACCTCGTCCAGTCCTAAGCTAGAGCAGATATAGCATCCTCCATTTCGAAAAGCTTGGTTACCAATTATGGCATCGACCGTTAAAAATGGCATCGACCGTTTACGAAACGGAAATTAGCAGCGGCGTGGGAAGAATTTTTCCTATTTGCTTAGGTTGTTTGGGTTTGTGATGTTGGTGTTGGCAAATTTGGTCTTCGCGTTGTTGACTTAAAGGGTGACTGTCACGGACATTTTTCGGCTTTTTTAGCTGAAATGGCCACAAAATTATGACTAAGTTTTTTCACCCGTACAGGAAATACTCCTAGAACATGGAGAGAAAATTGTTTAAGGAAGAGGGTTTCCATAAACAGTTTTCATCAATTTTTCCAAATCACAAGGACAGAACTTGAAAAAGTCAGCCTGACTTGCAACAAAACTAAACCATTATTTTTGATTTCCTTCAGTCCACTTCCATCCTCGCCATCCGTAACAACAGACGCCAGTAAATGGTTTCAGTACAGTAATATAGTCTTAGGCAATAAAACTAAACCATTATTTTTGGTTTTCCTTCAATCCACTTCCATCCTCGCCATCCGTAACAACAGACGTCAGTATATGGTTTCAATGCAGTAATATAGTCCTAGGTAACAAAACTAAACCATATTATTTTTGGTTTTTCTTTGAGCGTAGACAAGTTTTAGCTTTTTATAGTGTTGCTAAAATGACGTGACAATGCCGCTTTAATTTCGGAAAACTTGCTTTAATTTCACACTTCTGTGTTTACTGTTGTTTGTTTGTTATCTTTTATTTTTTCCAGGTGTTATACTACATGTACGCCATCATGGGAATGGAGCTGTTTGGTGATTTAATTAAGATGGAGGGTACCTACCCCTCCCCGGACGAGGAAAATCTAACAGCGACGGCGTTTTGTGGAAACATTAAGCTGAAAGATTCTGACTTCTATGCAGATCGCTACTGTAACAACAACTTTAACAACATTCTGAGGTCGTTCAAGGTGTTATTTGATTTGATGGTTGTCAATCAGTGGCACAGTATCCTTTAAATCAAGAGTGGGTCATTACATAAGTAGTTGGTTCCACCAGTAGCATAGCGCGTTTTAACACACATGACAAGCGGCCATGTTGGATTGCTGAAACAAAAGACGATTGGTCGATTGGAGAATTGGTTTGGGACACCAAAATGGCCGCCGTTTCTTTGTTTCTGCTGTCGTGAGTTCATATGAAACGCTCTATAGCAGTTCTTATAAGCTCGTAAGTCTTCTTGGTCCTCTAGTCTAGCAGTTGCTATTGTTTTAGGGGCGTGGGGCAATGGGGCATTGTTCCTGTTGTTCTCTCGAATGCTAGTGAGATCTCTCAAGAGGTTCTACCCGACCCAAATTAGCCCAATTGACACCAGAAACACACACAACCTCTCCAGACAAATAATGCTTCTACTTTGGCAAGTGACCTTTGTACAGTGTTTGAAGACATTCCAAAGCATACACTTCATATTGCGTATACAGCCGTCTTTGCCGTCTTTATGGTGACAAGCACTAGAGAATATTGTCCAACTGGCTTTGATCCTTAGGATTATACGCATGATAGTTATATCTTCTGTTATCTCCCTTGCCTCCACAGCCCCAATCCCCTGTTTCAACTTTTTCAACTTCCACCAGCCGGGATTTAATACCTCCTCTTGGCTGGGGATATGTTACATGTTTAGTTCAATTCAAGTATGTGGTGTTTGTCTTTAACGCGTGCCTAGTCATTACTCAAGGTTATGTTCGGGTAACAAACAAGTTTGCCAGACTTTACTTCTTCTCGTTTCATCTCCTCTGTGTTATTGTGGTTCTGAAGTAAGTACGTTTGTATCTTCTTCCTCACAGCTATTCATAGCTGGCTCTTGCTATTTTCACTCGATTGAGCCTTTTATTGTTTTGCCAAAACTTTAATACATGTCAGCTTTATGGCGGTTTACCCATACCTTGCAAGTTTCCAATAAAAAACCTAGTCAGTATTGGAGACAGCGAGGTCAAAGCAGCCACGTGCTTATAAACAGCAAGTCAATTTGTTTAACAATTTTTGTTTGAGTATTTGTGTGTAGTTGGGAAAGAAAGTTCAGTCGTTGCAGTGTTCTTTCGCAGCTTCGTGCTATATGCGCAAGACCTACGTACTATATCGATGAGAGACCCTCTCATCGATATAGTAAGTAAATTTTGTAAATTATCCTTCTCTCTTTGTTCCCAGCATATTTGTAGCATTCATTTTGGAAGCCTTTATGCTGGAGTATTCTTTCACGCACGGCAAAATAGAAACTGTGGTTAGCAAGAAGATAGAAGAAAAAGGAATCGGTATAGGAATGTAAGTCTAATACAAATGTAATGCACCAGTCACTATACTGAAGCTCTAAACTACTCCAGGCAATGCCATCGTTGTTTCGTAGGGAAAAATCAAAGCAGTGTTTTGAAATTTTTCGCTGCAGTCTCTCGACGTGCCTCTCGATTTTTCTCCAAAAAAGTAAAATTAAAACAGCCTTCTTAACAAACAAACCTACCCAAACTTAACTAAAAGATGTTTTTGCGTAATTCTGAGTGAAGAAACCTGTTTTTTATGGGTGTCAAACTCCAAATGAAATTACATTGCACTGTTGGCTTTGTTTATAGTAGAAGGCTCAAGTTCTAAATCCAGCGTTACAGCGCGACGCGCCTTGCAATGGCCACCCAACAAACTTGTTTGTCAAGTTAGCCAATTAGCACGAATTTGTTTGAGTTGCCCCTTGTTAAAAGCGCGACAGGTTTCGTGACTACAGTTTTGAACATTTCAAGGAGGCGGGACAGCTAAGACAAATTCGCGCTCTCTGATTGGCTAATTATAACTTGTCAAAAATGATTGTTGGGTCGCCACTCTAAGACGCGTCGCGCTGTAGCTGTATTTGAACCTGCTTGAAGTAAAGAAAACACGCACAAAAAGAGAAGACAGCTGAGAAGAGAGCAAAAAAATACACCGCACAGCGGTGTATTTTTGTAAATGTGGTAAAACAGTCTTTCTCGTGTTTGATATATCTTCTCATTCGAAACCAAACCTGAGAAGAAATTTGAAAACATGGAGCAATCTATGCTAAAAATTATTTTTTCCTTGTTCTTACTGAGTTGGAGAAATTTATTTCCAGGTTTCCTGTACGAGAAAGAGCAGCGTCTCTCCTCTCCACCGATGACACCAGCGAGGCAGTGAGTAATGGCGGCTTCACCTCCGTGGAAAACCTTGTACTGGACACAGGTTTAAGGTTCAAAATGCCGAAGCAGCAGAAGAAAAATGCTGATGTTCTGCTACAGGAAATGTTCGAAGATGAGCTTGAAGAGGACGACATTGGACCTAAAGATTTGGAAGATTTAGATGAGCTAGAAGAATCGGAGGAACTTATAGATGTACGATCCAGAAGAAAACTTACTTTCCTTACCGTTGATGCGGATTGATTTCCGCTTCCGGTCTCTCTCATGCAATCCGTGCTATTGATATAAACGTACTTATTAATCACTGGCGGATCCAGGATTTTTCTTAGGAGGGGTGCACCACTAAGGATTATAAAATAACTGAGATACTACGCGCGCTCTCATTGGCAGATAGGTGTGTTTAAGTGAGAGTATGTAAACACGGTTGTGACGTTTTAGTTTCGTGCGTCCGTTTCTAAAATACGCGGGTATTTTAAGAAATATTGTATAAAAGGAATAAAGGACATTTTCCGTGTTTACATAGCCTCATCTAAACTCGAGGGAGTTTGGGAGAATTCTCGAAAGTTATGCAAACCCTCGACTGCGTCTGCAATAAATCACATATCTGTTTTATTTTTTATTTTTTTTTTTTAGAATATTAGTTGTATTAGGAAGCCGCTGGTCATCTCGGGGGGGGGGGGGGGGGAATGCGCACCCCTGGACCCCTCCCTAGATCCGCCCTGTATTTGAAAGGCGGCTTCGTTTAGGAGTGTAGATAGTTTCTTGTCCTTCTCGGAGGAAATTGAGTTATCTTTAAAAAATAAATCAAAATCGAAACGAAACCTTTGAAAACAAAGAAATCGAAAACATTGCGTGAAAAAGAACTGGGTGAGAGGTTTTCAAAAAGTAATTGTTTTAAATAAATCATATAAACATTATAAAATTACTATAATATATTGTTAATTAAAAAAAACATTGTACTAAAATATCGTGAACATGAATTAAGATATGCTATGCATATTTTTTAGACAGAAAATTCTTCTAAGTATCTTCAATTCTAAGTATCAGAATTAGATTTATACATTGAAGGTTCAATTAAAATTACTTTTAATCTTGCGTTACATGTTGTGTTCTTTGTGGGGAGTCAAAATCCTTCCATCTTTTTAGCATGCTGACTTGACTAAGGCGTAATATTCAGTCAGTCATATAATGCACAATGTATTACAATCAGGAACCTTGAAAATAACAACTATTGGTTCTAATAGAATAAAAACTGTGCTACACCAGATATGGAAAACCAATAAAATATTGCAGATACGTATTCCTCATCTAATGCAGCAGCAGCAGCACAAGATCGACCTTCAGGAAAGGGTACAACTAAATACGAGAACAGGAGAAAAAAAAGGTGAGTTTAAAGAAAAAGTTTTTTGCAAATTTCGTACATTTTAGCGACAGGAGTATTTTCCATACAATCTCTTTGTACAAGAAGTCCAAAGCGTGACTAATTATTAACTATGTACCATTCTTCGATCTGGTTATCCAATGCAGTATAAACGTAGGGCGGTCAAAAACTGTACTTGACCTTATCGTTGACGTGACTTTCGTACATAATTTAGCTCTTATTAACCCAGCGGGAGGTCTGTATGGGAGAATCTTGACCGAGGTTGTGACTTCAGACCGAACGCAGTGAGGTCTACTCACGACCGAGGTCAAGATTCTCCCATACAGACCGACTAAATAACAATTATTCCATGAGCCCGCGTTGGATATGAAGTGATAAAATAACCAACCAGCGCGTAGCGCAAGTTGGTTTTAAGCACTTCATATCCAACAAGGGCGAATGGAATAATTGTTTTAGTAAATTCTCAAACCGGGTTTTGCCGCCGATTTTTATTTCCACAATTTTACAAAGCGTCCGGAAAGAGCATACAACTTCCGGTCACACGCGCCCCGACTCCCGACTTTCCATATGACGTAAAACTCCGACTATTGGCTCATAGTCGGAGTTTTTTAGCCAGTCAAAAAGCTAGAAATGCAATAGTCGGAGCTGAGAATATACTAAGCTCGGTTAATAAGATGTTTATTATATGGCCAAACGCATTCTCGTCCCCAGAGGCCGCGATCCTTTTGGTCAGCACCAAGAATCACGACCTCTGGCACTCGAGTACTCTGCGAATGCTCACAAGCTGGGGGTGGCCAGAGGTCTCGATTCCTTGGTGCTGACCAAAAGGATCGCGGCCTCTGGGGACGAGAATGGGCCAAACGGAAACTTAAATTTGCTTAACGACACTGCTTCATTCTCGCTGACATTTTGTTTGCGAACGGCGATGTGCTGAATTTAAATTTGCAAAAACTGTTTGGTCATATCTTTACTTTTTATTCTTGTCAAGCTTTTCTAATTTTCCAATTAGTATTTTTAGACAAAAAGAAGACAATGTGTTCCTGTTTTGTTTGTAACTTTCTGACCCCAAAATGCAACCGGTCTCGATGGGAAAATCTAGACCGCGGTCAACATCGATTTTACCCATTTAAATTCGTGAATTCGCTAGTTGCCAGTCCACGTGTGACACGGCCATGTAATAAAATGATACATTGATAGGCGAAAGGAATATTTTCGACACAATCTCTCACGATTAAGCCGGCCTGAAAAGTGTTATTAAACGAACGATATAACCGAACTCTTATAGTCCTTATTATATCGTCAATACTTCGTAAATATCGTCATATACGGAACTTGGGCTTGGCTACCCGTGGTTTATCCAGCGGCAACCTCGTCCCCGTTGAGATATCAGGCGTGGTCGCTAGGCACAGTCAACAAATATGGCGGCGGGTTGTGTGTCATTATTTAATCTTGCAGCATTTGCGAGCAAGCGCAGACTTTTCCCTGCTACAAATCACCGTGTTTATCTCGCGTTTAAACATTCTCGGTTTGCTAGACAATTTTCTTCAGTAAAAGAAGAAGACAAGTCTCCGAAATACATTACTTCTCAAGACTTGCAACTGAGTGACAGTTGTGTGAAGGTTAGATTTATGTAAGCTAAAACGTTTGATATCTTGAACATGATGATTTCTATCGAATCCAATTTAGTCAATTTAACAAAGTACGGCGACTTTTTGTAATTTAAAAAGTATCAAAATTGCAAGACTTAAATTATGTTTGCCAAGAATTTTGAATGCACGAGACGTGTAGCTCACATAAAATATATAAGTTTGAGTTTTATATGCAACAATTAATAAATTTACATACATGTCAACAATTAATGATTTATGATTACATTCAAATTACCACAATGAGTAATTATCGTAGCCCAAATAATGGATTTCTTAATGTTAGTGGTTCTCGTGAAGCTCATATATGCGGGACGTTACAAAATTATCAATCAAAATCGATCATCGAAAAGATAATCAATATTTTTCGGTACCAATCAATCGATCAATTAAAATAATCGATAATCACAAGATTTGGGATTGGATTATTGATCACTATACTAGTAAAAACTTGAAAAAGAGGATCCAAGATCAAATCAAAATATTACATGTATATATTTACTGTCCTTCTGTGACCTCGGTGACGTTATGACATAAATTATGTATGGACAAACAATGTGGAGCAATGGTAGCTGGAAGATATAGCACTAAACAGACATATCAGAATCAGAATGCAGTAAAAAATTCTCGGGGAAAACTTGAAGCACAACGAACATGCGTATGAGAAAATATCAGGAGCGGTACATATACGTTACGGCGGTTTGAGGGGGAAATATTCTTCTAAACTTAAACACTATTGAGGTTGTAACCAGAGTTGTACCATTGCAAAGAGATTTAGTCTTTATACCGGCGCGATATTGAGGTAGAGTTTGCTTACAAATCGTGATCAGGAGAGCAGACGTTATTCTCATTCCCAGTGCCTTTGGAGTTTGAGAAACACGAGGTCACATGTCGTATATCACGTCGGTCTTGGAAGACTCTTGGAAGTTCTCCCAAGCAACTACAAGTGGCATGATAATGAATGTTTTAGTGGGTTCCTTTATTTTCCATTGGCATTGTTTACAGGTCTGATTGAAAGAAACGAGACAGTCAATATTTTGTTTGATTTATTTTGATTTCTTGAGAAACAGCATCAGCTCTTAGCATTCTGACCAGAGTACTCTTTCCTCTGGCTACTATGATCGTCAACCTTCTTCCCAGGGGCTTTACAGCTGTCAAATCCAAGACGGCGGACGTGGCAAGGAAAGTTGTACATTTTTGATGGAAACTGATAGAAATCGAATTCTAATTCTAATTACATAATCGATCGAAATTGATAATCGCACCAGCTTTTGCTATCAATTTTTATCGATTTCCAATACTAATTAGTTAATTACTATCGAAAATTATCGACTTTTATCGAGTATCGAAAATATTGATTTGTAACGTCCTGATGTATGTGTGGGTGAAGAGACGCGATGACAATGTCCCAAATTCCTAACATTATTGTAACACTACTAGCCAAGAACACGCTAAGCAGATGGCATTTTGGCCATATGCTACATAACTTTGTTATTGTATTGCATAATTTAAAATTCAGTGCCTTATTAAAAGAGTGTTGAAAATGTTGACAAGTGTACAATTTTTCCTCTTAGCAACTACACAAGATATTTCCAGATAAAAAAGATGGTTTTCTTCGTGTATTGGTGGAAGGAGGAGGCTGTTCAGGATTTAAATACATTTTTGATGTGGATTCAGATATCAATGAGGATGACAGGTTGGTTATAAAGAAGTATTCGCTAGTTCCCCATCGCACCTATAACCCAACTTGTATGACATCGGGATCCATGCATGTATGTGTATTAATTATATCTGAAACATTTTAAATAAGGATTGGCAGTATGGAAAAAAATATGAAGCATGTCTGCCAAATTACGGGCATTGGTCATTGCACACAATTAGTCTCTGGTATATTTTTGCATGTAGTAAATCAAACACTTTACTATTTTTTTCAGAGTAATTGAGAGAGATGGTGCCAAGGTTGTTATTGATGAAGTATCACTGGAATATTTGAAAGGTTCCACAGTTGAATACCACGAAGAACTGATTCGTTCAGCTTTCAGAGTGTCTCTCAATCCCAATGCAGAGAAGGGCTGTTCATGTGGTTCATCTTTTACCTTTAAACTTTGACAAATTTGCAAAATGTTATTGCTAATATGAAGGGTATTTAAAGGCCATTTCCAGTCCATACTGCGCAATCTCCGCCTGCAATGTTTGTCAAGCCTCACACGATGAAATGTAAACAAACCAAAATGAAAATTATGGATAAAAACTTACCTTTTTCATCATTGTTAACATTCGATATACTTGCAAAACAATAATAAAGAGTAGACGAACTTCGACAACATTCTTAACTGACGTTTCAGCTCATTGCAAACTCCCAAACAAAACGACCCGTAATGGCGGACTCAAAACCTTCATGTACGCAGTTACCGAAGTGTAACGTATCAACGAATTCAAAGCAGAAATGTAAACAAATCCTGAGACTGGACAGTACAGACTGGAAATGGCCTTTACTGGTCATTACTATCATTTACAGAGCATGCAAGCAGCAGGCTTTTCGTTGTGAGTTCAAGCATTGTCAAAAATTAGCCTTGTGAGCACTTTGAAAACAAACTACCATACCTCTGCATGCACTACTGAGCATACATTACAATTTTGCAAACATTTCAAGCAGAAGGCTAATTGTGCAAGCACTACAAACTTTTGAGGGATCATTCGTTTTCCCAAATAGGGTGTCAGCCCCAAGGATTTCTTGGAAAAGGTATTGAGTGGGCTAGGCTTGTCATGCATGAGAGGATTCACCCCAGGGGGGGAGGTACTCAAGTTAATCCCCTATAATTATGGGCTATATGGGGATGTGCCATAGGGTATGGCTTTTGATCCCTCAGTCCTGAACAGGGTACATTTATATAATTTTCAAGCGAGTCTGTCCTGATCATGGTCTGATGCCATCCTTGTCAGGGTATAACTTCAATACTTTCGTCGAGCTTTAACCAATCTGAAATCAGAATTGTTGGTCAATATTTATATATTTAGCTAGTCACCAGTCAACATTAGTTCAATTTCAGGACTAGGTATTAGCACTATACTGTAAGAAATGTTTTTCTGTCCTTTTAACAGGGCTAGGGTTTCAAACCTCCAGCGGTACCCCTATACCCAAACATGGGCCAAGTGCCCCCCAAGGTTCACTTGATTGTGTAGGACCCGGCAAAAATACAGTGAATAAAAGAGCTAACCAGTCAGCTGGGTAGTGTTTATCAAAAATGGAGACTATTCTCTTTTAAGAAATCCGACAGCATGCAAAATAGCTGAGAGTGCACAGATTCTTCCAAGGTCACAGGACCATGTGGAGTAATTCTCACTAGCTTTCATTTCAATATCCTCACTTAGATTACATCTCAAGACAGCAAATTTGTAATAAGGATATTAAATTGTAACAGAATTCATTACATGGCTTGTCAGTAACATCTACTGCTGTTTGTCTGCTTATAATTTGTCATGTAATAACTTCATAAAATGAAAAATATTTTTAAGTTGTATTGTAAATAATTAATTTACCGCTACTCGGTAAGTGTTCAACCAAAGCTCATTAAAATAATAGTCAAGTTATAGCATTGTAGAATGACCTATTAACTGTGAGAATTCCCTCTTCCTCTTTTTTGTGGGGTGAGGTGGGGGGAGAGAAGGTGAGAATTCTCTCTATTTTTTTGGCCTTAAAACATGTCCTAGCAACTGTGATGGAACAAGAGAGCAGGTATAACTTCTGTCTCACATAACCATATAAGTATCCTGCATATTATTACCTGATATATAAGCAACAAATTACAGGCTGACTCCAGAGGCTATTTTGTAACTTGTTTCATGTTTTATTTTTCAACAAATTGTCAACATGGGGCATTTTGCAGCTTGATACACTGTGGTTTTGTAGTGATTTACAAGGGCTGGCCAAATCTACCAGTATGTATATTTTGTTTGTTTTGTTTTTTTTTTACAGATGACCAAACATGGGCACCGTGACAATTTGTTAATTAAATAGTAAGATAGACAGTCAGGTAATTACTGCATTAAAGTGGAATGCTGCAAGTGGTAGATGCAGGAACAGTGCCGATCAGCCGAGTCATAAAATAGCCAGCGAGTAGGCTCCAGCTAGACAGGGGTGGGTCGAGGGCCGTCCCCTACCCACCCCCTGTTCACAGGCTACTCATAAAAGCACATTGCCTTCCTCGTGATGCATTAAAATATTTGTGGCCCTGATGAATACTTTCTAATACTTTGAAACACGGAGAAAAGAAAAATATTAACTTATCGATCATTTGTTCATCACTTCCTTCCATAAAATCACCCAAGTCTCAACGATAGTGGAGCAAAACTGAGTACGTACTGTGCAACACTGCCTTAGATACTGCACGCATGATGCAGATATCTGGAAATCAAGGAACCCATGCATCTAAATGGAACAATTAGAATGGCTGCCTTTTAACCTCTAGAAAAAGAGTAACAACAAATTGGAGTTCACAAGAATGTCTTCATTTTATTTGCACAACAACAGCACCTGAACATACAATCAATTGAAGCCTTCTTTCAAATGGTCAAAAAGGGCCTTTGACACTTTTCTGTACATGTGTGAAGATTGGATTTCTGGTCTGACAGGCCAGAAATCAAAGTTAATTTATGCAATTAAAATCCTCTTCCATCAACCTCATTTGAGGAAGTTTTTAACGAAATATATTTTGTTTGTATTGTCATATGAACATCACAGGAAAGATTGTCTGGCATTTGTCATAAGGACAACCTGGATTTTTTCTAATTTTGAGCACTGGAATCGTTGCCTTTTGCAAAGGTCATGATAAAAATAATTGAATTGCAAACATGCCATATCATCAATTTTAAAGGTAACAATAAATTGAAGAAGGCCAAGTCTGCATACGAGCCCAGTGGCCCATCAGGCCAGAGCTTATCCCGGTTTCTGTAGCATGAAGCGACAAGAATATTTCTACTCCCCCCCTAGATGGGATGCTAGTTCATAGCGAGATTACCCCCGGCATTATTTTGCCAAAGTTCCTTGAATTAATTCTAATACTGTACTTCAATGTTACTTTGTCAAATCCACAATAGCCAAGGCAACACAATTTTTAAAACATTTTGTTAGCTTTCACAAACTTAAAACTTGCAACAATCTTTTTTACCATCTCTTGTGATGGTAGACTGTCCAACTGGATTCACATCTGAACCAACCAAAGTATACACAGCATCTATATTGGAGTCAACTCTGACTGCCAAGTTAACCAAGTCTATGTCTTCAATTTGCATCTGATGATAAAGTGATCAGTCCCTGCTTCTTTTTAATTACCAGGCCTCATTGCCTTGCGTTTCATTCTGGCATATGGTCCGATTGCAGGATCCGTGATAAAGTCATAAATTACCTTTGTCCAGGAGTGGTGCTGTGGCAGATCATTGTAATACTCAGAAGCAATCTCTTTTACCAAGGGAAGTCTGGAGCCAGGGACACTTGGAAAATCATGATGCTCATTATGGTAGCCAACGTTGAAGGTCACAAGGTTCAAGGGCCCGTAGTAAGAAAAGGTTTCAAAGCCCTTGGCAAACATGTAGTGCTCAGAAATAAAGTGCCCCGCAACTGGATGAAGACCCATACCCAACAGAGAACTTGCAATCATGTATACCAGTGCCTTTCCTCCCCAGTAGTATACCACTACAGCATCAACACTAAACTGGATGACCATGTTAATAATTTCCAAAGCCAAAGGATTCTTTGGGTTTACAAACATTGGGCGCAACGAATAGAAAAATGGCTGAAACACAACCCACCAAAATTTGGTGATGGTGTTGAAAAACAGACGGGCTTCAAATTCTGTTGGGATGTCGACATCTAGCTCTTCGTCTCCCTGGTACCTGTGGTGCTCCAGGTGGTACTTCTTGAACGAGATGGCACACGGTACACCGATTGGAAAATTTGCAATCAGAGAGAGTACACGGTTGTGAAAAGGACGAGCATGACCAAACGCCAAGTTATGGGAGATCTCATGGATAGCTAAGAGCAGTGCATGGTTGATGACACCACCAATAGTGTATGCAGCCAAAAAGAGCACAGGCCACGAGACATCACGTAGTAGATATGTCAGTGTGAACTGTATTACTATCAAAAGCAGCACTTGGTACTTGAAGTTTGGATCATGTCCCATCAACTTCTTGATCTGTGGGTACTTAGCTATAAAACAAAAATATATACCAAAACTGAGTCAATAAACACAACTTACTTATGAGTAAATTACATTTCTGTAACCTATTTCAAGCCATACAAGGTTGTAGATCTTACCTGACCAACAAACAAGTAAACATGCTATATCCAAAAACAAGTTATTGGTTTGAGTTGAAAGTTCTACTTAAAGGCCCACATTCACTTAAAATGCCTTGCACACTACTCAAGACTTCAAAAACCTTTATATAGTCTTTTATAATTTCATGTATAGCAATCTTAAAGGTACCGTATAGTTTAATCTGCTTTTGTAATACATTTCTCACTTTTCATTGCATGAGTTTCCTCTAGTAAACATTGGTAAATTTAGGCAATTGAATTGAACATGACAGCAACCTCCTGCCATCATACATGAAGTGACCAAAGAATTTGGGTTGGTTGAAAACGTAATCTCTGGAGAAGCAGAAAACATGGTACTTGGCTTCGAAGCACAGACAAAACTAAATCCACAGATATAATTTGGTTTTATCAACTGGGTTGATAATGTCAATTGGCCACCGTAAAGAGATTCAAGAGCTGACGTTTCGAGCGTTAGCCCTTCGTTGGAGCGTTAGCCCTTCGTCCGACGAAGGGCTCTTGAATCTCTTTACGGTGGCCAATTGACATTATCAACCCAGTTGATCAAACCAAATTATATTGTTAAACTTCCCACCGACGCAGCACCACAGTTTCTTTAGAAACTTACCCCCTCTAAATCCACAGATGATTGGTATCTTTTGATGCATATTGCTAAGTATCAGGTGATATACTGCACGATTTTGCAGGATATTTGTTAACTATGTGTCAAAATCCACAATCCTCTTTTAAACCATTAAGTCCAGTTCCTCTACAGGTACCTGATTTTGGAGTTCCCATTATTTAATATATTCTAGCCACAACCCTTATAGACAAGTTCTAGTTTATACCTGGATTGCATAACTTTGAATAATTTAAAATTATGAATAAATTTTGATATGATTATCTATATTTTTTAGACAGTAAGACATGAATCTTCTTATCCAGTAAAAGTCAATTTTACAATATTCAAAGTTGATTTAATTCAGAAAGGTTTATTCTCGTAATAATTTTCTTGAAAAATATTACAAAATCAAAGCCGGGTTCGTTCGCAAGCTTGCACAACAACGGAAACTAAACCAGTGAAATTCGAAGTAACATTTATCAAGTTAAACTTGATTTTATACCATACTTTTAACGCTTATTTTATATTCAGTTCACGCCGGTCATGTGCTTGCAGTCTGGCAGCGAGCAGCTGTATGCGAGTTGTCGAATCGAAGGGCAAGCCAGCCCTCTGGAGTACTCGTAAGCAAGGTTACGTTTTTGATCCAAATCTATGTCTCTCTTCATACAAGTTCGCTCAAAAAAAAGCTTTGAGATTAAACAAAAGGGTTCCCGCAGAATATAATATTTGCCAGTAAAGTTTTCCTCCTGTAGACGATTCACAGTCCGTCTGTCACAAAAGCATCCAAGAAAACCAGACCGCGAAGCGACACACCGAAAAATTTAACGCTTGTGGGGGATAAAACACTTCTCACCTAAAATTTCCTTCCTTCTTGAAGCATGTGGCTCGGCTGTGTAAGACCATTCAAAGTCAGTTCGCGATACTTGTCCTCCCATACCTTCCCTTTTTCGATCCGGCCGGTAAAAATCAAGTTTTCTTGTTCAGTACATCGACCAGAAACGCCTCGATGTGTATGAGGCAATTTGCATGAGCAAGCTGTCAATCAAAATTGAGGCTCAGAGACTGGGTCCTATTACCATGTTTACACTGAAACTGCTTTATACACTTTTTGCACTTGAAAAAAAAATCCGCAACATGCTTCGTCAACACGAATATAAACAACAACAAATATCATTTGCCCCCTTGTCAGCAGAAGGCCGAAAAAATTTTAGATGGGATTTTTTTTATTATTTTTTCTTTGAAAAGCCCGGCATGACTTTCTATAAAGATCTCCTGCCTTTATAAACTATTGGACCCCCTTCTTATAATCAAAGATTTATATTAAAAAAATTAAGATGGGATTCCGGGAAGGCTGACCAAGACTGTTTACGGATTCTTTCTGGCGAACGTTCAAAGCATGTAAGAAATTGTTCCAGCATAAACTATTTGATGTAAAAAAATAATAATAATAAATTAACTATTTGATTTCATGACGCAATCCGTAACTTTCTTGACGATACATTAAATGGGCGGAGAAACTAGATTGAAATCGTTCCTCAAAGAAGAAAACTGCAAAATCACTACCTTCAAAGCGATGAAAATCCGGAAAATTCCAAGGCAAAGTTCAAACTGAACGAAGATACAAAACTACGTGTAATCAAAAAACATACTAGAGCACTGTGAACAGAACCAGGGCAATTTTTTTTTTCTAACGAGTCAATTTTTTGTCAACATGAATTTTGCAACTTTCGTTCTGCCTAGCGCCTTGTTTCGTTGACGTTCAGCTCCCATCGAACCTACCTTCAACAAAATGTCACGATATGATCACGCCACCAATGTTTGCGACATAAAAAACATGATTTTGAAATTATTTTAATTTAGTACAAATTGAATAATTTTCTGAACGCGTGAAAGACTGGTAACGAAACATCTTCAAAGATGGCCGCCTTGCTTGTGCGAAGAATCGCTATGAACAAATCTCTTTTCCTTGGACCTTCAACTTCACGTATCATAACAAAGTTGCGTTGTTTAAGCGATCAGGAAAAGAAATGGACGACTGAAAAATTCGATGAAGTCGTTAGCAAGGACAAAGTGGTGGTGTTCATGAAAGGAGTTCCAACGCAACCCATGTGTGGTTTCAGCAACGCTGTTGTGCAGATTCTCGGTATGCATGGAGTTGAAGTGTACGGGAGCTACAATGTGTTAGAGGATGAAGAGCTGAGGCAAGGAGTTAAGGAGTACTCAAGCTGGCCGACGATTCCACAGGTTTATATTGGTGGAGAGTTCATCGGAGGTTGCGACATCATGCTTCAAATGCATCAGAATGGTGAACTAATTGATGAACTTAAGAAAGTTGGCGTAAAATCCTTGTTGTTGGAAAAAGCTGAACAAGACAAAAAGGACACCTAAGACAGTTGCGTAAATAAATATTTTGATGCTTCTATAAACGAGGCGAAACTTGCTTCAGCTCTGTGTAAAGTACAGATTACGTAATACCCTGGATAAGTATCTGCACTGCCCCCACTCTTATTGAGGGTATGGGAAATCTGAAGGGGTTTCAAACGTTATTTCTGAGGAGGCAGCTATGTCGGTGACTTTGATCTCTTCCATTGTTCTGAAGGGGGATTGTGTAGGCACTTTGATCTTGCTTTCCTAAGGGGGTATTCAAGAGCTATTTCCGAGGGGGCAGACATTAAATGGAATGGCTCAATATGTAACCCATTTTTTTTCCTCGGGGGAGGGATGAATACAGTTACATGTAGGCCAGAGACAAAGTGTATATCTGCTACATGGTACTTTATACACTGCTGTATGCAAAATGCAAGGAAAGGGTGAGGTATTTCCTACTAAACTTGACAAACCCATTGGGAAAGCACAGGTAACACAAATACATATGTAAAATAGTGATTTCCTGAAGACGTTGTTATGATGAATAATAAAGCATGTGGCTTACGACATATGCATGCTTTAACCAGTTATAATGCTAGAATGTGTACATTTTCCTTAACATTGTATAAAAGAAATAAAGAACTTGCACTTGTGCATTGTTGAGTTATATAAGCACTTGGGGACTTAAGAGCACTCGAGAAGTGCGAGAAGCACTTTCCTATGCCTCATGCTTCTCTATGTACTTCTCTTGTGTTCTTAGAAATTTCCATGTGCTTATATACCGGGTAACTCAACAATACACTCTGGCACATTTTTTCCTTTTAATAATGGTAGTATCAGGTGCTTTCCATTTTACGGACCAAGCAAGATCAACTGTTGTAAAATGGATCGTTCACTGAATTTTTATCGCAATAATAAGTTTCATTATTTATTCTGTTTGATTACCAAATCCAATTGGAGTTCAATTGGGTTTGATTGCTGAACATTCAATAAGATACCCTAGGTATCGCTACCAGTGGGTATCTTTACATAAAAATTATACACAAACAGCTGCCAGAAGGTCAGCAGGCTTACTTTAACCCATTGACTCCTGGAGATTTTTTAAAAAAACGTTTTTTTTAGACATGTTGAACATTTTCTAGTCAGGTATAGGCTAAATATGCTTCAAATTTCTCCAAAATGCATTTGCAAAATAAAGACATACCAGGTTTTTCACTAGCATTGCATTTAGCGACATTTTAGCTCGGGCATGCGCACAAATCAAAATTTCGAGAAAGTGACCCACCTCTTCAGGCTTTTTGATTTCTTTATTTTTACTTTTCGCTTTTCCTTTCCTCGTATCTTTTTTATGCTTTTGTTGGCGTTTTACTGGGCTTGCTTTCGTTTCAAGAATTGCCACGAAAGCATCAATGAGACAGGAAATACTCAACATGGAGTAGCCAAGGGTAAGTAAGGGAACTTTTCGTCCAAGTTTTTGGCGGAAATTTCTAAGCGTTTTTGTGCATATTTCAAGCACCATTAGCCCAATCAATATCATCTGGGTATCATTGGAAAGCTCTTTCACTCCTGCAGAACTGGGGTAAATGGTTACGGCCGGTATAGGAGTCAATGGGTTAATTACGTAACCATAATTTCTGTTGTACTATTGAGCTTTTCCAAATAAGAATATGTTATGCAGGGAAGAAGATCACAAAAGAAAGCAATGTTATTCCATTTTATTCATTACAATAGTGTGCAAATAAATCGCTAAGTGGTAGGTTCTGTGTTGGCTCCTGTACCTTGTACATGTAATATGAATAGTCCTTGGTTATTTCTTATGGAAAAATTGCAGGGCGTGAAGGATAGTGGGGAAAAGGAAGATTCCTGTGCCTGCTTTCATTGTAAGATGACTTGGACCCAGGGGGGGGGGGGATGCCACATGAAACAGACAGGGATGCTTGTTGTAATTTTGAATTGAACCCTAAAAGAAAAACCCTAAAAGGTACCAAAATACTACAAATTAATCAAATTTACATTTCTATATTCCAACATGTGCATCCCTAAATGAGACTTTGACGGCTAAAACTATTGGTTTACCCGGAACACCATAAGTTAGACCAAAAATCTAAAAGTTTCACCCCTATGGGAGACAGAACATCTCCATCTCTTTCATATGGTAGTACCCTGGGGGCTGGCAGCAAGACAGCCTCGTGGGTACCTCATACCTACATGGGTCACTTCCACCCCACCCCCCCCCCCCCCCCTCACTTTTGAATGGTACCTTGGCATGACTCAAATGTTGGTTCCCATGTTTACACCTTCAAATCTTTTTATTTGAATTTGAACACCAATCAAATTATAACATTGATAGAATGAATACAATGTAGGATTCCTTATGGGCAAACAAAGTTTTGTTGAGTAGGAACTTCTGATCACAATCTCCCAGGCTCTGAAATCTCTTTGGAGGTGCACACAGTCTGTTGCTGATCTTCATACAGATATTTGATTCATGACCGGAAAAATTATCTTGCTTTATGAAATGTCATTGTTAGTAGCCAAACTTTTGGTTCAAATGTGTTCGTCCATCTCCAGTCTGACCTGAAGAAAAAACACAACAAATAATCTTGATGTTAAATTGCAAATTTCACACTGAGTTGATACAGTGTAATTTGAGTTTGAACAAGTTACCATACTTTTCTAGCCCTGTAATGCCATAGCATTACACTGTGAAGTAATTCCTCTGTTTTTCTTTAGATCACTTTCTAGTACTCTTCACTGCCTCCTCCCCCACCCCCTGGCTTTCATCACATTTTCAATCTTGAGTCGTTTGAAATGAAAGCAAGACCAACATTCACAATAAATACACTGTACAATAGAGCCATATCGTCATCGTCATCACTATCTTTTTAGCACCAGGGGATGCGTAAGGCCTCTACACACAAGAGTCACATTGAGGTGATAATCAACAAAGTTTATTTTATTATTTTATTATCTTGCCACACAGAACAATTTACAAGTAGAAAAATGAGCATACAACTTGGAAGAAGTGACTGTGGCGGGGAAATCTCCGAGAAGGCAATCAGATCAACTGTTGACATTGCTGCTGTCTCAATGTGTATCACTTAAGGGAGGTTTATCATTTAACTCCTTACATGCAAACACAGTACACAATAAATATTTTTGCGACGGGGGAACAGACCTTCAGGTGGCATCCATGCAGCATAAGTAGGATCGCTCTCAGCCTGCCACTGAGTAGGGACAAAATAAGATCGCTTTTTCTTCTTTTTTGGAATTTCCTCATTCTAAAAACAAAACAATAATTATACATATAAGAAGGAGCAATTTCTGTTATCACAAATGATAGTAGTCTTATCTAACTATGACACTTCCAATAATGTGTTGTTCCAGTAAATATCTATACCTTCCCACAGAGGGTTTTTTGGTTTGAACCCCTCCTCCCTCTGGAAATTCCAGTTTAGTTTCGTACTTTCCGTTAATAAATTTTTGTCTTTAAGATCCCCTCCCCTCCTTCGGAATTTCCAATGACTCGTTACTAATTCATCAAGTTAAAACAAAGAAAATCATACCCATGAAGGAGGTTTGGATACCCGATCTTAATTAGCATAGATTTTGACAATTTTATTTCAATGACTTTGTTTACTCCTTAGTTTTTGTCTCTCGTGTATGATAGGGGGGGGGGGGGGGGGTTATGGTATTTTCTGGATCAACCAAACAATATTAATCTCATCATTGAGAAAGGAAACAGGGCAAAAGCTACAAACATTTTGTTTAACAAAGCAAGCTGAGTAGACACAAAAATTTAATTTAACAATATGCTTAACTGGTAGTCCTAGTTAAAGGATATTACCAATCAATCTTTTCTATCTACTCAGCTTGCTTACTTTTCACTATTCTCCAGACCGTTGCAACATGCAGAAATATACCGTAAAACAGAGAAAACAGCAAGCAAGTAGTTTTAAAAATTACTTCAAGAAAGAAAATAGAAAGATTGATAAAAGACTCACATTTTCCTCTGTTTTGTTATTTTGTTCTTGTGGTACATCCGTTTCCCCATCTGATCCATTTCTTTTTCTTCCTAGTTTTTTTTCATCATCTGCTGGTGGCTCAAGAGTTTCTGTTTTTTCCATGTTTACAGTCCCAGTTTTTTCCGGTGGTACTTCAGACATTGTTTTAGGTTTTCTATTTTTTCTTCTATGTAAAGACGTTGAGGTGGGAACAGCAAATTCTTCTTTCTTTGGCGATGAATTTGCTGGAATATTATTTCTGTCTTCCTTGGAGACTGAATATTCCTCTGCAGAGCTATTCTTTGGTTTTACTTGTTCTAATAAAGCTGGTGATTCATGCCTTGAGTCAGTGTTCACGTCAAGTGTTGATGCAGAATCCCTTGATTTACTTTCAGACTCTGTACTTTTAGCAATGTCACCTGAATATCAAATAGTCCAGTTAATGTATACATCTATGTTATGGTTACCGTAGTACGTAGCTCATCAATGCAGACTGCAAGCAGTAAAAAGAGTAAAGTAGTAAAAGAGAATGATACACGTGGGGTGAAGCTGTGAACTGAGCAGCATGGGCTTCAGAAGAAGAGCAACCGCACCCTGCGCAACTCATACCCTGCGCATGGCTTCGCTGAAAAATGTACACGAGTTACATACATGAAAAATGTTAATGACATATGCAGAAAACTTAAAAACTGTCTGAAAACGACATAAGTGTACTACAGTCAACTCTCCAAGACAGACACCACCAGGAAAGACACCAACTGTCTGTCTAAGATCAGTGTCCAGTGGGCAGGGACCAACACCAGTTGTCCGTCTTATAGACTGAGTACAGCATGAGAGAGTTGACTGAGTGTATACTGGCAATAGAGCGAGTTTCAGTTGAGTGTTATAAACCAAAACCAAAGTAATTATGTGCATGTATGCATGTATGTGCAAGTTTTACTTCTGATTGGTTGAAAAACCAATCACTAAGCAAAGTAAGGCAAAACCAAAGTAAACACAAACTGAATTACTTTCAAAACTCAAGTCAAAACTGCTCTATAGTAATCAACACTAAAAATTAATTTGACAACTGCATTCAGATTTCCATGTCCATAGTACAGAGACTTGTAAGTCAGTGTGTAAAGCAAACAACTGTTGTTCTAAAGGTCGTGGGTTGCACTTGGGGTGCAGACTGTTTTGCTTGTCCTGTATGCTAGTGATACACAGATTGCTCTACTTGTTATGTAAGCCCTGTACTATTAACATGTACACTTACTATTCCTAACACCCAAATCATCAGTTGAAGGTGCCCTAGACAGAATAAAAGAATTAAAAAACTGTTACTTTAATGAACCTTAAAGAAGGCTACAGTATGACAGCAATTTGTAATTCTTTATCACCATCCTACAACTCTAAACAAGACCTCAACGAATAAAAATATTGACATTCTGTCCTGAACACAAAATGGCTGTTATTACATATCTAAACAAGTTGAG
>OX393565.1:25778582-25843582 GCA_947652115.1 Blastomussa wellsi
CATCCAGCATTCTACAAGCCTCCGTGGCACACTCCAGGACAGCTTCCTTCTTCTTTCCTGTGACAGCAGCCTCGGCATAAAGAGGATCACCACTAGGACCATCAATTGGCAGTCTGCAAGGAGGGCAAAATACCTTAACTGGTTTTTAGCAGTTCCTTTCTTGAAAGAAACCTAAGAATCCAGCCAACAAAATTATGTATTGACAATGTAGCTCTACAGAGATCTTTACCCTGGTATCTGATTGGTTGTCACTCTGTTTTGAATTTTTGCAATGTTCATAACGTAATGTTCATAATGCGAGCGTAATGTTTAATGTTCATTGTCACATAAAACTAATTTGCGACTCTACACCGATCTCTGTACATCTATTGCCTACATCATTAGACGGTATGCAGTTTTTTCCTCAAATCTTGGAAATCATTGTCAAGCAAGCAAAGATTGTTGGTGCAAAGCAGAATGTAGCTTGCGTGCAGCCGTCTATTATTTCTAAAGCGGAAAAATTACGTCATCATTTTTCCGCCTTAGGAATAATGTAGACGGCCGCACGCAGGCTAAGCAGGATGCAGTATCTGTGTTTATTCAGGTAAGAATTTTCAATGAATTTAGTATTTTGAATAAATTGCATTAATCATATTAAACTTACTTTACCCTGCAGAGAAATACTTTAGCATGTCCAGGACCTTTCTCCTCAACATCATACTCCAACTCCAAACCTAAAAAAGATTAGTAAATACAAATATCTAATATGTAATACTCTATCTTCTAACTTACAACTATTATATCATGTAGTCACTAACCATCAGATGCATAAGGGATGTTTTGTTGTGTCTCATTATTTGCGTACTTTGTAAATCCTCAGGTTGTACGTGTATTTCCATAAGAATGATAAAGTTCAATAATTATATTTTTTTACAACATTATATTAATAAATTCATCTTGTATTATTAAATAGAACAGATAGTAATAATGGGTCACTGTTCAAAACAATCTAAACTTACAGTATCTCATTAAAATAACCCCAAACGTTTTCATGATTATAAGGAGTATGGAATGGTTTTTGCAATCATGCAAGCACATGTACAGTCAGTGGTTCCTTTTGCAAGCATTATTAACTAAACAATGAGCACTAAATAAAATACAATGTACTACTGCCACTAAAAAACAAGCATGTGAGCACTTGTAAAAATTTGCGAGTATGAAAAAAAATAAATTTTCTGAGCACTTCAAAATTTTGAGTAACCATGATGACCCCTCATTATGTCAGGTTATCTGTAACACCGAGTGAGAAGTGTCAAACGGCACAGCTACTAGTGCTAGGAAAAATGGCACTATTCTAATGTCTTTAACACATACTACACCGTAGGTACATAGTATATAAATAGTATAAAATATTTAATGGAAATGTAAGGTAACTACAAGTCAAGTTTCACCTTCTCTTTCAAAGAATCCCCTCAGAGTTTTTTTAGGATCTTTAAAGTGATGTTCCTCTGCTTCCTTGTCAATTTCTCCAAAGTCAGGAGGGTAAGAAGGCTCCTCAACAGCATCTTCTCCTGAAACAAAGCAAACATTCAGATACTGGAAATGAACTGCCAAAATAAAGTAATGAAATGAAATAGAGGTACATGTATGTAGACAATGGCTAAATGCTAGCTTTTAATAATAAAATAATCTTAAAATTCATTCTTGGGAGCATTTCCCACTTTCCAAGTGTCTGTATCATACAGTAACCTATTAAGATATGCATAATAATTATAAACTGTTTCCCAATTCCACACCAATTTTACTGGTATTTCCTTTTCTCTTATATTCATTTGACAATAAGTAAAGGTAAAAGTTGGCAAAATTGAAAAATGGCTGGCTTCAAATAGGAATTAAGGAAGTTGGCATCATGTGTGACAATCCAAAGAAGAAAGCCCGGTAAATCAGAAACCACTTACTGGAAAGTAAAACAGCCTAGGTTAAGATGGTAAATGTTTGTCAGCCCCTATCCCATGCCTTATACACTGGACCAATCCATGGTTTCCCTTTTGCAATTAATATTTTGAGCATAATCAAGAACTGGTATAAAATCAACAAAAATCCTTATAATTAAAGATAAACCTTTTAAAGTGGTGATCAGAGCAGGTTGTACACAAGTGGAAAATTTCTTTACATAACTTATCTAAAGAGATGTACATGAAAAGAGTTGACTGGATTGTCTAAAATTTGTCCCTTTTCCTTAAACACAGAAATAAAAATAATAATATTATTGTCTCTTACCCATTCCCCAGTCAATTCCTGCATCATCTCCCCTCTGTCTGCCTCCATCCTTTTCTTTTTTCCATTCTTCAAATTCCTCCTCTGTCATCACGCGACCTACTTCACTACTCTTCGATACTACTTGTTCTGTTGGGGAGATGGCTTCAGATTCTTCACTGTCTTCAGGGCCCTGGTGAAATTTTAAAAAGGAAAATCACTTTCAAAAACTTTTGCAATCAGCTGTAGAAGAATAAATTGCTAAGAAATTCAGTGCAGGTTTTAGATATGCTGTGGGCTAGTTTCCAAATCAGAAGAAGTTGATCTTCTGGATTGATCAAGCTACACAGCACATACCCTATAAGTATACATAAGTACGAATCATACTTTCATAAGAGAAAAAGGACGTTTAAAACTTAATTTGCATTTTCATGTTTTGCTTCGAAGCAAGAGAGCTGTGAAGAAAACATTTTACAAACACTTTTTGGCAACAAGATTTATTGTACCATTTGGGAACCCAGGAGAAGAGGGGAGGGGAGAGGAGAGAAGGCAAGAAGCAGGATTCCCAAGATAGAGGAAAAATTTCACAAATTGCGTAATATAGAGACGGGAGCTGGTAGTAATAGGAGTGGAAAGTGTGAGGTTCAGACCCCCTGCTTTCTCCCCTCACCCCCTCCTGCTATTTACTTGCATAAGATGCATAATAGCCACAAGGTATTCTGCAGTTTAGCCCATCCCCTCACAACCCTCCAAGTTTTTTTTTCCTTTTGGCCTGTTCAAGTTTGGTCATCAGTGAACAATTTTAGCCATTTTAGTATGCGCTCAATCCTTCTTCTCAATTTTAGTTGGCAGGCTGGGGACTTCTGTTGTTTTGGTCACCATGGCGACTAAAATGGTCCCAGCTTGGACGGTTGCCTCATTTCCCAGAACACTTGCAGTTGTTTTGCTACATTATGTTGTGCAAGGTTTCATTTGATCACTACCTTGCAAAATTTAAAGCTACCAACCTGAAGAACAAATAACCTAGAACTGCCCCCGAACTTAAAGACATAACCAACACGTAATCGGTAGTATCGCTTGGGTTCAAGTGGAGACTTGTTTACAGTTGTTCCATGTGTACTACCCAGGTCGAAGATATAAAACCCCTTCTCGCTGTTTGAAGAATCGCTCGTCTTGTACTGAATTACTGCGTGATATCTCGAGACTGAAGGATGTTCTAAGCTAATATCACAGTTAGGAAGTCTTCCAAACACGTGGAACGGTTTACTAGTAAGATCGATATTCGATATAATACATCCATTCTTTAACACTTCCAAGGAGTACAGATCGTCGGGAATTCCACCCCACGAAGGAACTTTGTATGGCAGTTCTGGAACCGATTCCGTCTTTTCTTTAGATAGTGGCCTCTCTTTTGACACGTCACTGACTACTTTATCTTTCTCTGGTTGTTTAGCTGGTAGACAAGGCGGGGGCATATCACAATTTTCACCTCCAAGGTTGTCGTTTTCAGTGGACGTGAAGTCACCGTCCGCCATCTTGAGAGGCCACAACAAATACGTTGTGTAACATGCATATGGTGTACCATCGAGCTGCGTAGAAGGTACAGGCGCAGAACGGTAGGGAAGGCATTCTCATAATAGATCGGTGTCCAATATACACCAAATAGGGAAATTGACGTAGAAATCTAACCACCATGTATGGTATTATTAAAAACTAGCTATGGTATATTGCATTTCCTGAGTTTTCATTGGTTGAGAGGCAATGGTATATGAGCTCATATACCATTGACATGATTAACCTATCAAAAAGGTACGTGTACGCGTAGAAGAATGCATTTTTGCAATGTTTATAAGATATTTTTGGGGCGTCGCGCTTGTTGGATATGAGATGGTTATAGTCAACTCGGCGCTACGGCAAAAATCCGGCAGACAACTCTAAATGATAACGACACAAAACGTACCTCGAGTCCTTGTTCCCAAAACTATTATTGGCATCCTAGAGTAACGATTTTATGAGAGGTTTTAACTATATCTTTTTTTTTTCTTAACCAAACATTTTCCTTAACTTAAAGATGATAATAAGTTCACCAAAATTCTGCAATAAAAAAAAAAAGGTCACCGTGCTTGTTTACGAGAATAACAACGATTTATCTCGCTCATAAGCAAATCCCTAAAGAAAAAGCGTCCACACTGTTCATGTGCGCGTGCTGATCGCGTGTAAAATTCTGCGCAGTAAAAAATTCCGTTTTCGTGGTCCGCACAAACACACTAACTGGAACAGTTTTCAAATTTATGCACACTGGAGATTTTTTCCAAAAGTTCTATTTACGGGGTTCGATAAACGTCATGTCAGTGCAGAAGGAAGGCCAAGCGGAAGAAAAGAGTTGCGTTTTCATCTGGCTTACCGTTGACGTAGCCTAAATTTGCGCGCGCTGATACACTTAACTTACTAGTCTTTAACCAGTCTTTACTAGTCTTTAACCAGCGTAGTGGCAGTATATTTTATTTGAATACCGAATGCGCTTAATGATGATGGGTTCTCGACTGTAGATGGATACAGTGACGCTCAGCACAAACGGGCGTGTTTTGGTATCTTCCCGGTTCCCCAGTCATTTGAGAATTTTTAACCATGCAAGAAAAAAGTTACCCAACTTGTGAAGAAGAAAAATTTCAAACTCTTGTTAAATACAGCCCGCTGTATTCAAGACCTACGGTGGAGTTTTTCCCTGTACGGATGTCCCGCTCAGAAAATATCACTCCTATACATTTTTAGTCTTTACCTATGAATGACAAAAATGCCTTGGAATCCGATGGAAACAACATCGCATTTACAACGCCTCCCGAAGCACTAAAGGAAGAAGTTCTTACCAGTGAATTAAAAGATGTTAAAAGATGTAAAGATGAACCAGAAACTGGAAATTACACGGAAGATACTGGCGCCGGGCAACAAGCCGAAGAGAAAAACGTCGAAGAAAACGCAGCAGTTGACAATGAACCCATCACCGATGCTGCTGTGGAGACTGAGGAGAAGAAAGATATGAAGGCGGAGGTAAGTCGTGCAAGGTCTAGTTGTTTACAGCAGTTGATGTTTTTGATTGGTGCCAGGACTGAAGTCCCCGCGGTGATGAAAAGAACTTCTTTTTCTGTACAGTAATTAGGTAACAATCTTTCAATTTCTTGTCTCTCGCGTTTTCCTTGCTGTCGCACTACATCCAATGTCTCGTATGTTAAAACTATTAAACAATTATTCCGTGAGCGCTGTTTGCTTTTACGGGATTGCCTGAATTACCTCTTACAACCCGGATGTGGATAATATACGGTTCAGCTGCGCATGGAGCAAGCCGTGTTTTCTTTTGTTTTCATAGCTAGCAAGCCCAGAGGCTTTTCTCCGCGCGGATTCAAGGCTCTCTGTGTCGGCCTATGGCGGACGACTTTCTTACTCCGGTCGAAACCAACATATTCCCTGCATCTTAATAACGTTTCAGTGCAATTTCAATAACCATAAATTAAACATGCCACACAGTGCAATTTTACTGTGAAATTGATTGAGCCAACATGAAGTCCAAAATGATATATTTTTCTTGCGGCTTGATTTTAAACAGGTGAAAAACGATCCTGAAGAGCCAGTAGCAGGCAGTACTTCACAACAGTGTTCTACGTGTTCAGATTACCTGGTGTGGAATCCTACCACCCAGGACCATGAAGACATCCACCCTGAGGTAAGACTGAGCACATGCGAAGAACACGTAAACACACTTGAAGCAACATATATACTGTTTAAAATGAAGGTGTGCCGAGAAAGTGCTGATATTTCAAATAACGCTCTTCTAGGCGTTAGCTGACCAGGAGATACTGTGAAACGAGGTGAAAATTGAACTCCTAGCCGGGGATTCCTGAACAGTTTAATTTTCAGGATTAAACTCAGTTTATGATGTGTTGCTTTTTCCAGGCCCTCTTCCTGCGGGCGTTCTACCGCGGTACCACCGGTGGGCTCAGCGATGACAGAACACTCGAAGAAGGTCAGGTGGGGGTTTCTAGCCAAGATCTAGACAGCAAAGAGGTAAGACTAAACAAGGTGTCGCACAACATACAATGTTCACAGTCCACGCCTAGTCTCGCCGCAAACGCGTTTCTATTCCGAGCGTCTAACATGGAAAGTTTTGCTTTGTCTTGAGCAATCGTGCGTGTCATGCATAAATCGAAGGGACGAAGCACTTCTGTAAAATCTTTCCATTAGCTAGTAAAGCCTTTGGCTGCAATTTCAAACTGCCCGGCTTTATTCGTTCCTTCTTGAGCAATCGTGCGGGATGGGATGAAGTAATTCTGTAAAATCTTTCCATTAGCTAGTAAAGCCTTAGGCTGCAATTTCAAATTGCCCGGGGTTATTCGTTCCTTCAGCCAATCAGTGTCTGGTTTAGCTGATAACTGAACGTTTAGTACATGACTGGCCTACTTACACTTTTATTGTTTCACAGGAACAGTTACAAAGGAGACAAAGATCAGTTGAATTGATGGAAAAAGGAATGTGTGATTTTATTGTGCCAGATGAAAATGGACTGGGTAAGTCTTGAATATATTCCTCCATCCTTCAATCAAACAGACAAATCTATTCGGAATGCACACAGTTAGTCTGTCAATCAGTCAGTCAGTCAGCCAGTCAGTCAGTTAGTCAGTCAGTCAGTTAGCCAATCAGTCAGCCAGTCAGTCAGTTAGCCAATCAGTCAGCCAGTCAGTCAGTCAGTCAGTCAGCCAGCCAGTCAGTCAGTCATGCAGTGAGTGAGTGAGTCAGTCAGTCAGCTAGTTATTCGCTCGATCCGACGAAGGGCTAACGCTCGAAACGTCAGCAATTGAATCTCTTTACGGTGGCCAATTGACATTATCAACCCAGTTGATAAAACCAAATTATATTGTTAAACTTCCCACCGAAGCAGCACCACAGTTTCTTTGGAAACTTACCCCCTCTAGTCAGCTAGTTAGTTAGCTACTTAGTTAGTCAGTCAGTCAGTCAGTCAGGCAGCCAGTCAGTTAGTCAGTCAGCCAGTCAGTCACACAGTGAGTGAGTGAGTCAGTCAGTCAGTCAGTCACACAGTGAGTGAGTCAGTCAGTCAGTCAGCTAGTTAGGCCGCTACTTAGTTAGTTAGTTAGTCAGTCAGTCAGTCAGTCAGTCAGTCACACAGTGAGTGAGTCAGTCAGTCAGTCAGTCAGCCAGTCAGTCAGTCAGTCAGTCACACAATGAGTGAGTCAGTCCGTCAGTCAGCTAGTTAGGCAGCTACTTAGTTAGTCAGTCAGTCAGTTAGTCAGAGAGTAAGTCAGTTAATCAATCATTTATCAGACAATCTGATTAATAATAAAAAGTTAGTAATTCAGTAAGTCTGTTTGGCAGTCAATCAGTCAATCAGTCAGTTGGTTGACTCAGTCTGCGAAAACAGTACATCTGTTTAACTGTTCTATTTCTCGATTCCAGTGTTTAAAGGCAAACGGCCACTTGTGCGCTATGGTTGTGCCAACATGGACTGGGAAAGGCGTAAGTCTTGAAACAAACTTAAAGTAATTACGAATAATTTGTTCACCCACTGCTGCATAATATATTGGTCGGCTGATTTGTGGTTGATCGGCTGGTTAAGTCAGTCTGCTGATCAGTCAGTTAGTCAGTCCATCGTTTTCCCTTTAGCTAGGTGACTGCTTTGTACTGCTAGTTCAATGTCTGAAGCAATAACGCGGTCCGCACAAATTCCAGGCAAGCAGTCTATTTAAAGTGAGTTATGGCAAAGACAAAAATCTGTTTAACACCATTTTGAACGATTTCTAGCGTTCAAAGGAAACTCTAGAGAAAGCAAGATCTCCATGCCTGAAGTCGTCCATGTTGACACTAAAAGCAAGCCAGCCTGTAACCTCAGCAACACGAGCTCCATCACTGCAGACGACACTAACGAGTCTATGGATTCGTCCGTTTCTTCAGGTAAGGCATTTATGTTATTTATCATGGATAGCAACTTGTTTCAACCAAGTGTGGTAGGTAACTGGATCGGAGTGGTCAGATGTATTTTTAAATCGATTTTAAGGGTGACGAATGGTCAGTATATCTGAAGTATAGATTAAACACTTTCAAACAACCAAAATCGGAAATTTTTGAGATGAAGTATTCGGCAGAATATAAGTTTCATCGGATAACGCATATTCAAATTTTAATAGGGAATTAATTTTGAGATATTGTGAGTTGAATTTAACTCCAGAATTTAAGACCCAGATCACGATTATTTTTCAAAGTGAGTTAAGGTCGCTAAGGCGAAGACATAAATACTTTATCACTGTGAACGATTTCTTGCATTCAAAGGTAATTCAACATCAACAATGCCCAAAGCAGTCACTGATTCCGAAACTAATACCAAACCAGTCGGTGCCAAAAATAATCCTGATGTCAGTGAACACAGGTCACAAGATGAAGACACTATTCCGACTAATGAGGATGACAACAAGTATAAAGGCATTGTATACCGTTTAGGTAAGTTGCCATGGATAACGAGTTAATGAAAACTAATAGCGTCGTAATATCCTTCCCCTGTTATTGGTATGTAGATAGGGTATAGGGAATCGCTCTGGTTTCGGAAAAGCTCAAACCAGGCTCAGTAGATCGGTGTGGGACGAAACCTCGGCTTTATTTACTCCAGTCAAAAGTGTGCCGAATATGGATGACTATATTTGACACAGATATCCGAAAAGGTAAAAAATTCCTTTGACATTGCCTTTGCCAAAGATTTGACTCGCGTCAAAGTTATAACAGATATGACGCGCATCAAAGTTATAACAGATTTGACGTGCGTCAGTCACCTTTTCAAAAGTCAAAGACACGTTTCAATATAGCTTTGACTTACCGTTTATAAAGGTCAAAGGTGTACTATCTTTGAATTAAGTCAAACACGGCCTTGCCAACTTTGACCGCAGGGTAAAGGCTTGGCAAAGACGGCCTTGACCATCTTTGACCCAGGTTAAAGGTATGGGTCAAAGTCAACTTGCCGTGTCGTGCGCAGGTAGCTCGGTTGGGTGGGGCATCAACTGCTCGATCTCGCGGTCAAGAGTAGAAGGCTCAAAGGAATCAAGTGTTCATATTATGTACCGCAGCTGTATCATTAATTCATCCCAATCACTATAAATAGACGGAATTCCCATCATATTTTGCTTCAAAACAAGTAGAGTAACTATCAACCTGGATTAGCCAGGCTTTTTTGCCTTTTTTTTATAAATGTGGTCCGCGATCTTTGCGAAAAAAAGGGTACAGGGGACGGTTCCGTTCGTTCGTTCGTCAATGAGGACTTTATCTTAAGCGTTTCTTTCTCTTTGTAGGCGTTCGCGATGCCAATGGTCATGATATAGTTGTTATAGACGCAGGGAGCATTCCACAGAGGAAGCGTGTCAGTGATAAGAAGGAATTTGATAAAACCAGCAAGGAGTTATCCTCGTACGTATTGAGCAATTTTCAGTTCACTTTCAAAATTAACCAAAAATACCTAAGCCCGTTTATCACGCCAAATTTTGCTCGTTTCACATTGCTCGTTGAGGTCGATGACTCAGATTTAAGAGAAAAGAAGCAAGTTTTGAAAGAAGTTGTCCTTTCCATTAATCATATATTGGCATTTGATAAATAGTTAGTCACTGCTATGAGCTCTGTGATTGGTTCCAAAGTTTCGGCAACGTGTCCCAACCAATCGATATCAGGAAAAAACAAAAACCAAGTCGCTTTTCGTTGGAGTTTAACTGTACCTCTTACACATGAGGAAGAGAATATTTGTACTTAAATACCAGAAAACAGCCGATTTCTTTACTATAAAGTTCTGGAAATACAATTTGCCGAGACTAGTTTATGAGCAGTTCACTGTTAGCCGTCTTGCTCAACGGTTGGAAATCGAGCCCGACCGCTAGTTTCCATCTTATTGAATTCCTGTAAGTTATGTTACTGTAAGCTTTTAAATTACCCTGAGCAAGTTTTTTCTGCGACCTCTTTCCTTTCGACACATTCCATATAAAATATAATACTGAAACTTTTGCTTTTTCACAGGTATATTGAAGTTTTCATACATTCGTATGTTGACACTCACAACTTTGTCGTTGTTGTACATCCTGGTTCTGACTCGAGATGTCGGATGAAGAGCTCAGGAATTGGCAAACAAATCTACAAGATGTTGAAATATTGGTAAATTGTAAAACTCCTTCGACTCAAAAGTAAACAAATAATACATAGCCTCATCTGAACACGAGGGGGGGGGGGGGGTTGGGAAAATTCGAGACAGTTATGGAAACCCAATGACGCAGTCGAAGGCTTAATTGCATAACTTCAATGAGACTGAGAATTCTCCCAACCTCCAGATAGAAAACCCGTCATTTCCCTCCTCACGGGAAAATATGATCTCGCAAAATTGACCTCGCTCCCAATGTGGGGCTTCATAGCTCAGTTGGAAGAGCATCGTACCGGTTTCATGGAGGTCACGGGCTCGATTCCCGTACCTTTCAGGCTTCTTCCACATCGATGATCCACTTTCATATATACATGTAGTTCATATATGAATTGTTATATGGTTAACGTCAATACCGTCTTAATAAAATGTTTAAGATGTTTTCCACTCTGTTATTTTTCAGCTTTTCCGATCGTCTTGCAAAATGCATTATCTACAAACCTGAATTGAAACTAAGAGCGTTTGTAAACCTGGTTCGCCCATTCCTCATGTAAGTGACAAAGTAACGTATTTTAAAAGACTTATTAAGTACTGACGATTTTGAGTTAAATTCAAGAAATCATATAATTATTTCTCTGACTTGAATCAAGGTCTTTTTGAGATAGAAAGCCCTTGTTACTTTTGTTCCCAGCAATTTAGTGAAAGCCATTCTTTATTAATTCTTTAATTTTTAGGAGAGAAATGAGAAGCAAAATTTTCCTGAGCAAAACGCAACGCAATCTCGAGCAAGGTTTCGGTAAGACTTTAAAGAGATTTATAATGCACTGAGCTTGTATTTGTCTTAGGTGCGATTAACGCATAATTTTATTATGGCGCACAAAAAATGCGACTGGAAGCTTTGTAAAATAACTTTAATGTTTCGATGTGATAAGTAATCTCTGTCATATTCTAAAAAAAAACTGGTATTGTTTCTAAGTTCATTACCCGAGCGGTCTTGAAATAACCATAATATACTGATTAGTTAACAATTATTCACCGAGGTGGAGGTGGCTCTCTCTCCTCCGCAGAGGCCTCTTTCATTTTCGGGAAGGGGAATTGGGATAGGTGAAAAGAAAGCGCGTGCCCCGCGCTGCCGGATTTTTAATTCTCCCCTTCTCCCCCTCCCCGGAGACTCTGCGGAGGAGAGAGGAGGTGGCTAGTGGTGGCACTAGCTACCGACACTGATCGAGGTGAATAGTTGTTTTTGTAGATACTAAAACAGTGAGATAATATAGCTCAATATACATAAGGCGTGCCCAACAAGGAGCTGAGCTCGAGTCTTCCAAGGAGAAAGTTAGCTCATGGCAAGATAAAGAGCTAAGCACTGGACTGGTTATTACAGAACACTTACAGCTAGCCGCCTTGCTTAACTAGAACGGAAAAGGCAAAGAAATTTAAGACTTATATGCAACCAACCCCGTGATAACAGCTTCTTAACTGGACATTTCTGTTATCCGTGGCTTCTCGACTCCCAATTTTCCATTCAAGTAAACCAGCAATTTCACGCGCGTGCCACAAGAAAATTTTTTCGACTTACAATTTCCCTTGTTTTTGATTTTGCAGGTGTTCCGATCCCTGCGATCGAATCTTTGTAACCAGTTACTGTATATAGCAATGTAAATATGTATATAATGTAAATATGTCTATTTTTAGACATTTTAATGTTATTTATTTTTTTTGCTTTACTACCTTGCAAATATTTTCTCTCCGATCCAAGAGTGACTAACACATTGTTAGAGATTGTGGCTTTATTACTTTACAAAATATATGCCGAGTACTCTTTTTCGGAAATACGTTTTGGTGCATGTACAGATTTATAATGGTATTAGAGGGTCTGGACAGATATTTTAATCTCAAATATTGCAAATGTAATGTTTTACGTTATGACCAAACCCTCATCAAATAATTTCAATATTTTATCTCTTCGGAGTTCATATTTATAATATATTTCCAAAAAATGATATATTTCATTGAAAATCTGGATAGCAATTGTGACTATTAATATACTTTACTTTATTTTTTTAAATTTCTATTTATAATGCATCTATAATATTTATCTATCGAATTTATTTTTATTTTCTCGTATCAGCGCCGCAATAGCGGTTTAACATTTTTCTCTTTTCATTCTCGCTTGACTCTCTTCTCAGAGTTCATAGTTCATCACTGTTTATCTTGAGTAGAACTTCGCTCATTATTCAATTTTACTTTATTTTGACACTACTGCACTATTGGTTTACTTTATTCCTTTTTAATTACAATTTAGAATACCGGCGCTTATATTTTTTAAATCGATTTTTACGCCTGATATCAACGCCGGGAAAACCTTTTGTATTTTTTTTCTCAACCTGCCGAGATGACAGTGTTACATCGTTTTTGGTCTCCATTATGGTGGCCATCAACCATTAAATGTTCCAAAATTTCAACTTTTCGCTTTCGTTAGAATGGTTTTAGTTCTCCATCAATCGTTTCCGAAAGCTGAAACCAATGGAAATCGGCTGTCGGTAACTCTGTTGGGTCGGTCATGTGATTCGTGGTTTTATGTTGAACGCAGAAAGTACCGTAAAAGTTTTTTTTCAAGCTGCCACTCCTCCCCAGCCCCTTCCCCGTCTCTCTCAACCGTTGGTCTTAAACTCTAACTTGTTATTTTCTATTATCTTTGTTATTCTTATCAATTCCTTTTCATTTCTGTCCTATCGTAACTTGCAATTGTAACTGTTTGAGATAGTTGGCTGTTGCAAAGTTTCCGTTCCTTGCGCATGCAAGGCTATCTTTTGACTTGTTTGTGTTCCGCAAAGGCTGTGCACACGCAAATGCTCGCAAAGACCATTCGATACCCTACAGTTTTCCAAACCCCAAATTAAACAATTTTCGTGGAAATTTGAAAAATATTTTCTTGATTGTAGATACGTCTGTCCCATTTTTTTAAGTGGGGAGAAACAAACACAACCTACAAACCAGGCATGGAAAATTAATGACGTTTAAAATTCCATGACTTTCCAGGTTTTCCATGACCTGCACGACACCCGAAGGTACCCAATCTCCTCCCCTTTTTAATACCCGTGTCATATCCCACGTACTCCCCCCCCCCCTTGATACCTTATCAAATCCCCTCTCTAGTATCCCTACCCTTTGTGTAAGCGGAAGAGGAAAGGGTTCTACCCTCTCCCGCTTAACCTGAAACCCCTCCAACATTTTCAAGGCAGCTTATTAAGGCCCCCCTCAAAACGAAAAAACGTTTGGGGTCTTACGGGAGCTTTTACGGTACTGCAGGTTTTTTACGTCAACAAATATATCGAAATACTAATGCAAATAAGATCGCGACCCAAAAGTAGAATATTATGGAACAGGCATGTGGGATCAGCCAACTTTTCATGGAGAACGACAAAACGGTTCAACATCACTATCATCTTTGCAGGTGAACCCTAACAGTTAAAAGGAATACAAACGGTATGTTTCGAACTTCGTTTTTTTATTGAGCTTAATTCATTACGAACGCGACAAGATAATTTTCAATTTATTTACCTCACCTGACGCCTGGTAAAAGGGTTGTCTGTAAATTAATTATTTATTAACTTAAATAAAAGTGATTTTTTGCCGTTGTTGTTGTTGTTGTTGTTGTCAATCTTGCGGTAACTACATTTATTTCTCTCTAAACTGTAGGTGGCGACCTTTACCGGGCGTAGCACTTAGCACCCCAAACCTCAACCCCTCCGGGCGTAGCACTTAGCACCCCAAACCTCACTATATATTATTTTCAACAAAGCGTCCTAATTGTCACGACTCGAATTGATTTACGTAAATGCATCAAGTGGACTGTTAATTTCAGATGTACGCGGTATTGTTTCTATTTGGGCTGTCGAGATTCTTAACCCTTTTTAAGACACTGTATAAAGTTTGAAATGACGTGGAATTGTTAGTTCAGGAACATTCAATTTTGCCGGCTTGTTTTGTTTGTGTCGTCTCTTTCGCCAATATCATCGCTTTTGGGAGATTTGATTTCATTTTGTATTAGAGGTAAAAACCTCAATTTCTTCCAAAAACGATCAAATACGCGAGAAAGATATCACAAACAAAACAACCCGGATGAATTTTCCTTATTTCAATGAAAAGGTAAAATTTAATGTTGTTGACCTTCTTATTTCACTTTAATTCAAACTTTATACGATGCCTTAAATAGCTTTCAGAATCTCAACGGCGAAAATTAATTGCAACAAAACACAGCAAATTAACATCACTAGGAAGTCGCGTTCCGCTTGATACGTTTACTTAAATCATTTTTTTCTCGAATCGCGAGTTTGGGACACCTGTGATTACAAGCGAGTTTTTGCCGCTCCAACCATACAGGAAGTGCGGCTTGTCTTTCTTACTATATGTTGCACGTTGCTCTTAACTTCGAGCGCTTTTCTATCGCATGTCAAACGGATTTTTTTTATATCAACGAATTACTTCTGGTCCTCCACTACAATTATCAGTGTGCCAGCTGATCAGTGTTCAAGTTGCCGGGATGGTCGTTCATGGAACAGATAAAGGATGACTGCTATAACCTTAGAATAGGTTGCAAGACGATGATCGGTTGAGGCGTTTGGGACAGGTGCCATTTTGTGTATTTTTCGTATGTAATATTCCATTGGTAAACTCTCGCATTAACGACGAACTGATCCAAATTTGCACACCTCAGCGATGGTCTTGAAGGCTTTGTACTACAAAAATATCAACAAGGTATTTAACTGAGTGCCCCTGGGACCAAACTGACTAAATTAATTTTTTTTACATTTCGGTGTACAATGAGACTTTTTTTACCAAGGTAGAAAACACCAAAAGCGTAATGATATACTGAGAATAAACAAGGATAGCTTCTAATGAGGAAGATTGAGAAGGATTTTAACTGACAAATTTGAAAGGCTTAGCTTAACTTCTCAAAATGCGTCATCCGTGACCGAGCTCCTTCAACTCTGTTACTAATCAAGTGAGTCAAGAAACACGGTGTACTTATCTGAAATACAATGTTTCTATTGTCGCTATTGAATAACTTGTACAATGCCTCTAGAAACGCACGCATTGCAATAAATGTGCATGGAATGTTATATTTCTCTGAATCAAAGCGCTAATGACGTCGAATAGTTTTGAGGAAATGAAAACCCCCAAATTTTCGCACTAAATACGTTCGGTTGGAAGAATTATAACGTTCTCTGGTTTACAATTTGGTTCAAAACAAGCTTTCAGCTGCCAACCAACACCCTTTAAAGAATGATAAAAATGGCGTGAATAAATTAATATACAGGTAAAACAAGGGTGAAAAATTACAGAATAAAAACAGCATAAATGTAATTTTTTCACACTTTTTTTGCCATATTCATTCATTAGCGCCATTTTTATCATTTGTTTAAGGCTGTTGGTTGGCAGCCGAAAGCTTATATATTTTAAACCAACTTTTTAACCAGAGAACAGTTTAAATTCTTACAATGTGTTTAACCCTTTAACGCCCAATCGTACAAATTTGTACGAAAACCACAAGCAATGATATAAAAATCTGCAGATCTGAACGCACGATAGTAATAATCTCTTGTTATGACCAAGTGATCATTTTTAATCATTTAAAGTTAAATACCTTGCATTGCTACAGCTCTGAATTTTCGTCACATATGGCTATTTGTTCTGCAGCAAATCCGACAATGCTCGTTTTCTACTACTTAGGAAAACAACAAAAAACACACATCTTTTCCTTCAATTTTTTTTAACGAAAAAATAATTCTAAATCCAAAAGTTTGCATTTGCATCGGCAGGTACAAAACGTAGGTCACAGGTCCCAAGTCACAGGTCACAAGTCAGGGATAGGGAAAAAAGAAAACTCAACAATTACACTACACTTAGGGAATTGAGATCAGCGGTTTGTGATTGAGAACCAACAACCAACAACGTATCCTTTGCTTGTTTGTAATTGTTACTTCGTCTTTGTAACTCTAATTCATTTATACGCGCTGCTTCCGGGTCCTTCATTTGGATTTGAAGGCGCGCGCGCGTATTTTCGTATGTGGTGCGCGTGTTTGGTTTATTTAGTTGACGTGTATGCTTAGTTCGCAATTTAACGGTTTAATTTATTTTTCGTTGTTTTCCTTATTACTTTTTCTTGTCAGTAACTGTGCTCACATCTGGGTGGCTCCACCTGAAATGTTCTGCAATTGGTATAGGATTTAATGGAGCCGAAACCAATTGTGGAATTACAAGCATTTTAGGCAGCCTAATGATGAACGGTTATGGCAATTAGATATTTATTACAGGAGCCAACATTGAGATTGTGGTCTGTCGCCTTTGAACAGAATTACAAACTCCTTAAAGAGCACCGGGGTCCTGCATACTGCATTGCATCCCTTGAGTTTTCACCTTTTTCCTACCTCTGACTTGTGAGACCCTATTAGGGGTTTTTGGGATACGGGATACTTGGGTAAAAAATTATAGGGATACGGGATGTTCGGGAGAAAAATTAACCGGATATTTAAACAAGAGATTCGGGGATATCGAACATAAACGTTGGAGACACAAACCACCGCTTAACGGGATACGGGATATTTAGGCCAAAAATTAATGTAATACGGGATAGTCAGACCCCCCCCCCCCCCCCCCCCTAATGGGCCCATACTTGTGTCCTGTGAACTGCGTTTTGTACCTGCCGGCATTTTCAGCTTTCTCCTTCCCGTTCACTAATAAAATTTTATATAAAACCTTCAACGAACTGGACAATTACCATTTGATTAGAGCGCTAACAAAGCTCGCAAACCTGTAATTTCCCTATTCTTGACCAAAAGGAATGCCGGGAAATTCGCTTGCAGTTATAATGGTAACACCATATTTCCTTTAAAAAATTCTGCCAGTCTGCAAATCTACAGCCTGCATTTGTTGCACACCATAGGAAATGAGGGTTTATTGAAGAGGGTTGAAAAGGTGATGACTGCGATTTGTCCAAGGTTCTCAAAAATCCCCTTCACCTCGGCAATCTCAGCAGTTCTGTCACCCATGGTAGGTTTAGGATAAGCACTGATTCACTGTTTGAAGAGAACACAAATTTAGGTCACTGGTGAATATTTTATTCACCAAAAATGTGTTTTGAATATATTGCCATTGGTGAGGTCTTGGCTTATTTTCATTTTTCAAACTTTTTGTACAGGAGAAAATAACTTTTGAGGACAAGGGCCATTCCTGGTAAATGTAACGCTTCCAATGCCTGACATTTGTAGACTGCAGATCAAAAGTACATATCATGTTGCCATTACCATTACTGAAAGCTAACTATAGACAAGCTAACTGCAGTGTTATTCAGGCTAACCAGTGCACCAGGGGTTTCAAAACAAGCTGGTGATCACCAGGATTCCATTGACTACTTGATTACAATTGTCACTGGTAACTCTGGTCATAAGAAATCAACTGGTAGATAACAAGCTTAACTGTTACAGTTGCCTACTTTTCCAGATGTGGACACACTTCAAAAAGTTTTGAACACCCTGCAGAGTACTATAATTATCGACTGTAAGGTAAAGTCTGCATTCGGGCCTAGTGGCCCATCAGGCAATATATCAGGAATTGGAAGAGTAGGCGGCTGTAACAAGAGCTTGTTTGTCGCAAGCTGATTGTTATGACCAGATTAGCCAGCGACATACAATCAAGTAACCGGTGGAATTCCGGCACTCGCCAGCTTGTTTTGAAACCCTTAAGACTGTCAGACACTCAACAGTTTCCAATTCTTCTTGTGAAATCAGAAAATTACACACACATCATACTCCTAATATTGTCACACCAGGATACAATGATCCTTATTGAAATCAGTAGCAAACATTATTTTTCTTCCAAATGGCACTTTTTATCCCCTTCTCTGCTTTTTGTATCTTGACACAGCATCTTATGGTAATGGCAGCCAAGCAAATAATAGAATATTTAGTTTTACACAATTGTATTTACCTACTTATGTTAAAAATTCTTTGGCGATGTACGTATAAAGCAAATAAAAAGATTAAAGGCAAACCTGTTGTTTTAAATGATAGGTGTTGAAGCAAAAGATAAATGTAATTCAACATGCAAAAGTTCTCCCCCAACTGCAGTACTGTTTGTTTTCTTTGTTCACTTTTTACATCAGGTAGGGCTCTTCTAAAATGCGAATTTTAAAACAAATATTTACAGAGTCAAGGCTGCAAATAACTTTTTTCCTGGCGACAGGGGTTTCAAAATGTTTTGAAGTGGGCGTCCGTGGCTGGAAGAGTAGGCGGTTGTGACAAAAGAGCTTGTTTGTTTCAAGCTGATTGCTATGACTCAAGCAGCTGGTGGCATAATAGTCAAGTAACCGGTTTAACTTTGGCATTCGCTGGCTTGTTTTGAAATCCCTGTTAAAGGACATGTGTCTGACTAAGTTACCATTTTGAATGGACAAAACTGTAGTGGGATTGGATATCATAGTACGGAACTCCTCAATAAAGCATTATTATACATTTCCATCTCTCAGTTAGTACATGAGCTATGATTGGTCAATTCAGTGGACTGTATTTTTTAGTACAGCCTGCTACAGTTAAAATCACGCTTGATTCCAAGATAAAGATATGACAAATATCTTACTAACCTTGTTTTCTCGGTCCGTACTGTAAATTATGGACCCTTGTTTTGCCCCTTATATTTATGGCCAGCGCTTCATGCTTGGGCTGTAATTTGGAGTACGGCCCTTGAACTTGGTTAGTAAGAGGTATTTATCAACCAAAAACATTGGCATTTGCATTGGAAGGTGTAAAAAATTGACTTGTCATTTTGTCCAATCACAGATCGTTGGACACTGGCAAATTTTGGGCAGCCATTGTCTGAGGTCTGAAAACAGTGACGGCAAAAATGATCTATTGAATTCTATAACATTACTAATACATGTACATAAAATCCAGCTAAGTGGAAGCTGGCAAATTCATCTATACTTAAGTATTTTCAGAAGCATCAAATCGCACAGGAGGATGCGATTTCTGTTTTTCTCTTCCCCACCACATAAAATCGACTAATTTTAAACTTTCGGGTGTTTGTTCCTCGTGTGATACTACAGGTTCAGAAGGTGATGAAATTGAACTTGTGTTGTTACTGTCTGTTGCAAATAAAACACCATCAGTCTCACACTCCTGCATTGCACTGTGGGATTGCACTGCTTGTCGTAAACGTTCAGCTTTGCTGTGAAGTTCTGGAAAGGACTGAAAGAAAGCAGATGAAAATAGACAAACTAGTCAGGAATTGATTAATGACTTAGAAGAGCTAACTTCCTTTGATTAATACTTTCCTTGTGAACTACAAAAAGGGAATAAAATGACTTTTTGAGGGAATATTGTTTATTTGCGCCCGCGTAGTGTCATTTGCGGCCTGAGCGCGGAGCACAAGGGTCACAAATGACACTACAAGGGTGCAAATAAACAACATTCGCGATAAAAGTCATTTTATTATCATTATCATCAATATACAAGGCCAAATAACATCTTGATAACTAACAGATTTAGTAAAGTTTTCAAGAATACAAGTAACAACTTACTTCACACTGAAATTGTTATAATGTAAAAGCCAGACAGAACAGTTGTAGAACTTTGCGGATATAGCTACGATAATTGCCAATGAGTTAAGAACTCATGGATAATCGTTAATGAACTTACATTTTCCAGTTGATCTTCGGTGTAAAATTCCAGCAGTACGTCAGCCGAGTTAATTTTGCCCGACCGCAGGAATCAAGTGAACGATGTGTCGCTGTTCTCTCTTATGCACTTTGATGGTTTTCCCGCGTCAAACGGTCTGAACGTAATCTGATTGGTCGGATGATGGAGCGTGAGCCAATCAGCTTCAGGGCTGTTAACGTCGTTTACAGTCTGCATAGCATGTGTTTTGGGCCGGATTTCAATTTGGCCGCGTATATTGATAATAATGTATAATCATCAATTGAAAGTAGAACGGTGGCCAATTCACATTATCAACCCAGTTGATAAAACCAAATTATATTGTTATACTTCCCACCGATGTAGCACCACAGTTTCTTTAGAAACTTACCTCCTCTACTAAAATGAAGGCCAACCAAATTCACCAGGGCGAGTTGTTCAAATTAAAATGTGTTAAACGTTAAAAATGGTCTTCAAAGTCTTGCTTCTGTAGTGTAAACATTGCTTAGATCACTTTTTTGGATTAATTTTAATGTTTACATCAGTAACTTTCATTCAACAATTTGCACAAAATTTTTTTGGGTGGCCTTGGTTAGAGTAGTCACACTGTAATACATTTAGCATATATAATTTTAATTCAAGATAATTGTTTGTCCATTCTAGTGACAGTATGCTGGTATCAAATAAAATTTTCTACAATTCTTTAAATAATTCATTTCTGAGGGGAGTAAGGAACAGGAGTAATGACTTATACCTTAGATAGGTGAGTAAGGTCAGAAGAGGCTGCTTGTAATCTTTGAATGCATTCTTCAAAATCTATAATACAAAGAAAATATTTTATTACTGGTAATACGGTACAGTACATGTACAAATAAACTGAAAAATGATGATGAAAATGCTGTTTTGTGCAGGTCGCAAAAAAGAAACAAAAACAAAACATAAACATGTGGGGTTTCACACTGAATAAGGACTATACCAAAACAATTATGTTCGTGTTTGCATTTGTGACCTCCAATAAATATCACTTTCATTACCATACTTTACTAATAATTTTTTTTTTCAGTTTATTTTTTTATTCTTTTCATCTACATTTATTAGCTTTTAATTATTTGTGCATCATAATCAGTCATGCAGGGCAGTCACTAATTTTTCAAGCAGGCAGGGAAAGTAAAAAAGTAGCTGGGGGATTTTGTTGTTTGAGATATTTTTCACTTTCAATAGTTTTGGTTTTGTTTCAAAGTAGCTGGGGATCAAACTCTTAGTGGCCGGCAGAATTCCCCGGCACCTGGCCCTTAGTAGCCCTTGTCATGGAAGATTTGATTGCAGCATGTATTGCCCCCACCTCCCCCATCCACCTGCTCTAAATCAAGAAGAAATATAACACCCCCCCCCCCCCCACATTTCCTATCTGCAAGATTGCTTTGCTTCTGTAGGGGAAAATCTACATTGGATTTGAACTGGGAATATTGTACTGAAAGCCACTGTTTTTTGCACACTGACTTTTTAAGCCAAAACTACTGGTAAGTGTTTTGGTTTAAATTTATCTTTAAAATTTTTTCAAAATCAGTTTGATTTTTAGTTTCCATATTTGTCTTCAATCTGAAATATAGAGAAATAAAAATCAAAATGGTTTGAAAATTTTTCAACCAAAGATAAATTGAAACCCAAACCTCTACAAATTATTCACATTACACCATCCCACCTGGAGTAATAACTTCTGAACCACTCAAAGATGAGTCGCTTTTTACCATGGGCTGATACTTTTCCTGAGTGTACAAAAAAATCACCAAAATCATTACATAATTATACAATCAAACTCTTGAAACATTGCCTTGACCAAAAAGGTATTACTGTAGCAGAAACTAGCTAGGAGAATTTTTACTCCCCTGTCCAATCCATTTACATATTAATCCCCAGCATACCCCACTCACCCTCTCCCCCTGCCAGACTTATCCCCCCCACTCACACTCTACCCCCTGCCAGACTTATTCCCCCACTCACCCTCTCCCCCCTACCAGACTTATCCCCCCACTCACACTCTACTCCCTGCCAGACTAATTCCCCCACTCACCCGAGCCTCTCCCCCTGCCAGACTTATCCTCCACTCACCCTCTCCCCCTGCCAGACTTATTCCCCCACTCACACTCTCCCCCTGCCAGACTTATTCCCCAACTCACACTCTCCCCCTGCCAGACTTAGTCCCTCACTCACCCTCTCCCCCTGCCAGACGTATCCCCCCACTCACCCTCTCCCCCTGCCAGACTTATTCCCCCACTCACCCTCTCCCCCTGCCAGACTTATTCCCCCACTCACACTCTCCCCCTGCCAGACTTATCCCCCCACTCACACTCTCCCCCTGCCAGACTTATTCCCCCACTCACCCTCTCCCCCTGCCAGACTTAGTCCCTCACTCACCCTCTCCCCCTGCCAGACGTATCCCCCCACTCACCCTCTCCCCCTGCCAGACTTATTCCCCCACTCACACTCTCCCCCTGCCAGACTTATCCCCCCACTCACACTCTACTCCCTGCCAGACTAATTCCCCCACTCACACTCTCCCCCTGCCAGACTTATTCCCCCACTCACCCTCTCCCCCTACCAGACTTATCCCCCACTCACACTCTACTCCCTGCCAGACTAATTCCCCCACTCACACTCTCCCCCTGCCAGACTTATTCCCCCACTCACCCGAGCCTCTCCCCCTGCCAGACTTATCCTCCACTCACCCTCTCCCCCATCCAGACTTATTCCCCCACTCACACTCTCCCCCTGCCAGACTTATTCCCCAACTCACACTCTCCCCCTGCCAGACTTAGTCCCTCACTCACCCTCTCCCCCTGCCAGACGTATCCCCCCACTCACCCTCTCCCCCTGCCAGACTTATTCCCCCACTCACACTCTCCCCCCCGGCCAGACTTATTCCCTCACTCACACTCTCCCCCCTGCCAGACTTAGTACCCCACTCACCCTCTCCCCCTGCCAGACTTATCCCCCCACTCACACTCTCCCCCTGGCCAGACTTATTCCCCCACTCACACTCTCCCCCCTGCCAGACTTAGTACCCCACTCACCCTCTCCCCCTGCCAGACGTATCCCCCCACTCACACTCTCCCCCTGGCCAGCCTTATTCCCCCACTCACACTCTCCCCCCTAACAGACTTAGTCCCCCACTCACCCTCTTCCCCTGCAAGACTTATTCCCCACTACCCCCGGCCAGACTTAGTCCCCCACTCACCCTCTCCACCTGCCAGACTTAGTCCCCCACTCACCCTCTCCGCCTGCCAGACTTAGTCCCCCACTCACCCTCTCCACCTGCCAGACTTAGTCCCCCACTCACCCTCTCCACCGGCCAGACGTATTCCCCACTACCCCCTGCCAGACTTAGTCCCCCACTCACTCTCCCCCCTGGCAGACTTAGTCCCCCACTCACCCTCTCCCCCTGGCAGACTTAGTCCCCCACTCACCCTCTCCCCCTGCTGGACTTAGTGCCCCACTAACCCCCTTCACTGGCCAGACATGGTCCCCCACTCACCCTCTGCCGAGACGTACTCCCCCCTCACCCTCTCCCCCTGTCAGACTTAGTCCCCCACTCACCCTCTTCTCCTGCCAGACTTAGTCCCCTCCCCTCACCCTCTCCCTGTACTGGACTTAGTCCCCCACTCACCCTCTCCAATTTGCAGGGACCCATTTATGCTCCCAGGTGAAGAGAAGCACCGTGAGAGGATATTTAACAATTAGACCCGTAGCCCGAAAGGGCTACGGGTCAATAGCCCATGAGGCGAAGCCGAATGGGCTATTGACCCGTGGCCCTTGAGGGCGAAGGGTCTAATTGTTTTAGTATCGCCCAACTAGTCGGACAGAAATGGCAATAAGAAAGTTAGCAAATGTAAGTTGAAGAAATATTTATTTGGGACTAAAACGAAAGAAAGCGTCACGCTCGATGGTGCCAAATTCGCTACTCGAGGACTATTGCTAATAGTCCCCTAGTAGCGTAGCCAATCAAAATGCAGGATTTGCATTAGTCCACTAGTTGGGTGATACTAAAAATAACTATACACTAACAGTCAATAAACATATTACGTACTAGTATCTCTTTATGTCTCTGAAGAATTCTATTCACTTCTTCTTTGATCTGCTGAGGATACTTTTTACGTTTGCCTGCTGTATCTCGGATCAAATCCTCCAAATCAGAACATATTGCAAGTACTTCTGCAAGTCTGTCTCTATTGAGGGGTTCCATCTCTGAAAATTGATCATAAGAACGTACTTGAGTAATGCTCTGAGTATGGGATAATGGGTCCTTTTAATGACTGGTTAAGGCAGGTTCGCTTTGAGGCAAGCGTACATGTAAGCCATTGAACAAGTATGTCCTTGCTTGCAATAAGCATAAACACAAGATGACATACACAAATGCATTGTTTTAAGAACTTTGATAAACATTGCATGGTGAGAGTCATGCCAGTCTCCACATCTTGTGCTTGTCCGTATGCTTATTTTGTACTGTTCCCTTTTGCAATGTAAGTATTCATCACAGAGTTCAAATATTTTTTTCTATGAAAGGACAAGCCTGAGTCAAAATTTTGACTGGACAAGACTATAGGGAGGTTGGATATCATATTACAGCCCTGGTGGACTGCAAGTTGTCAAAAAGGTGCAACAATAGCATTTGCAGTGGCAAGCAACAGATATTGTCCCAACATTATTTCTGACCGCAATACAGATTTTATCAGACATCAACAAGTTTTGGTCGGCCATTGTCCAGGTGTCAGAATGCTTTGTAGAATACCTGAATAAGATTAGGCATAACACAATAAATGTTTTTCGTATTCAATGACAAGTACATGTAAATTGGTGGCCCTGTATTCTGTAATTTAGCGCTGTATCGTTTGACATAAACATGAGACATTAGAAAAAAACTGATCTTTCTTTCTGTTTCAAGAGGAGACTTGCCTTCCTGAACTGCACAACTGCATGAAACTTCTACTTGGCTTACGCTGTCCCACTCTTGTCCCCCAATCGCTACGTTTTCCTTAATCATCTCCTCTACAGAATCTTTGTAAAGCTTGAACAAATACAAGCAAGTGAGATCATCAGAGCTACAGTAAAATAAATTTAAGTTATGTAGGTTGATGCAATGCACAACTCACATTGGCTGCGGCCGCACTTAAGAGAGTTAACTGGGTTTATTTTTCAGAAACCTAGTTAAATTTTCAAATAACTTAACTCGGATAAACGTTGGTAAACAGCCGGGTTGAAATTTTATGAGGCCTCACTGAAATTGGCTACAAAGTGGATGAAGTCAATGACGTCATGCATGAGATAAACCAAGAAAAATCCACGTTATAAACTTCTCGATTGTTTTTTCTCTTTTTTCGTTTCCTTTTTCTACACTCTCGGCTTAGGCAGTCTCTCTTCCTTCTAATGGGCACTAGGCAACATTTCCAAGGCAGTCAAGGCAGTTCTTTCGAACATGGAACGTCAGTGTTCTCATGTTCGCTGTCAAATGAATCGTCCTCGAGCTTTTCGGATCTATCCGAGAAATCAGCGATTCTTTTTTCAGGAATCTTACCATGCATGGCTTTTAAAGAGAGCACTTCCGAATGAACATGGAGTCCTCACAATCGCTTCGCCGTATCCTTTCTGCACTTGTTTGTGCCGCGGAAACAACATTTCACACACAGACCGTGATGAGTGACAGATTCCGCAAATTTCGATGGTAATCGTTAACCCAGTTAAAGTTCAATAAACAGCCGAAATAAGCGGCCACATCAGGATTTTTCGGTAACCCGGTTACTTCTAATTGAGTAATTAGAAATAACCCGGTTTAATAACTCTCGTTTTTGTTGTGCGGCCGCGGCCAATGATTGCCAAGCACAATCCGACTATTGTCCTACCTCAAGGAGCTTCTTCTCGAATTCGTCCTTTTGTTTTTCCGTCCAAGACTTCTTCTCGGCTATTTGATGCACCTCCTTTTTAAGTTTCTCGTGAATTCTCAGCACTGTTTGTTTGCTGTTCACAGACACCCTTCCCTCGTCCGCCATTTTTGTTTTTTCGCGCTTTTTGGACTGCGCATGATCACCTGTTTATGATCGCAAGGTCCCATGGGATAGCAATCAACATGGCGGTAGGTTGGAAGTTATTTTCGTCTGGTTATCTTTTATCTCACTTTACTTTTGCTGAAATGTTGGTTGACTTTCTGCAGGCTGTGGAGCAATCAGCGTATCAGAAATTCAGGGGAGGGACGGAGTAAGTTCTTTCGTCAATTGTTCTGTATCATAGCAAACGCAAGGATTTTCAGTGTTGCTGAGAAGCGAAGAACTACAAAGCGAATGACAGACATGCAGATTATGATTGTAAGAAAGAGCCCTCTATAAAACTTAATAAAATCCAACTCTCGTTTAATTTTTTTAGCTTGAGCTCAAAATTAACTTTTTCTTAATTTCTATACAAGATGTAACATCAACCAAAACATATTTATGAGTCTGCAAATGCCAGACACCAGCTGAGACAAAATGGAGCATGGTGGGGCGTGCAGCTGTAAGCATTCAGATTAAGAATTCTAATCTATATTAACCTTGCAGGGTTGATATCATGGACATGGATGATAAGATTAAGGGGGCTCACTTGAGAGGAAAGAAGTACACAGTTTCTCAAGATGGTCTGTGCCCTCGCTGTGGAAATTCAAACAGGCTTTATGTCATCTTGGATAAGTATGTCTTTAGGCAAATAGTCCATTTTACCGTTCTGTGAAATGTAACCAGGCCTCTGTATGAAAGCGAGGCTCAGGGTGACCTTGTCATGATAAAGACCAGAAACCATTTAGCATAACTACAAAATGATTTACATATCAAAAGCAAGAGGGTTTGTATCTAAGCAAGGTCACCTTCAGCCTCATTTCCACTTGAAGGCTTGGTAGCTAAGCACAGAACTGTAAATTGGCTTATTTTATATTGCTGCCTATTATGTAGGTGGGTAGGTCTCTATATCTCTTCGTGTCATAAGGCACATAAGGCTTTGGGTAGGTAGGTAAGTAAAATCTACATGTGAGCCTGGTGGGCTTATCAGGCCGGACCTTATCCCGGTTTCTGTAACGTGAAGTGACTAGGAGTATTTTTACTCCCCCTGGACGGGATGCTTGTTCATTGCAGGGTTGCCCCCCAGCATTTGTAACTACCAGAACCCATTTATTCACCGGGTTGAGTCAGGCACTATGACAGCAAAGTGCTTTTGCCAGGAACACAATACAAAGTCCCAGCAAAGTCTAGACCCCTTCTTGCTTTATCTAGAGTCCCGTGCACTCTCCATCAGGCCATTGCAACCCCTGCTGCCTACATTTGTACCATTAGCAGGGGGAGCTGCACCTTTTCTTATATTTTTTTCTCAGATTGTTCCCCATGGGTGATATGCCAGAAATTCTTCACACCCTGATTGCTAAGGGAAGAGCTATTTTGTGGTCAAGTCAAGAAAAGGACGGATATTGGGTGAGATAGCGTAAATAAAATTTAATCTAGGATGTTAGGCGAGATAGCTTCAAGCTTGGATAAAATTAAATCTAGGTTACCAGTTTCCATTCTCAGGGGTTTCAATAAAATTTGGAGCAGGCAGCTGCTTTGAGTAGAGTAGCCGACTGTTTTTTAAGAATCTTTCTTTACTTTCTTCAATTTTAGGGAAAAAGTAGCCGATGTTTGTAAGCAAAGTAGAGCGAAGTAGCCAACACTTTTTGTCAGCTGTCGGTGCTTATGGAAAACAATGCATACTGCAGTGAATTAGGCTGACTTTACATGTTGCGAGTCTCGTCTCTAAGATAAAATCATGAATGGGCTGTTGGTAGCTACCAGAGGTCTCAAACAGGCTGCCTTCCTGTCTTGTCAACAATTGTTCATGCACAGTAGACAAACTGTTGTGCACATATTAATTTTTATTACACATGTTTTATGTTTTCCAATTTTGTTGAGAGAGTGATATATACCATTGAATCCCAATTTCTCAAACCCTTGATTTTTCTAACCTTCCAACTCAAACCAAAAATTGTTTCTTTTCCCTCAGTCAAACATCGTTATCCTCTTCGACGTACACGTTTCAATTCGGAATGTGTTTGCCTCAGTTAATGCTATAACAGGGTGCACCAAAACCTGTTTTGGCCTGAAGTAAAATAATGATCCATTGCAGGCAAATAACTATTTCTATTTCCTTCTGACTGCACAGGATCCTCCTACTTTCCTATGCCGAGGATTTTGTCCTCCTGACCCTCTGGGAGCTGGGTTTAATGTCAACTGGGGCAGTGTGTCACTGAATCAGATTTTGGAGTCATTGGACAGACCAGTGCAGGTTTGTACTGTCAGTATAGTGTGAGGTGTGAATTCTATTGTCTCTCCTGTTTGTTCCCTTCTTTCCCTCATTGTTCTCATGACTGTCCTAGCCCAAACCTCTTCATATATACTTTTCAGCAATTTGTTTTAAGAATCACAGCTAACGTTTTTTTGTTGCCACTTGAAGGAATTACAGTTGTAGTACAGGTAGTCCAAACATTGCACACTATGCAATGTAATTGCCATAAAAAGTATGAGTTTTGAAGTGGATTTAAGTCAGACCAACACAAACACATTATACACGTACCATAAAGACAGTGTGAGTATCAAATGGCCTTTGTGGAGTAGCTGATCAAACATGATATCTTTTGTTTGAATTCATTTCACCCCTAAGAAGGCAATAAATCCTGTTTCAAGCCCAGAAGAAAGCCACATTCAAGGTTGGTTGTTTGTTTTTGTCATCATTTGCACTTTCCATCAGATTTACTGATGTTTGGAGATTTTTTTCTGTGTACCATGTTTGTGGAATTGCTTTCGTTCTATCATGTTTTTATGCTTATTATACTTTATGGGTCTGTGGAAGTAAACATACAGGTGCTTAGCAGATATCTGATTCCTGATTCTTTGTTTTCTTCTTGAATAAACAAATTTTTTATTGCACTTGCCATGTACTGACAGTTTGTTTATATTTCTTTTTACATTGGTTCCAAAACAAAACATGAAGGATCCAGTCAAGATGAATCCAGTGATAACCCTATTCAAGTTTTGGATGAATTTCGAGGCGTAAAAAGCGACAATGAAAAAAACTCTACTGAAACCTCAGTCATGCAAAGTATGTATGATTGCTATTTTGTAATAATATTGCTTTTACTGCCAAATTCCTGTACTTTTATCATGTATATTTGCACTATGTCTTTGTTACTAATTTAGCCACTTATTTTAAATTGGAGGAAAAGCTTTGCATCAACCAGGTGCTAAATGAATTGCTTTTGTGAACAGGCTTGTTAATAATACATCTTTTTTCAGGCTCTTCAGATAGAGAGGAGGAAACTGAGGAAGATGATGATGATGACGAAGAGGATGAACTTGACGAGGAAGAACTCATCAAACAAATGCTTGCTAAAGAGCAGCAAAAACTTTCTCGGGAAAATGACCATGAAGATGACGATGACAGCGATCACGAAGACGTAGAAATTTCCTCCGCTCCTTCAGATTCTGAGGGTTTTTCGGAAAAAACTTCTTCAAAAAGTAATGCGATTAGCTCTACAGAAACTGTGACTACATCAACAGCCAAGACAGTACCATCTTCAGCAGCTACCAAGACAGCGTCATCAACACCAAGCGCGTACCCTGTGTCATCTACTGGTCATTGCCCATATTGTGGTGCATCAGATGTTAAATATATCATTGTGGTGTCTGTAAACACCAAAGATACTGAGCTACCGAAGAGTCTGCAGCAGTTACTTAAGAGGAAACAGGCTTTTAAAATGGCTAAAGGTGAGGTGCAATGGGCCAGAGCAACTAGTAGGGGTAGGGTAGCCATAACAACAACTGTTATTTTGAAACCACATTTTTTTTTTCATTGTAGCATTTTAGCATCTTAGATTTGCTGGGTCATAACCTAGCAAGAGGAAAACATGCCATTAACTGGGTCTGAAATTGCGACGAATATGAACGCCAATTCGACTAAAATTCCATCCTTGGCAATTAAAAGTTCAGGTTTGGTCGCCAAAATGGCGACTACATTTCTTTATATTGACAATGCATAATGCCCCTTTGCTCAGACATTGTGTCCCTCCAGAAAATTGTATTGAAAGATACTCAGGGATGAAGATAAAAGCCGGGAGCCAGGGAAAATACCCAGCTGTCAGCATGGTTTTCCCGGCTGAAAAACAACCTGTGATCTTTAAAAAACTACCACTTCAGCCCAAAGTTAGCCTGTTAAGTCAACATTTCCGTCTGTGACAAAATGCTAGCTACATCCCTGATATTTGCTTCTTAAGCATTCAAAACAAGAAGAGAAGTACTTTCAGCCTTTTGCTTTGCTTCGAAAGTTTCTCTCCCATCATAAAACTTGGAAGTTTGAAATCGCCCTATAATGCTTTGCAAACCTTCTTATACGTCATGTATTCCTATGGATTGTGTCCAGGAGAATGCCTGCCTGCTAAAGAACCTCTTCAACCCAAATTCTCCTTGTCATTAATATGTTTTTTCTAGTGTTACAAAGTATACATGTGCAGTTTGGAGAATAAAACATAATTCTACAAAAACATGATGTTTTGGCAACGATATGTCAGTAGTCAGCATTATAGAATGCAAATTGTTGTAAGATTTGTAATGTTATAAATAGAAAAGGAAAGTGCAGATTTTGCAAATGTGTAATTTGTCTTGTTAATCAGCTCCTTAACATCTCTTTAATCCCCGATAAATTAACTAGCAAACATGTGTCGAGTTTTGTGTTGAAAAAAAATTGAAATAAAGTTATAGCCTGTGATAAAGAATTATTCTTGATGTTGCTGTAGTAAACATATTATTCATGGCACATCACACATTAAATATTATGTGAGCTAAAAAAAGCTTTGCACATGTACATGCATTGATTAAATACATGGACCTTTATGCTTGCCAGAAGTGTTGCAAATCTCTCCAACTATTTGTTATTGGGTCAAGTCTACAACATACAAAAAAGTGTAATTTTAAAGTTATAAATTTATAATTTTACATAGTGGAAATGGATGAAAAAATGCAGAAGACACGTGGAAATTATGACAAGGGACTAGATTACTAAGAACTACATGTATATGTCTTGTATTTCTTTCTGAAAACGTTGATCAAAATATTGGCGAAAGGGGACAGGTTATTTTGAAAACGCTTTGAACATCTTTTATGTTCAAACAGGTGTTAGTGTACAGGTATAGTTACTGGTGATTTTTGTACACTGTATATTGTTTGACAGAACCCCACATTTCTCTAGGCTGCTGGCAGTCTGGTTTTCTCTGGAAATTCAGAAAAGGAGTGCAATAAAGGGTTTAAGATGTGCAAAGAGGGATTTGATTCAAGATAGCTGTGTGTGAGGAAAAACAGACTGCAGACTCAAAAAGAAATAAAAAACATTTCACTGGTCAAAAATGTGTAAAAAACCCAATGTTTCAGCTGTAAAACTAACAAGCCTTCTCAGGGGACTTTAGACATTTGTAGACTGTAGACATTTTTTGAGGATGTCTGTCAGCCCAGCAGCCAATCTTAGAATCGAAAGTTGTGTGCATGCTTTGCGGTCAATATGGGGCAACAATGTTATTTTGTGTCACACTTCCAGAGAACAATGGCTTGTCAACTTGAAGTTGAGCTTGTGATTCTGTCACAAAGTGTAATGTTAGGAAGAATACTTACAAAGACTCTAGTCACACAGTGATTTTCCAACAAAATTATTCTCATGACCAGAAAAAAGTTTACAGAACGTTCTAACTCACTTTCACTTTGTGTCTCATTCATCCACGCTCTCCCTTTTGGATGTTCAACCAGTGAAAATTCTTTTTCCACTGACACTAGCCTGATGGCAGTTGGTTCCGGGAATGGACTGTGGTTTGGCAAAGTCATCTAGAGCAGAACGGTTTCTAAAGGCTAAAACCAAAGTAAAGGACAATCACAGTACACTTGATGGCAGTTAGGGTCATAGACAAACCAAATTCAAAGTTTAAAATTGATCATCGCTAATGGCAGGAAAATTCTTGGTTGTAAGATAAAACGATTGGGTCTCAATGAAACATCTCTGAAGTGGTTGTTTCGAGCACCTCAGGCAAGATTTTGATGCCAGTTGAAAGGATTTTCACATGATGAAGTTGTAGTACATGTAAGCTCCACGTTGATTTGAAAATAAAAATTGTTTATATATATTTATTTTTGTGAATCACTTGATGGGGCTATATCTTATCTCACTGTCTGTTTATTACAGTAACTAATAATAATTATTGTTTGTTTGTATTTTATGCAAGAAATATTCTTGTTTGGATATACATGTATTTAATTTTGAATCTCGTGTTATTATGAGTTTGTATATTATCCAAAGTGACTTGACTTTTTTTGTGTCCTTACGTTTTGATGAACTTCAGGTGAGAGTGAGCCTCCGTCATTCCAGTGCCAGAAGTGCCAATATGGCTTCAACTTAAACTGGTCCAAAACAAACCTTGAAAAAATCTTTGGACTGCCACCAGCAACATCGTCACCCTCCACTACTACACCTACTCTGTACACATCAACAACCTCAGTGCCTTACCAGCCCCCTGTGCCTTATGTGACGCCTGCTGCTTACCCACCCTTCCCCAGACCAAGTGTGCCACCACTGGGATACCCACCACCTGTAGGGGTGCCTCCACCAGTACCTCACCAAGGGTGAGTGGAAGAATCTTCATTGGGTCAAGCAATACCTGGTTTTGCTAACAAGATGTTATTCTTTTTATTTTCTCATCAGCTACCAGCCTTCATATCAAAGTTATTATGGATCATATTATCCCCCGCCTCACATCCCCCCACCTGTAGGATCATACCCCCACTACTCACCAGTTTTGCCACCCCCTAGAATACCTCCCCCTGGGATTTCTCCACCTGGGATTGCTCCCCCTGGGATACCACCTCCTGGGATACCACACCCTGGTTTACCTCCCCCTGGGATACCACACCCTGGTATACCTCCCCCTGGGATACCACCTCCTGGTATACCTCCCCCTGTGATACCACGCCCTGGTATACCTCCCTCTGGGATACCACACCCTGGTGTACCACCCCCAGGGATACAACCCCCAGGAATTCCTCCACCTGCAATACAACCTCCTGGTGTACCACCCCCTGGGATACCTCCTCCAGGCTATCTCCCACCAAAAGTTGCCCCCATCCCTCCACCTGCAGCTGCCTGGGGTACCTACCCATACGCGCGTCCCACTTATCACACCCATCCAAACTATCCCCCTCCCACCACTACAGGATACCTTCCACCTCCAGGTGGAAGACCCTATCACCCACCACCACAACAAGTCAGGCCTGCTCGTCCTTCGTACCAGCTGCCAACAGTAAGCAGTGGGGTGACAGCAGCACCAGCAGTTGCAGCTCCAACCCAGCAGGAATCAACTTCAGAACAAACCGAAGAAGGAGAGCAAAGTAAAGTGGCAGCTGCTCGATTTGAGATGGTCTTGAATCAGATCGACAAAGCAAAGGCTCGGATCCGTCATGAGAAAGAGCTGATGAAAGAGTTTCGCAAGGAGGTTCTTGGAACGACTGCCTTAGACACTGAGATGCTTTCTCAGCAGTACAGAGAGGAACCCAACGCATTGACAGATGAGGGCCAAAAAATGCCAGAATATGAGGAAAAGCCGCCTGGTGATGAAGACACAGGTAGAATGCTCCTTTCTATCCTTGTGATCTTTTAAAGCAGAAAAAGAGTATTCTGTTCATAAAATTATAACAGGGAAAATCCTGAATAAACAAACACCTTTCTTCGTGTGCTTGATTCCTATGCCGCTCAAGAGATTCCCACCAATAAGGCCATAGAATGGCATTCTGATATCTCAAACCCCGATAACTTCAACCAAAAGTCGTTTCCCTTGCGAATAGTCGAGCACTGCAATTTAACTCCCAATTTCTCAAAGCAATTGTTGTTTCCCTTGGAGGTTTGAGAAATCGATAGTTGTGGAGTGTTTTGCTGATTGGTTTGGAAATTTTGAGCAAAGGCAATAACCAATCTTAAAGGGATAGAGGGGGTAAGTTTCTAAAGAAACTGTGGTGCTGCGTCGGTGGGAAGTATAACAATGTAATTTGGTTTTATCAACTGGGTTGATAATGTGAATTTGCCACCGTAAAGAGATTCGAGCTCTTGAATCTTGAATAAAACCAAATTATAATCTTAAAGGGACATTGTCACGCCATTTCAGCAACACTTTAAAAAACTAAAACTTACCTAAGACTATATTACTGCACTGAAACCATTTACTGGCGTCTGTTGTTAGATTGCGAGGTTGGAAGTGGATTCTGAAAAATAGGAAACTATCGTGGTTTGCTCTCCTTGCTAAATTTTCATTTTATGTATTCGCAATTCGTTAGGAATGTTTTTTGCTCGAGTGGCTTTAGCACGGAATTGACCTCAATACTCTAAAATCACCCTGACAATACCCTTTAAGACACAGCACCAGTGACAAGTTAAGCCCAAGAATAGAATTGTGTGTTCAGTGAGGCCTGAGAGTATAACATCGTTACTGGTTTCTCTCTTTTATCAGGTTTTGGCGCGAATGTCATTATCACCGAGTCCTTAGAGCAAACGAAAATTGAAGATTCATCTGAGAACGCTTCGGCTGCGGAACGATCTGTTTCACTGACCCAACCACTTCCAGTTGATATAAGTGAAAAGCCCGATGTCCCAATACATGGAAGTGATACTGAAATGAACAAGGTGGTAGAAACTGTTGACCCTGACCGTGACTCCAAGAAAGATCCTGAAGGTGATGAAGTTGGTAAAGATTTATCTGAAATGGTGGAAACAAGCTCCAAGGAAATAGTTCCTTCTCGAGGTGGTCGTGGACGCTCCAAACAGCACGACAAGTTTCCGACTCCTCCAGCTGCAGCCTCCGCTCGGCAGACGCGACGATCTCGGAGATTTGAACCTGCTAACTCCACAGAGGATACAGACTCTACAGCAACCGAGGAGGAAGCTGTAGTGTTGACTGGAAGGACAAGAAGGTCCCGAAAGACAAGACCCCCCAGTAGAGGAGTTAAGAGGCTAGACATCGCGGCAGCCCATGCTGAAAAGGAGCAGAGGAAGGGAGGAGCAGAGGAGCATATGGAAGGGAGTGACTATGAGATGGCTGAATCTTCAGATATGCTGAGTCAGAGTAGTGCTGTTCCCCATACTGAAAGCGATTCACAGGAAATACCCAGTGAAAGTGTGCCTTCTTCCTCAGACATAGAAAATGCCCCTGCAGCTGTCAGTGCCATAGCTCGCCCACAGCGTGGCAGGGTGACACGAGGGAGAAAACGAAAGCAGGACAACCTTGAAAAGGAAGTAGTTATTTCTGGGCCATCAACTAGAAAGTCCAGACGAGTGGTAGCGGAAGCTTTGGTGACAGACGAACGGCAAAGTGAAGAGAATGAGGAAGTTGAAGAGGATAAATTGACAGTGGAGAATTCAGCTGGCAAAAGCGAAGAGGAAGACGCAGAAATGACTTCCGCAAGTCCTGAGGTAGAAAGATCCGGAAGTGCTCTTAAGGACATAGTCGTCATCCAGCCCGTTCGTGATACTGAGTTGCAAACTGTGGACACTAACCTTGATCAAAGTGAAGAGGAAACTACAACAGTTACACAAGAACTTGGTATGTCTGACACAGCGATACCCACTCGCAGGCGCCAAACAAGGAAACCTGCGCGGTTGGCACAAGAGCCAGAGCAGCTGCACAGTGAGGATGCCACACAGGAAGCTGGAAAGAGCACGAACAATCGCCGAAATCGCAGATCAACACCAAGGAATGCGCCACAGGAACCTGAGAAAACTGCCAGTCGTCGCCAAACACGAAATTCACTACAACCACACGCACGGGAGTCTGGCCCATCAGACACTGAGGAGCAAATGAACAGTAATCAAACGCCAGAGAAAACAAAATCAGATGCCCAGCAGGACGAGGGGAAGACTAACCGCCGAACAAGGAAGTCTCGTAAGTCCTCGGCTTCAAACGAAGATACTTCGGCTAATGCTCGGGCTGACTTTCTCTCATCGCAAGAGCAAGAGTCCGATACATTGATGGCGACAGACGAAGTTCCTAGTAACCGTCAAACGAGGACTCGCAAATCACCGGCATTACGCATCTCCAAGTCTGATACACCGACTGTGGAAGAAGCTGAAAGCACACCCCAAGTGACACGCAAATCTCCAAGGTCTTTGACTTCGAAGGAATCGAATGAAGATACAACAGCAGGGGAGGTTCCGTTGTTGGTTGAACCCGACACGCCTGAAGACAGCGTTTCTTCTCGACTAACACGAAGGAACAAATCCACTTCTACAGGTCAAGAAACCACTGAGCTGTCGCAGGTGTCGGACAGTTTGGCAGCTGAAGGAGATATGGAGGAAGAAGATTCCACAACGCCTCAGAGAAAAACGTCTAGGAAAATAGCCCCTATGGAATCAACAGGAACTGTCACTAAAAGAGTTACTAGAAATCGACAGAAAAAGTAAACAAGCCTGGATGTACTTAAAAGGGCCATTGTAAAGCCAGGGAGAGTCAATTTAGTGGCCATTTTACGTTTTGAATGGACTTGTTCAACAAGCGTCTCGAGAGGTGGTAAATCTTCATCTTGACTAACAAACACGGGTGTGAGCATTTTGACCCATTCGTGTTGTCTAGCAGTTGCCTTTCAAGACTTGGCATGCTATTCTATATCGCCAACTGTGTTACAAACAAAATAGTGAACAAATACTTTTTTTTATTTCAAAAAGAACGACCAACGTTTCTTTTTGATTGAAACTGCCGGATGAATACTTGCTTTGTTTCTCGTGGTTAGTGATGTCATTGTATATACGTATCATATGAAACAACAGAAATATAAGAACACAAAGGAGAAACTGAAAACTCATTCTGTGTATGGTGTGTTTTACTGGAGTTACGTCATGGCGTGTGCATTTTGAAAAAGTTAGGCTAAAATTCGTCATTTACAATCTCTCTCCATCTTGTCCATCTTTGAGGCACTATTAGGCTTTGGGATACGGGATATTTAGGCCAAACATTAATGCGAAATGGGATAGTCAAACCCCACCTAATGGGGCCTCATCTTTAGCTGTCCTTGATCCTGTTTGGTTTCTTGTTTCTTCCTTAGTACACTAATATTTAGAGTTGTCCTTCATTTTACGGTGAATTTGGTTCGTTTCAAAAATAACTCAAACCATTTCGACGGAACGTTTGGCCTACCGACGGAAAATTTGGCCTACGTTTTTCAAATCCGCCATTCATAATTCATTTCAGTCTTCTCCATCCTTAGCCGTCCTTGTTCCTTTTTGGTTTAGTATCACCTCTTTGTTGTTTTTCTTCCTTCCAATATACTAGTAGTTTCAGGTTTCCTACATTTTAAGAGTAATCTGGTTCGTCGCAAAAACGACTCAAATTGTGAAGTAGCTCCTTTAAACTCGGGAGTAACTGATCTAGCCCCGCCTCTTAACTCTTTTCTCCACGACTTCTGGTTGTCTGTCGAATGTCAAATAATAAAAGGAGAAAAGATTTCGATAGACTAAGTTAACAGATTGTGACTTGAATCGGTTTCACTAACCAGGATATATTCACAGCAAGAAAATCATAAAACATCTTGATTTAGCGTTGTTGTTGCTGCTGTTGATGTTGCTGTTCTTGTAATCCTCGGTGAGTCAAACGAGACTGCGTACATTTGGCTAAAGTTCGCGTGACTAATTATGAGAGACTTCTAGCAACCATGGCAACGGCAACGAAAACGTCATTTCAAAATGTAACTTCTCGTTTCTGTGACGCTTTCGCAATTATTGAAATCTGTTTGACTTGGAAAATGCTGACGAACTGTCCAGGAACAAAATTACTATGAACGGCGTTAAAGTAAGGAAAAAGAAAGAAAACTTTGCCGCCATGTGCTCACGTTCTCGAGAAAACATAAAATTTGGTCATTTCACGTTGTTGTTTTGCAGATGTCGGCACAGAAATATAAAAAACTATAAAACGCACGTGCAGAGCGAATATTTTTGCTCATTAAACCTATTGTTTTGTGGCGTTCTCGTTGCCATTGCCGTCCTAGTTGCTAAAACTCCCTATGATTGCAATCTGCCCCAAGCGTTGCAACTGAACTCAGAACGTGTCAAATCCTAAACTGCACCATGCCATTGAAACAACTAAGCCATTTCCGAGTTTCCTTGTACCTCTTTAAAAACGAGTCTGGATGTCCGATGCACAACCTTTCTTCGTATGGAAATGAGTTTGATTTTCGAGACAAATGAAGTGCGAGTAAAACTCATTTCGATAGGAAAGGTCGTGCATCAAGACTCGTCTTGAAAGAGAGGAAAACAGTATCTCCGAAATCGCCTGATTTTAATAAACGTCAAGCTGCGTTAAGTAAAGTTAAGTAAATTTCTCAAGAGGTTCGTTAGAAGTATTTAATTTCATTGTTGTTATGAACTACAGCATTCAAATAAATGTTCCTTTACAAAAGAAATAGTACTGCGCTTTCGGATAAGCAATTTTCTACATTTTCTTTTAATTCTGATAGGAAGCGCTGGTTATTGTTTGATGTGTAGATTCAGCGCTTGATCTTATTTCAATCGATACTCCACCGGGAGCTGATAGGGCACAGTCGGTTATCACTCGCCTCTAGTCGTGACATGCCACCGGTACCCGATTGCCTGCAACTGGTTATGCATCATCGCAAAACAGTTTTGCAAGCAATGCGTCTGGATCTTTTGGACGAATGCATGAAGTCAGATTCGATGCTCAACCAATCTGGTGTTTATCGTCTCTTAAGGTGTGTTTCATTGTTATTCGTGATCCTGAGCTGTATCTCCAGGACAGTTATCTGCCATATCTTGATCATCTGAAAACAGTGACCTGTTAGCATTAGATAGCCCATTCTCCAGGGGCGGATCCAGGAATTTTTGATAGGGGGTCCAAAGTTGAGTAATAAGCGACGATCCTGTCGATGCGAGAATTTTAGCTTCAAACAAGTAGTAAAAAGAAAGAAAGTCGGTTTGGAAAGGGGAGTCCAGACCCCCCCCCCCCCCCCCCCCCGACCCTCCATCTGGATCCGTCACTGTCTTGATAGTTTATAACATGTATGAACGGTTAACATTTTGACGTGCCACATGTTAAAGGAGTTTGAAAAGTTTAGCCTAATTTTTTTTTAAATTTGTCAATTACAATCCTTCTCAATCTTCCTCATTCAAAGCCATCCTTTATTCTTCCTAGTTCAGTGGTGTATCTTTGGTGTTTTTCTGCCTTAGGAAACAACTATTTCAAGGTTTCTTTTCATTTGAAGGCAATTTCATACATAGCCAAAGTTGACTTCGTTCATGGTGACTGCGCCCCTTTAAAGAAGTTACACTGTAGTTAAAAGCTCTATGGAGCCTAATGGCTTTGCAACCCACCCCCAAACAGTTTTCCCAGTAGAAAGCATTACTAACGAAAAGGTTTGGAAGTTCATTAGTGTTTATATGCTAAACAGAATATTACATGGCCGCTTGGAGATGCTACAAAGAGTTTCCCATTTTATTTTAGCTTTAAATGCAAACCCTGAATATTTGGAAAAAATGATTCCTTCCGCAATGCCATGTGTCTAATTTTGCAATATTAAATAAGAAGATAGTATTCTATTGGCATTTTTAAAAAGGATAGAATTAACACTGTATTGAAAGGTCTTAACTTTTGTGTACATTATACCCACTCCACTGCCCATTATTAGTTCGGCTTACCATCAAACTTGGTTCCACACCAAATACAGTACTGGTGAGTTCTTCTCAGATATGTGGTCAAGTGTATAAGCTTCTCTGATGGCTTTCAAGAAAACATTGAAAAGTACCCGTTAAACACAGTCGTTACACTTAGCCCATTACAACCATTTTATTTATTTTATTTTGATTTGCCAAAAATAGAATTATAATACAATGATTAATAAATAAAAACAACTCAATATACAGATAACGATGAAAATACAAAACTACAGTATAATATGTTAAGGTGGAAAGCAAAATGGCGAGGGAACCTAATAAAAAACCACGGGGCTTGTAAGCTTAAGTTCCCTCACAATAAACACGAGATGACTGATATTAGATAATTTATGACAAGTCTTATTTGAATAGTTAATAGTTATCAATAATATATGCTTTAAGTTTTTTTTTGAAAGATGCCAGTGATGAAGTGCCCGAAATTTCAGGTGAAAGAGAATTGAAGAATTTGGGACCTTGAAAGAATACGGAGAATTGCCGGATATTATCACTGACTTCTTTGAACTTCACAAAAATGGAAATGGAGTGACAACAAACCTCCAGTTCCTCATCGTCATCCTCATTCTCCTCATCATCATCCTTTACTTCTTCTTTCCCTTCCTCGTCATCTTCAGTTTTCATTTCTGGCCAAAACCACTTCTCAACGCAAGGTAAATCCTATGGGGAAAATGCAGATTGAGACGTCTTCAAATTACTTGGCTAAAGAAACTTCCATGAGAATTGTTTTTAATTAGTATAATCAATTAGTACAGTTAAAGTCACATTTAACATGCAGAGTATTAACTTCGACAGATGACAAGGTTGATTTGCCATCATTCATCTCCACGCATAAGGAAGGAGTGGGGGAAAATTCTAAGGCCTGTTTTTGGAGTAAAACAAAATTCTTCCAGCAATCTGAAGATTTTACTGGGAATAGACCTTTTTAGCTTCGTTTGTTTGTTGCCCCATTTCAGATCACGTGATGATACCCATGAGACTTATTGCTTTCAAATTCAAACAAATCCACGCGGAAATGTATGAATAATTTCCAAATGGACAAAGGAGTAATTCTCGGGAGAGCATCACATGATCTGAAATGGGCAATTTACATACGTAGCTAAAAAGGTCTATTAGGAGACGCAGGACATTTTAGGGGAAACATGAAGTACTGTTGTTAAAATTTCAGGAGGTTTTGAGACTTTTTCAAAAATGTCTTCAAAACCTTTGGGACGATATTCCAAATTTATATGACTTCCATTTATTGAGTGATTTACACACAGTAACTGTTCAAACAGCACTTGTTACATGTAAGGGTTATCACCCCCTGTGAAAATGCCACTAAGGTGTGTGTTTTACATGTACCTTTGATTTATCCAGCTGTTCACAAGCCTTCTGGCTCTTATACAAATCACTTGATGTTTGTCTCTCGGCAAACTTGCCACTCATGTGCCTTCTGAAGTTGTCTCTCTGGTTCTTCTCTATCTTTAATCTTTTCTTTGCAAATTCATGTCTCAATGACTCCTTTACCTCCCTTTGTCTCTTCAAAAGAACGTCACGGCCAAGACCTCCACGATCTAACAAAAGCAATAACTGAGCAGTTCATGTTTAAGGAAAGTCTGTAGTACACTACTTTATTGGCATAAATTTACAGTGCATGTGTTAACTCGGTTACGTCCCAGAGAAGACAGCTTGGTGCTTTGATTCTCTAGTTAGTTAATTGTTTAGAACTTAGCAAAAATCTTCAGATTTTCAGTTTTTCCAGTGATATTGCAATGGCTGTAGTTAGCAATATTATTAATTTTAACTTAAAATGCACTGCTACCGGTTTACCAGTTGCATCACTGTAGCAGTAATATTGCCTGCATCACTGGAACAGTAGTGCTACCGTATCACCTAACTGGAATGTTTCTTCATTTTGTACAATGACAAAATAACTGACCTGCCTTCACAGCCAAAGGTATCGGCTCTGCCCTACCAGTTCCTTAGAAGAAATAAAAAAACAATACTTATTGTAGGAGTATTTATTGAAGGTGTGAGAGACTTCAATTCCATTTGATTTTCGAGCTAATTGAACCCAATCAAACTCAATCAAACATACTTGTGATACTCACGTCCATCTGTTATTGGCATTTCCAGTTGAATGCATCCAACCGTAAATCCAAAGTCGGCCATTTCAGCCTCAAGACAAACAAACCTAATCAAACTAATGTAACTCAGTCGAACCAAGTTGAAGTTCTATTGCTCAAATTGCTGAACACAGTTGAACCAAATCGCATGTTTGATTGAGTTCCATTAATTGAACATTCAATTTGGTTCGATTAGTTTCGTCGGGCTATGATAATGTTAATAGCTGTAATGTACATAAAAGTTAGCTTTGCTTTGTTATTTCCTGGCACAGTTTGTTAGTGTGCGGACCTCTGTGCGAGAGGTCCCGAGTTCGATCCTTGTGACCTCACATCCTTGTTTCGATTGCTTTCCATTCTGTGTAGCTTCAGGTAGCTCCTTATAACGGAGCACTGGTGTAAAAGACGGAGGTAAAATGAGCGCACCGTCGGCTTCCTGGGAGACTACCCTTTCGGGGGTACAGGAACTACCGACGTTAAATAAGGTGTAGTACTGTAACTTTATCTTTACCTTCATTTTATAAGTAACGTTCTACAATAATATAAGCAAATCAATATTGATAATCATTAAACTCGTAAGCTTTAAGCTTAAATGTTATTCATTCCAAAGACTAACGTACCGTCTTTTCCCAGACCCATTCCATGTTTGAATCCCATTTTCTGGAGCATTGCAAAACCTTTGTTGCTGCTATCCAAAGCACTGGCTAGCCCTTGTTCGCGGTGCTCTGTCTCGCGAACTCGCATGGGTTTTATTTTGTTACGCTGATTTAACTCATTGTGTTTCATCTCTTTCCTGTACTTCTTAGCTAACTTGTCTGGAACTAAACCTGGAGCGTTTTCAGCTGCACCCAGAAGAAATTTATCTGACATGTAATCATGTTCTTCATCTTCGTCCGCCATCTTGTTATTTGGAAGTATCGTTCCCATTCCCTCACGAAAACCCGCGTGTCTTTGCTTTGGTCATTCTCGTCCCCAGAGCCGCTTGTCCCTCTTTGCCGGCTGGGCCTGTGCACGAGGAAGAAGTGGCTCTGGGGACACACGATTTGATTCGCTGAAATCAAACAAAGGGAATCCAATCACATCAGCCGTTTTAAAATCCCAAATCATTAGCACGTTTAAAACGGTAGATGTGATTGGACTCCCTTTGTTAGATTTCTGCCAATCGAATCGTGTGTCCCTAGAGCCCCTTGTTCTTCGTGCACAGGCCCAGCCGGCTAAGAGGGACAAGCGGCTCTGGGACGAGAATGTGCTTTGGTTTGACCATGGTACTAACTATGGTTTGATATGAAAAAGATCGTTTCAGGAGAGCATTTTTTATTATTATTTACCTCGAGCTTGCATGTTGCTAGAATAATGAATGATAATACTGAAGAGTGGCAAATCTGGCTAGCCTGTGAACAGGCTCCGGAGGTGTGTCGGAGTGCGTAGGGGATGGTGGAGCCTGTCGACAAAGGGTTCAAGCCGCCATTCCGCCCCCTTGTAATTTAAGCTGTCAATAATCTTTCAGCATATGTCATTAACTACTCGTACATTGGAATGTAAGTAGATTCGCAAGAAAATATACACGTTACTCCGGGTTTCCCTATTTTGTAAAAAGCCGTTAACCTGTAATTCTCAGAATTCTAAAAGAATAACCTCGCCACCGACCTTCAACGTTTCCAAACATAAGGAACAACTTGTTGTCCCTAGTCAAAGCATTATGTTGGCTCAAGCGGGATTTCGAGCCTCGCTGGAAGAGATTTTTTCAAACCAGAGTTGTATGCCATGTGTACAAGCTGTCTGTCTTTCGCATTCAGTTTCCATCCTTACAAGTCGCTGCAAGAGCCGGCTGACAGTTGATACTATAATTTGGTTTTATCAACTGGGTTGATAATGTCAATTGGCCACCGTAAAGAAATGCAATTGCTGACGTTTCGAGCGTTAGCCCTTCGTCGGAGCTGGACTTAGTGCATCTCCAGGCAAGACAACAAATCGATAAATATCAGAGGCGCTTCGTTCGGTTCGCAGGCTGGAATTAAACATTCATGGATTCATTCATTCGAAGCGCTAATAAACAGCCAAAAGATACCATGTTTACAGAATGATTTTCAGCGATATGCAAATTTTGATCGAATCATATCGATAAATTGGAGACGTCAATCAAACCTCTTAACCACCTCCTGGATCTGACCAATCAGAGCTTGCACTATACTGAATAGTGCAGAGCACGGCGGCATGAAACCTTTGTCGACAGGCTCCAATGAACAACCGCCCCCGACACACCTCCGTCTTACCTGCTTGCAGCCCTAAATCTGGCATGCATGAGTGTACCCGCCCTCCTACTGCGTGACGCGTTACAGCAAGCGTGGCGTGACTCTGAGGACCATACAAATGCAATAAAACAGAAAAAAGGAACCTGGTTTTTCGGTCTCTTTGTCTACAAATAAACAAAATCGTACAGGTATTTTTAAATCAGCCTTTGCGAGTGTTTTGAGAAGACAAAGAAATGCGAAAAAATATAAGATTTGCTTTTTGGCCCCCAGGGTACGGTTGTTTAACAAATACAAGCTCAAATGCAAATTATCTATGTCTTATGAACTTTGTTGACGCAGTCTGTTAATATCGCACCGTGGTGACTTGTGCGCTCGCTTCTAAGCGTCTTGGTCTGCCTCTAGCAGTGTGACAACAGATTCTCTAATGTAAGGACTGCGGTAGGCTCCTAACGGTGCGTCCGGCCGGATGTTGGGAAAGATTTTGGATGTATCAGTTTACTTTTGAAGTGCGATTAGATCAGGGTGATGGCTAGGAGTTGGTGGCTAGGATGGTCAAAGTATTAAAGAACGTTGAAACATCAACCGAAATCTCCACACAGTCCTGTTTTACAATTGGCTTATTGCCGCTTTAGGAAGATTCTAAGGTAAGCCTCTATATGCACCTGACGGACAGCAAACTAATGCAATTATACCACCTCACAACGATTTGTTCATGCAATACGTTGTATAACATATGTTTGAGTTTTAAATCAGGTGAAATTCTGAACGTGCTGCAAGCTTTTTGATGTGTAAATACTTCAGTAGACTCGAATGTGATGCCACGGTTATATGTGTGTTTCGTTATTAAATTGTAAACTTTTAATCAGTTAAATTTTTCACACGAAATAAAAGGCGGTGTCTGAAATTTTCTCTCAGTGGATGCCCTCGATGCCCCCCGATGCCTTCCTGTAACTCTAAATTTAACTAATCATACGTGACAAGTGGCACAGTGTGGCGGAAAGTAATCGGAAATTGAGGTTATTCTATTTGGATTCCCTTTCTGGGAACAACTGAGGTCTGATTAATTTTATTCCCCAACTGCATTGATCCCCGCATCCTAAAGTAAATGCAAACGATTAACAACAATGTAAATTACTGTAATGCGATAAAATATGTAAAATTATTTACTTGTGTGGTGTTCCACCAAGGTAAAGTTCGAGTGCTTATTTATCAAAGCATGAATGTTGAGAGATCAGAAACAAAATCACTTTTTATATTTTTAACATTTCCTGTCACCACCAACTTGAAGTTTTCCAGAATTTTTTGCTGCTGAGACCCTGTGTTAAGGGGGAAGAAATGTCCCCCGTCTGAATTTCAAGCCTTTTCATGTCATAATTTTGAAATGTCTTTACCTTGATGTCAGTCTTATCAACCTCCATGTCACTGGTTTAACCCCTTTGTTAGTATGTCCCTATGACGGCGGTGTTTTGTCTGTGAATAATCGATTGTATATTTCTTCTTCAGACTTATTTTATCACAGGATCTGTTTTGGATGAAAATAATCTGCACAGCATAAAGAGGCCGTTCAATATAATTTTCAGGAATCATGGCTCCCGAGATAAAATCCAAAGGCGCTAAGACGAGACGGCTCGCTGGGCAAACGCTTCGTTTGAGGAAAAAGCGCTGGGTACTGGCTGGCCTCAAAGTGGACAAAAAATGTGTCGGTAAGTTTAATATTTTTTGGCTTTTGTTATCGGAGATCGAGACCTTATTGGAACAATTTACCGCACTTCTTCATTTTCTTCTTAAAAATAAACATCCTGTTTTCTCACCTTGGGTCATGCACGTGTTTGAGTTGTAGAGGGTTACCTCGAGGGCTCTGAGGAGTATTGCAATACTTACTACTACTAGGTTTTCACGATAATGTGTTAAATATTATAACTGTAAAACTGCGAGTAACCAGAGAAATAGGCTTAGCGATGAACCTCCAAAAATAATTCCCAGTGTCCTGTTCCCCCGAGTTCATGTTCCAGGCTGTTCCATATGCATGGCACGTGCTCAACCCAGTACGCTGATATGGGTTAATAATCTCATTTTAACACGTGGGAGAGTTCAAACGTTTCTGATGAACGGTATACAATTCGTTCTCAGTTCGTAGTTTCGGCTTCGGAACTACCACCGACAGATTACGGTCTCTTCGTCATGCGGTACAACTGGATAAAGGTGGCATTCGCTCTGTAAATGATACGGTATACAATATCATCGCTGAAAATAGACCGTAGGTAGCAGTGAAAGAAATCCAATTAAACCCATTACATAATCCGTTCGAACATTTTCCTTCAGCTCGAGTGCATTCGCGCGTCGAACAAATTGAGACCGTTTACCTGATTAATCACCACTATATTTTTGTGAAATATGGAAACAGAATAAAAAATGACCATCAGATGGGAGTTGAAGTGGAATAAAGCAAGTCAAACAGGGCTACGGACTTAAAAATCATGCCGAACTACAGCGTCGTATTGGCGTTCGCTCGCTGTTTGAATCGTTGCCAAGCCCCAAGAACTCTCAAGAGGTGTGTGTGTGATATTTACGATGATAAGAATGTCAGCAAAGGACACTGTTCCACTTGAATGTTTTACAAAATATAAAGCTCAGTTCTAGCTGTCATTTACAACGCGTACTTTGTTCGTCTCTACAAAATTCAGCATGTTTACATTATTTCTGACTAAACAATTCTTAGTGAACTTTTCGACCTTTTGTGCGCGCGGAGACTGGAGAACTCTCTCCCTCCTCCTCGTTCCCAATTTTTACGCGGTCATGCTTGACAGAGGTTTGCGATTGGCACTGCTCGCAGTTTGAAGTATGTGCAACATGTAACAATTTCAAAATGAACATATTGCATATTACGGACTACATCCAGAAAAGCTTGATTGTTAGATACTGAATCTCCAGAGTTTTGATTGGCTCCGCGGTGATTCGATATCAGCCATTTTTCCATTACTCAGCATTACTTCTTTGTATTCTGTTTATGCCCGACAAACGTAGTCGGGGGAAAAATCAATAGTACGGTCTTTCGAAAAAATAGGATAATCTTCCGATATTTAGGGAATGTTTTCAATGGAACAATTTTTCCCCTCTCGCATATTACGAGACGAATATTGCCAACTCGGTGCCACCATCTCATACCATCCCAAGGCGAGCTCGTGATTATTGTTAATTATAATGTCATGAAGTTAAATTGTGACGTATGTCTAATTTACTAATATTTTTGACATAATTGTTCGATTCGAACACTTGTCCTGTTTCCATCGAATAGCTTCTGATAAGTAAATTTCAAAAGCTAGTTTCTGCGAGGATTTTTTTCTCCAAAAACCAGAAACGTGATGTTGTTTCCCGTGGCATAGTTGTGTAAAAATGAGGTCAAAGGTTTTTCCTTTTCCTGACGTCAATGAAGTTTCGCGTGATGCTTCTGCAACAACTCAGTGTATTTATGAAGGTTAGTTCATCCAGCAAAACTTTTGTTGGGAATGGTAACGGGAGCTGTGATTCATGTACAGTATTATCTAAAATATAGAAGTTGTTTGCAAAGGGTTTTTTAAGGTGCCGGCAAAACCATTCCAGAAGTTTTACCTTAAATTTCTTCGAGTTTTTTTGTAAAGTACTTTTTCCTTCAAATTTATAAATCAGATTAACACGAATTAAACGAAAACGTATAAACTTATATCCAGCTCCCTGTTCACCACAGGGGATGTTTAATACAAAAAATGAAAACGGAACAGGGCCGTAGCAAGGGGGTGGGGAGGAAGGGGGGCAGTAAAATAAAATAAAAATAATCGAACAGAACTTTCCATTGTCAAATGATCACCAAGATTGAGAGGTTTTTTTTACTGGCATCACAGCTTCAAAATCCCATTTCTCAACTTTTAACTGTTAAACCAATCGAAACCAAAGAACATAAATCAAATAAGTTCCAATTAACCTAACTCAAACTGAGCACAAGGTTCAGTCACTAACTAATGCCCAGTTTGCTTTCATATTATAAATGGACTCGGGTTCGGGAATGTAGCTCGACCCACATTCCCATTGATGAATTCACAGCATCCCTATACCCTAAGCTAATTAATCTTTCCTCATTCGTTGTGGAAAGGTTCTACAATTTTACTTGGCTTGCTAGACAAAGAACAAAGGGGACTGTTAAGAGGATTATGTCAGGCCTTCCTTTTGTTTGTAGTGATAAGCTGTCGAAAGTTGCAAATGTCAGTTATCAAATAACCTGCGACCAGTCGTTCTTATTATTTCGCAAGAACGCCTGATCGCAGGTTAGTAATCGAAATGAAATTCTGATTGTAAGAAAGCCAGACAATTAAACAAAAACGAAACAATTTTCGTTTTTTCCCCTATGCTAGCTACGGCCTGGCGGAAGAGGAGTCAGAAGCGTTAACACAGAGAGCGATAAGACTTAAAATAAGTAAAAATAACAAAAAAACCGTGTCGTTAGAGCAGTCGGAACTTAAAACATACATACTTTATTGTTACCTCCCCAATGGGGCTTTTCAGGAACAATTCGACGGAATCGGAATATAGGAAGAATCACGAGGGGTTTGGTTTTCTTTTGATTCCAACGCCGCTTCGACCCCTTACGTTCTAGTTAAAACATACCGGAAGTGAACGGAATGGAAAACATAACGCATTTAAGCGCCGCAACGGACGGTATGCAAAGGAAGTTTCCCTGTAAACGAGGAGCAAGTGGCTCTGGGGACACGTGATTTGGTTGTCTGACGTGATTGGATTGCCGTTTTCAAAATCTCTTTGTCTTGGATTGGACACCCTTTCTGTGTTAGATTCTAGCCAATCAAATTGTGTGTCCTCAGAGCCACTTGTTCCTCGTCCACAGGCCCAGCCGACTTAGAGGGACAAGCGACTCTGGGTACGAGAATGCCTAACTGAAGAGAAAGGTGGTCGCGGATGTTGATAAATTTGAATTGGAACCATTTCTTTGAAATCTGGAAAAGTGGTCGCTTTTGCTTATAAGAGAAGTGGTCGCGGAGAGAGAGAGAGGTTCGACTGCAATATACATGCTTTACAAAACCCTTGGCAATTAAAATCGTTTGGTGGTGCGGTGCTCTGCGATTACCGCGGAAATGCAGGTTTGGCGCAGTCGTTAGAGCACTCGCCTCCCACCATTGTGGCCCGGGTTCGATTCCCAGACCCGACGTTATATATGTGTGTTGAAGTTTTTCGCTAGTTTTCGGGCTTCTCTGAGAGGTTTGTCTCCGGGTACTCTGGTTTTCCCTTCTCCTCAAAAACCAACATTTCCAAGTTCCAACTTGATTTGGTCGTGCTCTTAGGTGTACCGTGAGTAAACAAGTTACATTTACATTTTTTGCATACAGTTTCTGTTTACCAAAAAAGTCAAAACATCATTTTAGATTTCGTCTTTTTTCAAGAATCTGATTTTTCCGTAGCTTGTTTTATACTACTTCGCTGCTTGGTCAGCACCTTCATTAATACACCAGGCGTAGTCAATCGATATCAATCGATATCGGAAATCAATCGATACACTCGATATCAATCGATATCAATCGCCGATTGCAATCGATTGATATCGGTAATCGAACTCACAGAAAAGAAATTATCGATTGGCAAAAATATAGCAATCGATAATATTAGGCAACAATCGATAATCCAAAAGAATATAATTTGTTTCAAACATATTACTGAAGACTGGCGTTACTATCTGCTTTATCGTTATGGCTTTGCTAGAACGAGACTAGCCGAGGGCTGCATACCGCTACTTTGGCCGCAACTTCTTCTCCCTGTATTATGGACTGCGCTGAAGCTGAAGAGCGATAAAAAGACCAAACGTTCCTGTTATTGTTTTTGTTCCTATAGTATTTTGTCGATAAAACTATTGCATGCTATGATGATTGATCATGAATGACTCTATAAAACCATACAGACAACATTGTGTCGACGAATAACGTGTAAAACGACAAAATCGTTTCCGATAATAATCGATAACCATTGTTTGCAATTTCTCCCGGGACATGAAGATGTCCCAAGGGAAATCTAAAACAATGCCTATGCAAATTTCCCTTTCCTCTGCCAGGCATTTGGGTAGTGCCAGTTCAGGGTCAGTTTTCCATGGATGTGGACTGTTTACCGCCGCTCTATTTTTCAACGCAAAAGAACGCGCGCCCTTTCAGCCTCACGTTTTGCACCGGAGTCCAGTTCTCTCACGATTCATTCACCAAGTTCGCCAATTGAGGAAAAATACGAAAAGATAGCGGGCTGTGAACATGTGTGTGCTCTTCAATGTATTTTTACGTATTATTCCCAGAACTTTGATAACCTGCGAACGCAGACGTATTTCCGGCTGTCGCTTGTCCCCTGCGAAAAGCGACAACCGGAAATACGTCTGCGTTCGCATGCTACTGAAACAACTTCAATGAACGTGACTTTATTAATTATTCTTTATAACTACAAAATCGCCTGAAAAACTCTCTTCGATCCTTCCGGAGGAAAAATGCACTTCGAGAAACATGTTATTTTGGCCACTTTATAGCGTTTCATTACATTAACGACCGCGTGACAAAGGCCAGAAGAGCATAAATGTTCATCACGCCGTCCACACGTGGGAAAACCCGCTCTTTGTGAACAATAAACCAATCGCTGCACTTCAACCATAATAGCTGTCAATCATTCATTGTTTCAACATTTCTTGTTTTGGACCTGACATGCAAATGTTGAAAAATATAAACCACACAAGAAAAACAGCACTCACTACCGGAGAGTGTATAGAAAATATCAATGGTTTGGATTTTTGCCGGGGAACTTTGGTTTGCTGTATCTCTAACAAGGGAAGAGTTTAGAATCGTATTTCAAAAGGAAATCACGGGGACTTTTGTCAGAGGATTTACAGAAACCGTGAAGAGTGACGACGAAAACACACTAAAATTGATGTGCTTGTGACAATGGTTTTCCCTTGAATTAGTGTTCTCATAGAGCTACTGGACTCCAGTCTTACGGTAAATATATTGGTATACAATAATCTTTTAATACGAGGATTTTTTTCCACATGTTTTTTTCGAGACTATTTCGCCGTTTGCAGTTGCATAATCTAACGGTTTTGTTCTTGTCGCAGGCAGACCGCTGTTAACTAGCAATTTTAACTGCTTATATCCGAGCGGAAATTTAAAAACAGACACAGATTGAGTTGTTTAATAGTTCAGCGGAAGAAAATCACTAAAAGGCTTTTTTCGCTCAGCTTTAAACGCAGCGGTTTGCAATTTATTTAAAATACTTACTTTTATGCAGATTGCCAGAGGTAGGCGACGGTTTAACAACATAAATAATATGTATCTGAGAAGGACAGAAATGTTAACATTGAAATGATGTGACTATCATCGCATATGCTGTTTGGCCTTTCTTTGATGCGTTATAATCTTCACTGACGCACGTTCTCTCAGTTTCTGCTATTGTTAAATAACAATTGATCTAACTGCTTTTCTTCGAAGAAAAGTATCATCAATGCTCCGCAAATTCAGAAAGTTAAAATATCATCCTTTAATTAAGTGGATCAACCGATATTTAGTCTCTTCCATTTATATTCCAAATATTCTATGATTTTTAACGGCATAGAAAATTCCCATTAACGGCATAGAAAACACCCATTCCTTTTACCTTTGTGCATTTAAAAACAGCCAGAGGCATCGTGCGTTTTATCACAAAAACAAATATAGTATACTTTCCCTCTCGTCTCACCTTGTGTAATTTCGTATTATAAAGACATAAAATACATTTCTTTAATTTTTTTCCTGCGATATCTGTCAACGGCTTTTGTAGATTGCAACGCTCAGCAATTTCAACAAGAGTCTATTGTGGCGTTTTGTTTTTACAGGTACCTGAAGTGATTACTGTAAAAGGAGTTTTTTAGGAAAAATTATCCAGGCGCGCTTGTGCGCGGCTGGTTTGTTTCATTTTCCACATCGTTTGTAATTGTTTAGAATGACTTAAACCTGTTTTCTTAAAAGCCTCTTGGTTAGGCCCAGCAGTAAAATGAATCCCGAAATATCATTCAACAAAATAGTTAGATAACATGCAGTTGCTTGCTGTTTATACATTCCCTGCTGTTAATTTGGCAATATTTTTCGACTTGGCAAATACTTTTCGACGAAGCTTCGAAGCTGCGCGCAACTGAAGAAAGTGCTTAAAATTCAACTCAAGGAAGTAGGCCGGGAGTAGAGAATGAAATTGAAATTATCCTCAGTTGCCCCCAAAGTTTTCTAATAAATATACACTTCCGTAAACTAAAATTCTGTTGTTGATTGTTTTCATAGCCAATTCGTTAGCGTCGGACACCGGTTCAAAAATGAACGCCACCAGCAGAACATCCGAGGACCGACAGTCATTTCTGTTTCCAAACGAGAACGAATTAGTAGAAGTAAATCTAGAAGATCCGTGGGTGAGAAGAGATGATTATAAATCCAAGAGGCGAAGTCGCGATGTCGGTAAGTGTGAAAAAATTACATTTTTATTGGGCACACTGTGGCCGAGCAAATAGCTCAGCAAGGAAATAAGCTTTCTGCTCATTTAGTCTTCGTAAAGAAATCCGAGGAACCTTTCCGATACTTATTAACTAAACTGGCAAATTGTTGTCAAACATGTCGACAGCATTAGTAGCTCGTTAAGTAGCTCGTCCCCTTCCGCCAAAGCGCACGCGCAGTGAGCTCAACAGAATATGCTCAGTTGTGGAAAAGTTTCCATTTTGCAATGCATTGTAGTTAATTCAAAGGTCAAATTATCATTCTGTCTCCTCAGTCGATTAATTAATCCAAGCCAAGAAAATGTGAACTTGCTCATATTTCATATTCTCTTGTCTATGGGTGGTATTTGAGTAGACACCCGTTGAGAGAAATCTTCATCTGCTCATCAACGTCTTGATCTGCAAGGTCGTACCAGACCAAGTCGCAAATAAAACAGATGGCATTAAATTCAACGGCTGATCAACATCAAAAATGAATTATCAATTTTATAGTTACAATCTTAAATTTCTTGCCGGGGCAAATTCAAACGTTTCAAGTGCCAGTCCTTGGTTTCGTCGAAACGCCGACAAATAAAAGAGTCGATAGCACACAAGACAGCAATTACTTTATGATCGTTTATTTTATTTATTTACTGATTTAGTTAATGTTTTGGTAGATGTTCAGAGACGTTCTCCAGGACTGGCTGAAGACTCGCTCTCTTCTGAGAAAAGACTTCTTGTTGGTGACAACGAGAACTTCGTTCAAGATCCACCGGTCGAGTTCAAAAGCTACAAAAGACGTTTCTACATCCTGTTATTATTTTCTGTGATTAGTTTTAGCCAGTACTGTGCGTGGAATACTTATGGGCCTATCGCCACAACAGCTAAAATGGTTTTCGGTTGGACGAACACGGAGATTGCCTTCTTAGCCAGCATGGATCCCATCACCTACCTTTGCTCGATGTTCTTTTTCTCCTGGATGATGGATGAGAAAGGTAACGTTGAAATTAAAGGAGCTACGCCTAAATTTTTCAAAATAGTCATTAGCAATCCGGCTCAATCTTCTACATCCTCAACCATCCTTGTTCCTTTTTGGTTTAGTATCACCTCTTCGGTGTTTTTCTTCCGTTTTAAACTATTAGTTTTAGGTTTCCTACGTTTTCAGGGTAATTTGGTTCGTTGCAAAAAATAACACAAAATATCGTGACATAGCTCCTTGACTTCCGATTTTAGTAAATATTGCTGCACAATGGAGGCGCGGTGACCAAATTGTTAGTACGCTGTTCAAACCTTGGCCCCCTGGGGCACTGCGTTGTGTTCTTAGGAAAGACTCTTTGCCTTCAGTGCCTCAGCTACTCCCAGTGAAAGTACAAAGTATTAAGTGATTAGGTGACCATTCTGGTATTTATAGAAGTACTCTTATTGACAAGGAAACCGAGATAAGCTCTGAAGGTGAGCTCCACTTTAGTTTCCAAAAACGGCTGGGAAGGAGACTAAGTTAAGAGCGGCCAAAAGGGCATTTCAGGTACACAAATTCGGCTCCAGTCTTCCTTCAGCCAAAGGTCAAATCAGAGTTGGTTTGCCAAACCAGTAAATCAAAAGGTGAAAAGGCACGAACAAGAAACATTGCAACAGAATAAGAAGAGCATTTGTGATTTTTAATTCAGTGCGAAGGACGTTATGTCGTGTTGCGTAGTTTCTGAATCCTTCTTAAAAATATTTGGAATAAACACTACATTTTAAATCGCTGTGGTGAGTTTTTTTTTTATTTCTGTCAGCTTCAATTGTTATTTAAAACTGCTGAAAAGCCCTTTTCAGAGACCGCAATAAACCATTTATGCATGTGGTTCTTTTTTTACCCTTCTTTACAAACGATATTTTTGTTTCACTAGAATTTTGTTTTGAAAATGCCTTATTTTCTAAACGTATTGGGGCAAGACCCTCTGGTCGCGATTTCTACACTTGATTACAAACGAGGTTTGCATCTTCGTTTGACAATAAAACAACTATATCACTGAGCAACCGTTTCTACCCTACAACAGCCGCAAATTTAGGGCGTGTCTGTTTAATGAAAATTGTTGACAGCGCCCTTTCTTTTGATTGACAGGGCTCCGACTGAGCATTCTTATTTCAGGCGCTTTCATGTTTATTGGAACTGGACTCAGATGTGTGACGTCACATCCGCCATACGCTATCTGGTGAGGTTTGAATGTACTTGGTCAAATTGTTTTTTATGAAAATATTTAACAACTGGTCCAGCATGCACAGCCGATTTCATATGATGCACGCGGGAAGTTCAGATAGCACGAAAGAAGTGTAAGAGTTGCTCGAAGCGATTGCCCATAGCAACTCTAGCTTACTGAAAGCGCCTTTCGACAACATTAGACGCATCTTAAAGGAGCACTGTCGCAGGGGTTTTGTTGTTTTCAGCTTCATTCGTTGCCAAAATCATTACCTGGTACCTTTACTCGTGCTCAAAATGCTCCTGATGGACTAACAGGAAGATGTCAAATGAATTGTGGCTGAGAGAGCAAACCATAATGAATTTTTTAAGAAATGGCTCTAGAATTTGAAAAAACTGGCTAGTTTTTTTCAAATTTCAATCCACTTCCATCCTTGCCATCCTAGGTGATAGGCGGCAATAAATGGTTTCAGTGCAGTGATATAGTCCTAGGTAACAAAACTACACCATTATTTTTGGGTTTCCATTGATGCAAGAACATATTTCAGCATTTTAATGAAGCCAAAATTCACTGCGCAGGTCTATGGGTGCAGGGCAATTGTTGAATGGTTTAGCGGGACCAGTAACTCAAGCTGCACCCACGCTCCTGTCATCGACTTGGTTTCCATCTGAACAGCGGACTACTTCAACCGCCGTGGCGGCGTTGTGTGGGTCACTTGGCGTGGCGATATCTTTTGTTATTGGACCGTTAGTTGTCAAGGATATCAAGTATGAATTGGAGAGCATGATTCCTGATAGGGGAAACGTGTCTAGCAATCTAAGGTAAGCATGTTTTAATGTTTGAGCGAAAAGATGAAAGTCTTGCATAGGCGATTGCCGGGGCGGATCCAGGAATTTTTGATAGGGGGGTCCAATGTTGAATAATAATAATAGACGATCCTGTCTACGCGAGAATTTTAGCGTCAAACAAGTAGTAAAAAGAAAAAATTCGGTTTGGAAAGGGGGGGGGGTCCGGACCCCTCCCTCCCCCTGGATCCGCCACTGGGTTGAGCAGTTTCTGTCTGGTTCACCAGCAGAAAAAAGATTTTTAATCCCGTAATCCTAGAAGCTACTTGTAGATTTTGTTTTTGTTTTGCCAAAGTCGTTTTAGCCTATTCCCGGCGTTCGCTGTTCACTTTAAACCTCCAGCTAGTGAGACTGCTCTAACATTTTAACTGACATTTTTGTTTTCCTTTTTGCAGTGATACTTTAGACTTGTACCTCGATGGAAAAACATTATATTCTGGTAAGAACTCTTTACGTTCCTTGAGGCTTCTAGTCATACAAGCTAAACTTTTTCTTTACACGCTCGCTTGATTCGACTTGTTGCCCTTGTTCCCCTTGTCTGTTATTTTTCATTTTCTTGACTTGCTTTTTGTTCGTTTGTTTTTGTTTCTTTCTGACTGGACCCACATCTGACGTACAGGGCTCAGTGTATGGCTTTTATGGGTCTTTTGATATCCAATGTAATGGCCGTTAAGCCAATTCAAACTCCGAAAAAACATTATTCAGTACTACAGGTTTTGATAATGACTTTAACTCTCGTCTCATTACATGAACCTCGTGCACTATATCGCTTCTCTGTCTCTTCCCTATGTTCCAGACTCCATCTATGGAGACGCTGTGTACTACTGGCCGTTAGACGATCTAAACATCACTGTCAAAAGTGTGCAGGCCGTCAAAACGGAAAGAAAGGAAACCAGCAGCGTTCCACCGCCGAGTGACTCCGATGAATATTGGAGAGTTCGAGTCAATAAGGAAATTAAAGACTTGAAAGGAAACAAAGAAGGTCTTATATTCAATACATGCGTCATGTCACAGGGTGTGGTCAATCACAGTCTACAGACAGATGGCGAACGAGCGTGGGTAAATTTTGGCAATTTTGTTAACACGTGCATTAGTGATCCGTCTCTATGCCCAAGAGGTTTTACTGTGGCGTTATGGATTAAATACCAAATACAAAATAACGATGGCCAGCAGTATTTTTTGGGAACCAGCGGCAACAAATACGGTTTGAAAGGATTTCTAATCTATCAGGATTTCGCTAACGACAGAGAGGACCACTTGGCAATTAAAGTAGAAAACGGTACGGTGCTATGGAAACGGAGCTTTGCTGTACCGCGTGACAATTGGACGCATGTGGCATTCACGTGGGATGAGCGTGAAGGTCTCGTGATCTTCGTGAATGGTTCCAGCGTGGGTAGGGTACCCAAGGGGAAAATGACCAAGCAAGAAGCCATTTATTACACGACTTTAACTTTGGGAAGACCGAATAATGCTATGATTTTTTCAAATGCCGCGTATGATGAAATAGCTGTATGGGAAAGAAAACTTCACGCCAAGGAAATTGAAGCGGTTTATCAACGAACTGCGAACATCGGGCTGTCTCCTGATTTAGAAAAAGGTAAGTTCAAAATCAGTACGTGACCACTCTTTGAAAAAGATTTTGCTCTATTATTCTCAAACTCATTAATAATTCATCACGTTAAAACAAAGGAAATCAGAACCGTAACCGTGGTTTGGAAATGTGATCTTAATTAGCGTAGATTTTTACGATTTTATTTCTTCTTTTTCTCCCTAGTTTCAGGTTCGATTGAGAAGATATATCAAAAACTCGAGACAATGTTTAATCACATTTCCAAACACCTCAAAGTTCGTCAAAAATACTCCGCTGTGCGTCGTATTTCCAACTATTTCTTCTCGGTGTTTGGATATGTGATGAAACACTGTCTCTCGTGTTTGATATATTACTTGAATCCCAATAACTCGAACCTACTAAGTCGAACCTTTTTCTTTCTTATTTAATGTCATTGTAACAAGTTTCCTTCCGATTCTTTAGATAATTAAAAGAGAATTAGCGTGAATACTGTCGTGCTCTTAACATATGACGTGCCGCAGCCAAACTGAGGAACATCTGAGAGTATGAAAGGAAACAGGCTTTGCGTTGCTTTCCAATTGCTTAGGAGCCTCTGATGAAGACTCCCGGCTCAGTCACTTTGTATTTCACTTCTGAGTTTGTCAGAATGTATGCAGAACAGACCAGACTACGGCCGATTAGTAATGGTAATAGCACTGAGTGGTGTCCAATTCGGTCTGTAATCATACGAGTGTCGATTAACAAAATCGGACGACCGTGTAGCGGGCGTCCGATTTGATTAATCACGAGTATGATTACAGACAGAATTGAACGGCACAAACTCCTGTTACCAATTAATCATAACTATAACAAAATCCGAGAAAAACTTCCCGCAAAGCAGAACTTGTTTACTTTTTATCATCACTGTGAAATAAAAGCGTTGTTTGAAAATGAAAGTTCTAGGAATATCAAGGAATATCAGGTATATTTAGTAACCAAAGAAAGAGCGCACACATGCGCAACACTCAAACCTTGTTATTGGACACTTAAGCCGCGCGTGCTCCAATTTGGTCAAAAATAGGGCGTGATAATGACCAATCAGATTCAAGAATTTTGTTTAACTTATAGTTATGATTAATATTGTAAATATTCTTGCGACTTACAAACCTGTGGACGAGAACCAACAGGTCACTGTACCCCTCTCTGTCATGTTCATTTGTTGATCTTTTTTTCTCGGTCTTATTTTTAGCAAAAGAAAGACTAATCAAAGAGGGTAAAAAGGAAATCATGACTTTACTGTATGTTGGTAAGTAAACCGCAGTGCAGACAGTAATCCAAGAAGTTCCCGGTTTATCCCCAAAACTGTTATTTGAGTGTCACTGACTTGTTTTAAAAACAAACTGCCCTACGCTCTTCCGTCTCCTTGTCCTGAAATCCCCAATCTCGTCCCCAGGGTCCGCATTACCCTTATCCAGGATCGTGGACTCTGGGGGCGAGATTGTAAAATCCCTCGATCGTCTTTCATCGCCTTTTTTTTTCGTGCGAATTCCCACCCAACCAAGAAACTATCATAAAGTTTCTTGGTCAGAGAGATAGTCTGATGTTTGTAACTTACCGACTTCTCCTTCATTGCTGTTTATAGAATGTGGCGTGGTTGCGTTCCTTTTTCTGTTGGTCTTTCTGTATTTTCCAAGCAAACCGCCATTGCCTCCAAGTAAATCGGCCAAGAGAAAACGAGAAGGCTTCTTTGCTGGGGCCAAACAAATATTCAAGTAAGAAAATTGTTTTTTTTTTCTCTTTTAGTTTTTTAAGGTGATGTTACACGATGCTTTTTGAATCCGTGCTACAGGAGACAACTTTTAACGCAACATTGTTGCAACGACGATTTTTAACGATAAAAAACTCCAATGAAATTCGGATAACAATGTTGTAGGTTTTTGAATCGCTATCAAATTGCTGCAACGTGTTGCCCATGAATTATAATCCACGGTGTTGCCGCAATAAAATTTTGCTTTAAAAAATAGTCCAGCAAAACATGTTGCACGTGGACGATCGATTTTCAACGCAACAATGTTGCTTAAAAATTGTCATTTAGACGTTTAAGGCTTCGGCTTCTTCTCCTAGTCTTGAGCTTGGCGTTATCCTTGCTCAACTATGGGGAGTGGTCAATCAAGTACTAATTATTATTATTATTTTCCGATGTAAAGTCTTAACGTTTTGTTCAAATTTTTGGACAGGAATAAACAATTTTGGACGCTTGGTTTGGTTTACGGAATCACAACAGGTATGTCCTGTCATTTTGATAGGCGTATGTGGGCCCTCAACCTCGTGCGCTTTTCCCGCCGTAAATGTTGGTTATTACGTTAACACTAGAGGATATTTCCCGGGATTCATAAATGTTTCCGGATTCATCATATTTAATGGTATTCGTTTTCATAGTCGTTTACACTAAAAGGGTATTCGGAGTCATAGGCGTTTACACGCATCGATAATCCGGAAAAATCCATTCGATTATGTTTACGGGAATAGTAACCAGACAGTTTGTTTGCTCGAATGCACTAAACAAAATTCCACAGAGAAGTGTATAGAACGGATATAGCTGCTACAGCAGATGATGATGTAGAAATACTTTCAAGGGTGTTCCGTTCGTAGCAAAGTCATTCGTCACTCGCACATGATGTCAGCCTTTTGACTCGTGCAACTGAAAAAGAGAGTTACGGAAAAAGTAGGGAAAAAAGCCGCGGGCGATTATGTATGTAAACGGCAAAACGAATCCGTTACTAAAATATCCCGGATTTGACACGAATCCTGAAAAATTCCGTCTAGCTCGTGTAAACGTAGTCTCGATGACTGGTTGTATCAGTGTACTGTTTTCTTGCGCTTGCCGTGTTGGTTTTAAATTAAGTCCTCCTATGTACATACGGGATACGTTTGTAATTGTCTGTTTTCCTTGGCAGGTGTTTATAGTGGTTGGGGCGCCTCCTTAGCTGTCAATCTAGAGACATTTTCTATTGGACAAGTGAGTTATTGTTCACTTTCATCGTCGTGTGTATACATGTAGCAGGGAAGGTGCAGGGGGGTGCGCACAACCCCCCTCCCGCCCCCCGTCTGAGATGACCTGCGACTTTCTAAGTATTCTGCTTACGTCACCCATCAACTACGCCATTCCTTAGTGGTGGAATCCTCCTAAGAAAAATCCTGGATCCGACCCTGTGTAGCTGAAGCCATTCAGGACTTAGCTGTAGTGAAGCTCAGATTAAATGAGAAAGAGTCGCGTGGAAGTTTCTGTTCTTTGTTACAGACTATTTCTAATGTAATTGGGAAAGCAGGAATAATTTCATACTGAGATATAATTCAAAGTTAAAAGAACCTACGAATGGGGAACGCTCTGAAACCGAATGTAGTACGTTTTGTAATGTTTTCGTCTTCAACTTTGAGATGGTAAGTGCTATCTCATTTTATCTAATTAATAGCTTCAAACGATTGGAGGAACGCTGTAAGTAGTTCAGCCTTCCTTGCGGGATCTATAATGTTGATACCTTTTGTTTTTAAGAACGAGGCGGGCTGGATCGGATTTTACGCCACATTAGCTGGTATTGGAGCAGGTTTGATTCTGGCCAGATGCGCTGACTTGTTCGGCGGGAAAATGAAGGCTCTTCTGCTCGTTTTGTTCTTCGGAGCCGCGGGCTGTTTCCTGTGGTTCTCACTTCTCTGTTTGAGGATGATAGAATATGACAATGGTAAGAGTAAAGAAACAAGTAATACATGTAGCTTGAGTCTGGTCTTGATTTTATCCCCATTTCCGCAATCTGTCACAGAGTAAAAAGACATTCGCAGCGAGGTGCACTTGATTATTTTTGCAATAAATAGTTCATTGCCTTAAAACCAAATTTGCGCATCACGCATCGACGCTTCTAGAGAAAAATAAGACGAACTCGAGATCACTTTACAGTTAAAAACAATCGAGCCTAACCGGAAACCCCGAACAGTCCTCCGAGCAGGAGTCGTTGAGCAAACCCGCGTGAGATGCTTGAGTGCGTAAGGCCAATCAGATTACGCGTTTAAACAATATAGTAAACAAAAACAAACGACGGAAAGGCTCTTGGGGGAAAGTGGGTCTTTAAACGTCTGCTTACAGACACGTGCGTCGGTTATAAAGGAATTTGCAATATTAGTATAATGTCAATGGGTGGATACGACCACTGTGACTCGGCTTTCCTGTATATAATGTCTATTCTCAAGTAATTGTTCCTTGTATTTCAGATGCCCTGTATAAGTCCAGTATTTTAGGCGGATTTTTCGTCAGTGGAACCATTCCTCTGTTCTACGAGCTCACAGTAGAGTCCACGTACCCTGTAGCAGAAGGCGTCACCACAGGAGCTTTGACAATCATCAACAACTCATTCACTGTCATCTTCCTGCTTATCTTGATGATACCCGGAGTTGGTGAGGGCACTTTACGTTGGTTAATATTCCACTCATTGCGTTTTGAGAGAATCTGTGGGTTTGGGGGTTTAAAAAGCCTCATGCAACGGCCACCAAACATTTTCGATCAATCTGGAGGCTACCAGCTGTGATTGACGTACCCAGCTTTTCCCGCGCCTTACACCACTTGCATTATTCCTTCCCGCGCCTGATGACATTTCCATGTTTTCCCACGCCTGACACCATTGCATGTTTCCCGCGCCTGGCACCATTCATATGTTTTCCGCGCTTGGCACCATGTGCATGTTTCCCCACGCCTGGCAATTTGCATGTTTTCCCACGCTTGGCATCAAGTCCATGTTTCCCGTCCCTGACACCGGTTGCATGTTTATCGTCGGTTTACATAAACCACCAAGCAAGCATTTTGAACAAACCTATCCTTTCTCCTCCTTCCACAGGCACTGTATGGATGAACTGGTGTATGTTTGGAGCATGTGCAGGCTGTATACCAGTACTAATGGGCTTTCATGAGAACTACCGAAGGCTCGACATAGACAAAGAAAATTCATCAAACGAAGTCAAGACACCACAAGAGGTCAACAAGAACCTGAAGAGACTAAAATCTCCTATTGGCTCAATTCTCTCTTTTACGCATGTTGATGAACTAGTTCACAAGCTTAAACGGGCCAAGGAGTCAAACATTTAACTTGTATTTATATCAGTAATTATAATGATATTTATGTACTAAATTGGGTACAAGTTGTTCATTTCAGGTAATGTATTTTAAATTTAGATGAGGTTTATAATTAGGTAGGATATACAATATATACATAATCATATGAAACATGATCGAAATGTATGAAATCACTTGGGACGTTACCTGGGGAAACTAAGAGATTTGGCTTCTCAGAGTAAAATACACATTTACTCAATAAATTCTGGAATACTAACTTCTGACTAATTGATAAGTGCAAAAGGTTTGTAGCAAATTTGAGTTGCCTCGTATTTTTCTATGTAATGCGTTTTTTGTTTCGATTTGTTGTCTACGCATTTCCATCCTTGCTGTACTAAGGGATGCACCATACGAAATGTGAAGGGGGAGGGGAAATCCAAAAACAAAACAAAGGGTCCTGTAAAACAAAAAATTAAGAAAAAAACTCCTGCATTGCAAAGGAACCAGAAAAAAATAACCTGCTTGGGTTCAAAAAATATTGCACTCCTGCTGGTTGTGGAAAAATTAACATGCCCTTTCCATAAAGTCCTACCCCCCCCCCCCCCCCCCCACCCTCACATTTCTAATGCTGCATTCCCAAGAAATCCACACTTCCTAAATGCTTTATAACATTTATGAATCACTGTTCACGATCAATAATTAATTTCAGGGTTTCCTATGAGCTACGTATCATGCCGTTTATATACTAGAACCTATTACCGTTGCCATTATTGCAAAAAGAACGTCTATCTTGTTTGGTTGGTAATGTCTGGGGTAGTCCTTTGGTTAATTATCGATGAATTATAAAAGCGTTTTTAATATTACCATATATTCAACAAAATATACTCTAAATCAGTCTCTTTTGACGAAGAGGTGTCAGCTAATGGAAAGATTAAGCATGAAGTTATACGGAAAACGCGAGATTATCCGTGATTTTGTTAGAATTTTATCCAATATCTCTCAGAAAAATAGGGGAAAAATCACTTTCACAAAACCAACTCAAATCGACTTATTTCAGCGTAAAAATGCCTAACGGCAGACCGCAGTTGAATTTTTGCCGTTCGTGAAAAAAAAACAGGCATCATGCTTAATCTCTCTATTCACACTTAGACAAGTTCTCAGATATGTTGATAGCAAAAATAGTTCTATTTATATCTCCAGAAAGAAAGGAAAACATCTGATAGCTTGATGGAGAAATATTCTTTAATAAAAAAGGCTTAATCTATCTTGTCAACATCAACCACTTGATTAGCAGTTCAACAATGTTCGCTCAGCATTAACGCTATCCAAAAAATGAACCAAAAAATCAATGTTGAAAGATCCTTCGCGAAGCCCCGATTGTCGACACAAAGCACTTGCTTTCAACTCATTCTTGAAACTTTCCTTGAAAACAAGTGTTGCAAGTAGATTTACCGTACAAAGAACACAAAATAATATTTTGACTTTTTTCCTACACTTTTCTTTTTCACGGATTAAAAAAGTATATTTCTGTTTTATATTAGGGAGACGCACCATGACTTTTTTGTACACGTTGCACGCACAAATTAACCGAGGAAAAACTTATCTCTATGACCCCACGAGTTCACAAAAAATATGGACAGAAAACAGATTCTGATTGGTTTATTGGCCCTAATTTACTGAAATACTAGAAAAAAATTAAATTTCTCCAGGGAGGGAGGGAAAGGGCATTTTCAGCACGTGCTTTTCCCGGCTGGCACGGGAGCCAATGGATCAAGTGCATGTAGGCCCGCACTTTCTAAGCTGTGGTTACCACTAGTTTATCAGTTACATAAATGAGCCCCAAGTCGCGCGAGACGAAGAAAAATATGCTACGTTGGGTAAAGGCCTCTCACCGTCTATCCCGCAGCTTGAGAAACGAAATTGGGCGGAAATGTGAAATGGAACAGAAAATTTCCGTTATTTCCAAATTTGACCAAAAATTTTATAACGAGTTTCCGAAAAAATTTCTGTCCCATTGGACTTTGGACCGGAATTTCCGGAAATTTTGGTCGACTGGAAAGCGCCCTTTTCCCGTTGAACCCTTAGCAAACTTCCCAAGTGCACTCATAAATTCAATAGCGCACAGTAGCGGAGTACTCGTACAACCCCTGTTAAACGCGCAAGCAATTCATGTCGGTCGCTGTCGCTCGCTGAAAGTTGCCCCTTTCACTTTCCATCCTTATCTACCAGTTCCAAATGGGATTAATTACGTGTGATGCGTGATGTGAGAAAAAATAGCGGTTGACACGTGAAAAGACTGAAAACAAGGGCCTGATTACACCTCCTCCCCCTTGATGCGTGATGTGAGAAAAAAATAGCGGTTGACACGTGAAAAGACTGAAAACAAGGGCCTGATTACACCTCCTCCCCCTTGAGTCCAAAAAGTTCGAAACTGGAAATGCTATCAACATGCTTATAATTAAAGGCCATTTCCAGTCCGTACTGCACAATCTCCACCTGCAATGTTTATCAAGTCGCACATAGGCTCGATTTCCGCCGCTCTCTCGAGTCCGGTCTTCGTTCGGGGAGGAGCGCGGACTCCGG
>OX393565.1:25848582-26066772 GCA_947652115.1 Blastomussa wellsi
TGAAACGCTGACAAACACACTGCTTAAAGAGCGCTGTTCAATTGTGTCGTAAGTACGTCGCGTTTGCTCTGGTTTTGCATTACTACGATTGGTTAAAAAAACTCGCGCCACTTTTTCACCCAATTAGCAGTAAAACCAAAACCAATCGCGACTCGCATGCGCACGTTTTCCCGCGTTTTACATCGGCTACATGTATTTGCTTTGAGTACTGATTGGTTCTCTGGATTGTCTGCATCTTTTGCGATTGGCCAGAGTGGTTTTGAAAAACGCTCTATCTTACCTTCAATCCCATTCTGCTGCACTGAGGCGCCATCGTGAGATCGCTTCCTGGCCATCATATGATTAGAAGTTCCCTGTGGTACTTGCGGACTCTGGACAACAGGTTTAGCTGAGGGTATGGCAGCATACTTCCAGTCGCTTGCCTTGGGCGGGGTTGGCTGGATCGGTACATAACTCTTGGACGGGGGGATCATTTTTCTCGAGGGGGAGGTAAGAGAGTGACCAGTAGGGGTGGGTGGGGACGGTGAGGTTGGTGAATGTTCCTTGGGGAGTGGTAGTAGGGTGGGCTTGGGTGGTTTAATCGGTTTGTGCGGTTTTGGAGGATTAGCTTTAATCTTGTCCACGGCGTCGTGGATTTTTCGTTTCTTCATTGTTTTCTTGGCCTTGATAATGGCGTCAGCTTTAGGCGTCTCAAGCCTCTTTAAACCTGAAAATGAAGATTCAGTCAGAATTATTGCTCTGCTGCCCAATCTCCAAGACCCAGAGGAATAAACACAACAAGAAAAATTTAGAAAAATGATAACAAATGTCCATTGAAAAGCATTACCGAGCTTTGTTTACAGTAAGGAGCCCAAAATTGCAACCTCTTTTAAATAAATTCACATTCTTTCACGCACATCTATTTAATACAATAAAAAGGAAACTGGAGGCAGCTGTTCTTGGCTTCTGATTGGGGAATGACTGCACAAAAGAACGTGAACAAATTAAAAGTGATCACATTTGTCTCCGTGCTGAAACAGGATGCATTTTTAAAGGGTGTGAAATTGAACAGTCAATCAAATTTGGCTTCTGTTTGGGCATTTAACAAATTTATAGTAGGCAGATACCTGTAAATAAATTTTAATTTAGGAAGGACATCAGCATAGAACACTTACACTGCGATCTGATTTCCTGGATGTTAATAGCGCCTCCAGGCACTCGACATTGATGCACTTTATTATACAGATCTTGGCACAGCCGCCGAGCCAGTCTGGTCAGCGGAGTGGCCCTGATATAGAATGGTGACCTGGGCTTGAGTTTACGCGGGCTGGGAGGTCTGTAGCCATGTACAGCTGTTAAGTGCCGAGTAAGGTTTGGACGAGAATTAAACACCTACAAAAAGAAGAATAAAATTAATCATGTGTCTATTGTATTGTTTTGCAAGCACATCAACCAACGATTTGCTTAGTCATAGTCAATTAGTCATTGTTGTGTTTTATGATCATTTAATTACAGTTAATTAGTTATTGCTGTGCTTTCACGCTTTAATGAGTAATTAATTAATTTAGAGCAAAACATCTATGAAAGGTGAAGACACCATTACAATCTTGTAAACTATACTCAGTCCCTTTCTCTTTACCACCACAAGGAGGAAAAACATTTACTGACTTGCTTTTCATGTACATATTTCAGTGCAAAGTAGCCTGCGAGCAGGCTCAGGCTAGACGGGGTGTAGCAAACTGAGTAAGAATGGTATTTGTACAGATTCTACACCTTGTTGCAGTTTGTAAAAGTTAGATATGATTTGACTTCGTAAGGGAAAAAATTCTGCATATTTTCATTCACTATTTCATTAAAATAAAAAATTGGAATTTCTTGTTCAAAATAATATTAAGGCCTTTATGTGTTATACAGTCAAGTGCCTTATTTCTGTGTAATTAAAATATCAAAAAAATGATATTTAGACAGGAAGCCACATCACCTTGGTTTTCAAGTGGGTCCTCTATCTAGATCAAATTGGCATTTAGAAATGTTGGTTTTTGAGGGAGGAGGAAAAACCCTGGAAAAACACCCACGGAGCGAGGAGTAGACTACGAGCAGTCCCTTATTTTCTTAGTCCATTGAGTGTGAAGCAAAAAATGGCTACGCAAAACCTGGGAGACGTACCCACGTGGTGAGGCATGAAAAAGGGGTCCCTTTCTTGTGCCTCGCCACGTGGGCACGTCTCTCAGGTTTTGCGCGACCTTTTTTCACTTTGTGCTCGACAGACTAAGAAAAAAAGGGACTGCTCATAGTCTAAGTGAGGAGAGAATTCACAACAAACTCAACCAACATTTGGCAGAAGGCCTTAAACAAACCGGGGCCACATTGGCGGATGTAGTATAATTAGTATATCTATCTACATCAGCTCAGTTTTAGTCAAATTATGCACAAAAGATCAAAGATGTGTTCACTCCATCCTGTACACGACAAAAGCAGGGTATTATTCAAATTATTATTGTACCTTATCACACTTCAACACCCCACACTTGTACATCTTGTGGGTTCCCATGTGACTCGACAGGCGCTCTGTTAAGTGACAACCAACATTGTTTTAAAGGTGGCATAAAAACACTCCACAATAACATGGCTGTGATCACAGGTGTGCAAATCTGAAGCCCTTTTATTGATGCCAATACAGAATGCGTGATGAGATTATTTTTGTATTGCACAATGTTATTATTTAACATTTTGGGGTTATGTCACTTCTGGCCAAAAAGAAAAACAGATGTACCTGTAACATGCTTATGTTATCCCTCCTTTAAAAGGCAATAGAATGAATATTTGCTAACAGATGCCTGTTTTACTCAGTCAAAAATATTTTTCATGGCAAAATGCACTCTATCTGTTTTCATTTGCATGACTTAGCAAAATCAAAACACATTCACGAGCCACCTTGAAACGGCATAAACAATTTTCCTTGCCCATTTTCTCTAAACAACCAATTTTTCTAAGCACTGCAAATCAAGGAAGCAGTAACCTCAACTGGTTTTAGGTGGTATTCTGTTTGTGCATTAACAGATACATGTATTGAACAGCAAGCAAAATCCAAACCTGCTCTGTTGAAGACTTTGCCGCAAACTCTGCATGTGTAACTTGGTTGCAGACTGCCATGAGACTTTCCGGACAAACCATCTGATTAAAACAATAATTTCCACCAAATAAGTATTATTGCCAAGAAAACATTTTAGATTGACGTGATCTCTCTCTAGATCCTAGTCCAAGTTAACACACATTTCTCTTCATGAGCTGTCCTCCATATGGAATTGAAGTTTGCAAGGTTCTAGATGTGTCACAATTAGCTAGTATTGTGTTGATGTTCATCAGAAATTGTAAAATGTTAATACCTGGTCTTTTCAAGCCACCATATTTTTTCCAATAAATCCAGCACAGAGTACAAAGCCAGAACTTGTGTTGAGAATTTGGAACACCCCAGGGATACCACTGCTGGGATGAGGCTCCTGTAGTTGTCAAATTATAAACCATTATTACAAGTCACCATAATTGTATTTGTGATTATGTGAGTGAATTATTAATATGCAATGTAACAGTTACTGCGTACTAACCATAGCAGCTTTCACATGATACCCCTGCAAGATTGGACGCCACACCCGGTGGAGGAGTTAAAATAATAGTTGATGTTTGCTTTTTCCCTGATTGGGTTGTGCTTCCACCACTGAAGAAAAAATACAACATGATTATGAGGAAAACAAACAGTATATCTTTTAAAGGAGCTACATCACAGAAAACACATCTTGAAAAACATCTGTCTTACATTATGATGTAGAAACTACCGGTAACTTTTTAACCTTGGCACCAGTTGGCAACTTAAGAAAAAGTTTTGGTCGCCAGCTACACTGTAGCAATTTGTGGTCGCCAAAATGTTTCCTCCTTCTGGTGACGGAACTTGCTATTTTAGACTGAATTAGTGGTAAGATAAAAAGTCAGTTGTTAGAAGGGGATCTAAATTTTATGTCACTGTAATCGTCTTGGCTGAAAATCAGAGCTAAAGTAAATTTGACTATGAGCCATTTATACATCACGCATATCACAGTGATCTACTGGCGACCAGATGTAAAATTCCGGTTGCCAGTACAAGTTCTTTAGACACATTGGCGACCAGGAAAGCGCATTTTCGGACCCCGAATTACCTATTTTCTTAGTTACAAACTGAAGCAAGTCCTTGACGCAAAAAGAAAAACTGGCTGATCAGATGAACATGGCAAAAAATTTCAACAAATATCATTTACGCAACACTCTGAAGATGGCTACAGCTCAGTTAAAACTGATGTATTTGAAAACTATGTGGATAATACTAAATAGACTATTATAGTACCAGATTAAAGCCAACTAAAATGTTATTTTGTCCAATCCTTACACACTCCCACCAAAGGAACAGTAACAAACATTTATAACTTTAAAATTACTTACAGGCCAGGTATGTATATCTGTGTTAAATTACATTCCTTAGAGACTGCTTTCAGTCGTTTCTGTAAAAAGATTAAAAATCTTCATTTAGCAAATAAATTATTTTTCTAAGGAACCATTCATTGTATGAATATTGCCCATACTAATTAAATACAAAAGTGAGGAATTCATGTTTCATATTTTACTGCGAATCTTAGAAAACTGCGAACAGCAGAAATATTTATGGCATGTCATTGTGTTACAAGGAATGAGCCAATTAGGTGAGAGAAAACTAAACCACAAACAGCAATGGTAATTAGTTGGTCGTTTTCAGGTTTGCTCACGTCCTGGACTTTGTGATTGGTCACTGCACAATCAACATTCCTGAAATAATGGGCAACCACGAAACAGGCTTGTAGGGATGACCTAGTAGTTTATTTGATTTTTTTCCCCACAACATATACTTCACTCTGCTTCTATGTATTGAGCACTGTTTTACAAAGATCAAATTTTACACTTAATAATATACATGTATTTGTTTTGCAGAATTAGTTCTAATAACAAATTCTTACCTGTTGCAGATATCTGTCAGTGGTTTTCCACATATAATAATATTCCACAATACTTGAAAGACTCTTCCATGGAAGCTAGGAATCAAAAACAGAGAGTCCAGTAATCGATTCAGAGAAGGGTCTAACAGTATTATACAATATCCTACTTGATGAATTGTTTTATAAATCATTACTCTCTTGAATTACGGTACATTACACAGTTTTAAATGCAATTAAATGTAAGTTAACACAAAGAAGATGGCCAGAATTCCCTTGTAGTCAGCAGTGTTCCAACATGCACACGCACCAGGTTTTTGTGAACACCCTCTCGAAAGATGTACATGTATGTTTTAGCATTTACAGTGAGTGTTGTCTGACGTCAAAATCCTTCAGGCTATATCCTCCTTCCCTCGCCCGTTTTCCAATGTTTGAGCAGCCTGCCCATCCTCCCTTTTTGTGTGGGGGCTCATGGTTGGGTTGCCAGCATTTGCTAGCGATGGGATCAGCAGTCTGTAGGCAGTGCAACTGTCAATCAACTTTCTGTTATGGTATTCTTGCTTGGTGCATTGCTATTATCGTTCATGTTGTTGTTATATCATATTTCTGGCGGAGATGTATTCTTAGTGAGAATAGGCAATCATTTACAAAATGTATATTGACACTGTGTAGTGTGACGTAAGTTTATAAAAACTCCATCTAGGACTGGCTTCCAACAGTGCAAGTTCCTGAATGTCTCAGGCACCCTATCTCTGTTCTTCATAGCATGCATGTCATGAGGGCTTTTTTAGAGTGAAATACCGACACCATCATGACACTGTGCAAGTTGTGGTTCAAATTTATCCATGGTGTAAAAATTAACTTTTTCCCATTAGCCACATGGCTCCTAAATATTTCAAAGTGGTAGCCAATTCCAAAATTTGGGTTGAGCGCCATAAACCAAGTCAATAGCAAGTCCCAAAGTACATCACAAAAAGACAACAATGGGGCCTAGCCCTTAAACAATAGCACAATAGACTTCACCAAGGCTTTTAGTCAGGATTTGATAAAAGGCTGTCCAAACTGTGCTAGGGGACCTGCTAAATTGAACAATTTATAAAGCAACATATGGAAAATAAAACAATTTTCTTTCAAAAGTGGCCTTCCACAGGAGGCCTGGACGGCCATCTGGCTAAAAGCCTGCTTCACACAATAGAACGACACAATAGTGCATATATTGACTTGGTTTTTGGAGCATCACCCCAAAATTTTGGTCACCACCCTTTTTTAAAAACATTTCCATTAAATGAGGTGCATTTGCCAGTGAAACGGCAACATATGATCATAAATGCGCCTGCAATACAAAGGGGGACAGTAGAAGGGTTCATATACATGTATAATGTGAAAGGTTATGCAAATCAAAGATGGCGTCAAATGACAAATCTTCAAACCCGCACACGTTGATTTTCAGAAACAACTTTGACTAGGAAGTTTGACTGTCTGATTATCGCAACAACAGATTTATCTACATCTTTGACAATTCACAAGATCTCTAGGTGAGGTGTAGTCGCCAATTTGGTGCCTAATTTTCAGGATTTCATAGCCAAAGTGAAACTTAAAAATTTAGTTACATTGGCACCTAAATTAGGTGCTTTTACGCCCTGTTCAATTTGGTATTTTCCTGTGTTGGTGACCTTTCAACTGACTATACTTACAAAGTCTTTCTGAATGTCAGTAAAATCTTTTCCATATTTCTGAAGGGCTTCCTCAAACAGATTTGCTTCACCTGCAATGAAAAATCAAAAATTATATGTTTTTGAACAAATACATGTACATACACCACAGTCAGGCATGTAGCTAGAGCCTGGCTACCGGCTAATTTCACCGGCTGAAGGAGAGCTTATCACCAGCTTAAATTTCACTAGAAAACAAAGACTCAAGAAATTTTGCAGGTAAAATGGTCAGAAAAGCCGGCTGAGCTTCTTTGCGAGTCAGCGCTGTAATTTCTTAGCTACATCCCTGCACAGCTTCAAAAATATGACACCTTTATTATTGCAAAATATGTAAATTATTCACTGACCTGCTGACCATTCTTCCATCTCATCACGGCACAGAATGGGTCCACCGGTAGGGACTAGACTAGCTATTGCCTTGCTCACATTGTAACCATTGTTATGTAGAGCACACATTGCATGCGACTAAAACAAAGAAAACGTTAAGCTAAGCATCAGCGACAGTATTATAATAAGCAGGGGTTTCAAAACAAGGTGGCAGGTGCCTGAGTTCCACCGGCTACTTGACTATTATGCAGCCGGCTACTCTGGTCATAGCAATCAGCTTCTGACCAAAAAGCTCACTTATAACAGTCGCCTACTCTTCCAGTTGATTACACCTACTTCAAGACATTTTAAAACCCCTGAATAAGCTCAATACCTGCAATTGTTCTGAATAGCTGAGACTTGCATATAGTCTGAATGATTGAGAATCAGGATAAACTAAAAAAACGGTTGTAACAAAGAAATGTCCCAGTAATTGAAATAGATGTAAATCAAGGTTGCGGTAATCAATGTTGACTTCTACATCATTTGTTTTGCTTCCTTCCAAGAACGTCTATAAAGAGCTTGTGATCTGGAGTTAGCAAGGCAATTCTCATTGTTTGCCTTGTTAGATGCTACCAGCCTCAGCCCTAATCAGTAGTACTGCACAGGGTCGGCTGATCAAAGCACAACAAGGCTAATCCTGGATTAGGGCGAATTTTAATTTCAGTTTCTAAAATATTTAGTGAGGTTTTGTGTAAATTTTCAGTACTCCACCTTTTGACATCCACAAAACATAAGAAACAAAATAATTTTGAGATTTTGCCTACTAAAGATATAAAACATATTTGGTAAAAAGCTGTCAATAAAACTAGAATACACTAAACGTTTTCAATCATTTGATCATCTTCAGAGTGTGGACATGAAGATGACAAAGATGATCAAATAATCAAAAACATATAGTGTAGTTTAGTTTTATTAATTAAACTTGGGTTAGTGTTAATAGGCTTTTGAACAACCTGGCCCTAAAGTTAAATGACCAAGCTAATACTTCAGCCACTACTTAACGTTAGCCAAAGTACATGATTTGAAGCATGACAATCTTCCAGTAATTAGTGCACATTTGCACATGGGTTTTAGCATGCTTCCTCAAACAAAACTAGCATTGTTGTATGGTTTGTAAGAATAACACAGTGGAATTTGGTTTCAAATTATTTTGCTTTAAAATAATGAAATTGAAAATGACTTTAAAAAACGACCTGTTAACTGTCAAGGCTTGGCTTATCTTGATCTACATTGTACAGACACAAGTTTTGTAAAATGTGTACTGATTACTGGAACATTCTTTTTGTACGTTTGTCATGCTTCAAATCACGTACTTGGCTGCTAAGATAGCTAGTGGATGTTTCACATGCTTGATTTTGTATTGGATTTCGGTTCCAGATGCTTCAAGTTAACATGCACCTGTTTATCACACAATTTATATGTGAATTTTGCTTACTGGAGTTTCCAAGACAATGTCACCTATTTTATTTATTGAGAAAGATATTCCTGTTAGTATTTGACATGTAATTTCTATTAAATCTCAAGTTTATTTTCATTAGTCATCCATGACATCATAAATATACCTGTACAATGTAAATACATGTTTTGCCCTACACATTCCCACCTCTGTCTCACTAAAGGGGTGTCTGAGATTCAACATGAACAATTCCACACTCCACACTCTCAACAGGCAATGTAGGTCTGTGAATGGTTATTGCTCAGTTTGAATTTTCATTCTCACGTAAAGTAACAATATGGGGAATTTCAGACACCTTGAGTGAGAAAGAAAGATGAGTAAATAAAGAGAGACGCCATTTTACATATACAGTGTACAGTGTACAGTGTTTGTTTTGTAATAAGACACGAGACAAGAGCTGGAACAAGGACCAACTTAAGATCCTGCAAACTGACCACTCAGGTCAACAACCAGCTTATGGCCCCAACCAGATAACTCACCAGTGTAATGTCCCTTGATGCTGCTGCAGCACTCGTGTGCAAGCTAGGCTGCTTGACTGAACTGCTGCAATCAAGGGCTCTGGCAAATGTACCAACAGATCTACAATTTAAACAAAGAGAGGATATTGATCAGGAAGAAGACGGAAAAACAGTCTACCAACTGCACCCCCCCCCCCCCCCCCCCCATTTTTAATTTTAAACCTTTAGGTGAAAAAGAAGTTTCTATTTGTTTATATTTGCATAGCCAAGACAGTTAAACTCGTAAATTCATGCAACATATTACAGATTAATCCAAAAATACAAAAACAAATACATGACTAAGCCTGCAATCAGCCTGCCATCTCTCTGGAGTCAGATACTGAAGGTCTACGCAAGACAAACAAAACTCAATGTTCCAGATTGAATCAGTTGACAGGCCAGCCAGGTAATGCCCATGAAACTGAAATAAATAATGCTTCTGTTACATGTACCTGGCAATCACAAGAAACTGATCAACGTGTTGTTCCTGTAAAGGATTGTTTGGATCCCACACCAAAGTCTCCAGTTTAGCAAGATCTCTGTCATCTTGAAACCCTGAAATAATTATAATTATACATACATGTATAACATACAAATTAACAAAATGGTACATGTGCTTTGTGCAGAAGCTTAGTAATTATAAATTATAAAAAGCCAACTTCTCAAAATACCGGCAACATATATTTTCTTTTTACTGGATTATTTTCAATGAGAGGAGGGGGCTTTTATCTGTGCCAATATAACACTGTGAAACTAGACAACCTCCAGAGCTTTTCCTTCTGAAGCACCTGCCAGAGAGCAATATAAGAAGTAGAAAATACTACTCAGAGATTGACATGAATTCACAGCGCAAAACCCGCTGGGAGATTTGGAGAATGTTGGGTATTATTGAAAGCCCTGGACTTCGTGCTCTATCAACCCTAATCTATCCTGGAATCATATTTAGTAGTAAGTCGGCTACTAAATTTCTAATTGATCAAAAATTCATACCCCCTACAGCAGAGCAAAGAATGGTACAGGCAAATCTTAATAAACAAGCTATTGAAACCATTTATACTATTCCTTTCAGAGTGACAAAGGATATTAGACTTGCTATTTTCCAATTTAAGGTTGTGCATCACATCCTCCCAACTAATGCAACACTTTTCAGAGATAAGATAATTCAACAGGACAAGTGTCATCTTTGTGACCAAAAACAAACTTTAAAGCATCTATTTGTACTATGTCCAGACGTGCAAACTTTTTGGGAAACTTTTTGCAATTGGTGGAATGTTATAAATGACGACTCTATCACCCTAAATGAACAAGTCGTCATTTACGGCTTTACAAACAATCTCAGTGAACGTCTTGGTTTAAACCTCTGCTTAATAATCGCTAAGTATTACATCTACTGTGCTTCGCGAGAGAAAGACCCATATTACTTCGAAGTTTTCCTTGTTTTTCTGAAGAGTAAATTATTCATCGAGAAAAGCAAAGCCAAATCGCAAATAAATTTTTAAACGAGTGCTTTTTTGTGTGTGTGATACATATAGTATTTTAAAATAATGAGTTTTGTAAGTATTCCATAAGTATTTTTAAAATAATGTGTTATGTATCCTCGCTATGAGTGTTGTATTTCATATAGCAAATAAGATATGTAAAAGTAGTCGATTTGTGTAATAACTAAAATAAAAAAAAATTAAAAATAAAAAAAAAAAAAATATATATATATATTTAGCCAAATAATTTTTACACAGAAATCTTGCTTTGGTTGCCTCACTGAAAAACAAACAAATGAAAAACAAATATATACCTTTTGGCACTGTTTTGGACACTTGTGCTTGATACGCTGTCCCAATTCCCATCTCTCCTCGGTCTGCTACCAAGGTTTTTTGTTGAGGATCATAAACCAGAAAGTAGTGGAACCAATCCTGTAAGGGGAGTAAAATAAAACACATGATCACAAAATAGAACAATCGATCACCAAGACATCATTGTCATCATCAAGAAGAAAGTGTTGACTAATCACACAACGTTTAATGTTTGAACCCTTGCAAAAGAGCCAACATATACTTTTAACTGTAAGTCCTGACTTTTTATGATTAAAACATACCTCTTTTTCCAAATACTTTGGTAACACCTCTGCTTCATTGTAAAGTGTCACCAAACACTTCCCCCTACAACACAAAAAATACACTAGATTAAAAATTACATTCCCCAGCGTAGCAAGTCAAAACTAATCAAAATACCACAGTACAATAGAATGCATTAGTTTATCTGACAATATGTCAAATAACTAAAGAAACTGATGCTATTTGTTTCTTTGTTAATTAAGTAAAGTGTTAGGAAAGTAGATTGTGCTATGCAACACAAGAATCATAATGTGCATGTCCACATTATTTATCCAAGCAAAGAAAATTCTTGCATAATATTGCCATCGATTTCTTAATGTGGGATTTTGCACTCCTTCAATGGCTATTGCTATTAGAAATGGTTCATAGTTTAGGCAGGTATACTTTGCTGACTACCAGACCGGACCTTATAAATTATTAATCTCAGCAATAATGTGATGCATGTAAGTCAAATTGTTTTTCAGGTTAAATATATTTACAATCTTGGTTAAACTGCTGAAGACAACAATTAAATTTACTGGATTTCCTTTGAACTTATGTCATTAAAAAAGCATCATCTTCAGGTTGAAGCCGATTTAACATGAAAACCAATTTACATGTAACCTACAACATATACAGCTGTCTCTAGAAGGCTGTCCAAATAATTAGAAGCATAAAAGCATACACATTGAATGGGTAAAAGTAGAAAATGCAGGAAGAATGCTTGAAATACTAAATATGGAAAAATAAATTTCAATGTTTCCGTTTTTACCTTACCCCTGAAGAAGCAAGCTAACTTCAGCCAGTTGGTAGAGTAATAAAATCACAGTTTAAGACCTTAACACATTGACTACAAGCCATACAGGGTTGTCAGTAGGTTTTTGAGTATAGCAGGTTCCATCCAAAAAGTAGGCGGCTATTTTCATTCTATTTCTCCAATATCATGCTTAGAACTGACCTACTAACATTTGGAGTAGCCAGCGCAGTATTCAGAAAAGCAGGTGAAATGCGCCGGTTGCCGGCTTATTTTGACAACCCTGGCAATACGAATAAAGCAACTAAACATCACAGGCACAGCATGCCAGAATTTTGGCCATTGGGTGTCTCCATCTTAGGATTTAACCCTTATCCTTTAACAGGGCATTCAAGTACTTAAAACTGATGCAAAAAAATAACCAGATGAATTATAATGCGAGTTTGTTATATCAGAGTTCTGTTACAATGTGCCTCACGGTTAGTAAATTTGGGCAACGTGGGGAACATAGTTTTTTGCACTGGGGACTGCTGTTATATTAGGGTTCCATTGAATTTCCTATGCAAGTGTCCCACCACTCTTTTCCTAACAAAATCACACAGAAATGTTACCTTACTTTTAAAATGCATTGTCACCCAACTTAACAATTTTGACCACAATCACAATATGATTCACATGGTAACTAAGAAAACAGAGCAAACCGAGTAAGACATCATGGAATGTTGAAGTGACCTGTATGGGAGAATTAGTTCTTTCAAATTGAAACAAATTCACATGAAAATGAATGAATAATTTTCAAAGGAATAAAGGAAAAATTCTCTCTAGGGAGTATTGCATGATTTGAAATGAGCAATTTACATACAAAGTTGAAACATCAAGACAAGTTGTCAATACTTTTTATTCTTTGAACTTGTCTGCTTGACAATATATTGATCATGTATATAGAAATACAATGGGGTAAATACATGGGGCCAAAGCTATTGTAATTAACTCTGCAAGATGATACAGTGTATATCAGGTAGAACACTCACAAGTTTCAAGGCATCCATATGCAGAAGACCTACTACAGCATTGTTGGACAATGGATGTAGTGGATGTCACATGTGCAATACTTAACATCTAAATGAACTATTTTTAACTTTTCATATTTTGTAATATATTACAGTATATAAGCTTATGTATAGTTATAGTCATTTTTGTGCATAATTTCCATTTTTACATTACTTTTAATCAAAGATTTTTGTATGTTTAAGGTGATGTATTGTTTTGGTAAGTTCTAGGTGTCCCCTGTTAGTAGAAGAGAGATCTTCCCTTGGCAATTCATATTTGGCACTTGAATAATGTTTTTATTACTTTTTACTATTATTATAATTCTCATCATAGTCAGACTGAAAGTATGTAAAATACCTTCATACATTATGTACATATCTTTCTTTTTGTTTACCTTATGGTGTTAGCATTGATGTTTTCATACTGCCTGGATAAGAAAACTTCTCTGTGACTCAACTGATGTCTTAACACATCTTCCATTTCAGTATCACCCATTTCAATTTCAGCATCTTCCTCAGCTTGCACTGAATAAAAGAAAGAACAAAGCACAAGTTAGGGACAGAAACCAAACACTTTCACGCTTAAAACAAGCACATATCAAATTATGCACAAATTATAAATCCTAACAATGGATAATTTAATTATAAAGTAATAATCATGTGGGTTATTTGCAACTGCTTGACTAAAGCCAGAAATTTTATATTTGGTGCTAGAGTTTTACCTGTTTTATTTCCAGTCTACCAGTTGTCTGAAATGTGACGTTTGTGTGCATGCAAAATTGCTTATAACACAGAATGAATGATTAATGGTCTTCTATCTATCTATATTAGTAAAAGTGTACAGTAAAGGTTTCATAATTTTCCATTTCATGCTTAACAAAAGAAAGTAACAAATACATTTACAGTTACTGTTTTGCATTTGTAATGATCATTTCAAAGCAAACAACAGTAACTGAACATCTTAAAGAATAAAAAGGAACTTTTACTGGCCAGTGATATGGTTAACTATATTTAAAGGTTGATTGTAAATAGTATACTACTGTTACATTGAAATATGAGATTGTAATTTGACATGTGATCTGAGAGGGTGTTTGCATGTCACAAATTTAGGGAATTTGGGGTATTTACAACAAAGTAAAATAATGCCAAGTCTCTACTTTGCACTCAAACTATCATTCATCCCTCTGCTATGCTACCTTACATATGTACTTGCTTAGACCCTGTAGTTTACAATTCCTTGTTAGATTTTTTTAAAGGAATATCAAACAACAAATAAAGCTATGTGCGCCCTTAGTAAGAAATCTTCAATAGTGGGCAAAAGAAGTTGTAGCAAATAAATTAAATCGGTAATTCTACCAAAGACGTGAATTGAGGTGGAACTTTTCAAGCATTTCTGGATGAAAATCATATAAGAATTAAGATGACAAATTATGAATAGAAATTTGTTTGGAGAAGAGTGGGATTCAATTATGACTGAATCAGGAAATGAGGTTGATAATTCAAAAATCTCAGCATTTAATTACCAATCTGTATCATAATGTCATAATGACACTTAACTTCACAGAAAAATACCTAAACTGTGGGAGTACTTTCCAGACAACAGATGCCAACAAAACAAAATATTCTGCTGAACCACACTTACAAATATGTTTTTCGGCCTGGATGGCGAGTGCTGAAGATAAATCTCTCTTTCTGTAAAAACACTGCACTTTAGCCTCAACTTGCCCATTACTGGTCTAGAAAAACAAGGTAAAACATGCTTAAATTTCCACATGACCACGCGTAATTAACATATTCATGAATATAGGCTCAGAGCCACCTTAAATTTTTACCTTGGTCAACTCCTCAATTCTTCGTATTTGGTAAGGTAACGCCGGGTTGGTTTCGACATACACGTAATCTGTGAATAAAGAGAAGATTGTGAACGTGACAAAGTTGCTAGAAACCGACTAATTTCGTCAAAAATACGGTTTGCAACTCAAAAACGCACATGGTCACGAAGACAGGCGCTGGGCTGGTAACCGCGCGCACGAAATTGAAATCAACACACAAGAAACGACGATTCGAAAAGTTTTTCGGTTTTCCTTTCGTCTCTTTCAAATCAAATCAATATCTTTGATACAACCATAAATTTGCTGGTCACAAGATCTCAAAATTGCGAGACTTCCCTAGGGTTTTCTGGTAAAGAAGGACAGCAGTGAAGTCCCCGACAACTCTCGTACACCGTACGGAGCTTTTGTTCATTCTCCCGGCAGACGGGCAAAATAACGCAATCGTACGCGCGTAAAAAATCTCTCACCTTCATCAAAGAAATACTATGACTTCCCATTTGAGGTATAAACAAAACATGAAGCGTTCGAAATTCAAGGACATATGCGCCATCTGATACAATTTTACGAGGAGGGAAGTTGAAGCATTTCAGTGAAAAAAATTCCCTGAAGTTTCTAGTGTGATCACAACTCACCTCCAACCCGGAAAACATTTGATGCGTTCGCCATGATTCGTTAATGGCGGGAGTTTCTTATTCGAAACTTCTATCAATAAGAATTACAAATGTCAAGTATTTCATGGAGCCTGTGCACTATTCCGCCGAAAACGTCATTCACCACACACGAACGCAGCCATTATTGTTCGCCCTCAAGCGAACCACGCGTCTTTTGACGTCACGAACGGAACGTCCTCGCCGAATACTTTGTCACGAAGATTCCAAGGCGAACAGGTGCGCAAACTCGTGAGCTATCGTGACCACTCGTACTTCTTCGGATTGTTTAGAATGACGTAAGAGTGATTGACAGCTTGTTTGTGTGTTTACCGGTTGCAATCGTAACTGACACACACCCAACCGTCCTCAATTTTGATTGGTCTAAGAGCCGCCATAACGCAAATTGCATTCGCGTTGGTCACGGCTTTGAATAACCGTAATTGTGTTTATATTTTTGAAAATATTTGTTTGTAACTCTCAATTTTGCTTGCCGCTGTTTGTTGTGATGTGTTCCAAGACTCTTCTGGGAATCAAAAGCCTGTTTTCCTGTTCAAATCCGTCTTATCCTCAAGAGGTTTATTCCAAGAAGTTTATACCATGAAGCGCCTATATCTAAACCAATTAACGCTGACAGTTAGCAACCGAAATCGAAGCACCTTCTCGTTTCTACGATCAGAAAGGGGCAAATCTACCCTCAAAGACATCCACGAAAGTCTGTTGTTCAAAACTTGAGCAACAGAATAAACGACATTTACTTCAAAATTTCATAAATATGCTTGCTTCAAATTTCGTTTCAATATATTCCGAATGCCGTTTACAAGTGACACCTTTACGTCGTGACGTCACATTCTAATTGTGCGCAGTCTCAGCTGAAACGGACAACCTAAACCGGTCAATCCTGTTTGGAAGACGTGCATGTCCAGTGTCTGCTGTGACAAGCCGGAAGGCGGAGACTGCCTTTTGAATGACAGGTTACTTGCTACGACTAGTTCATCTCGAATTACATTAATTTTGAACAGTGGACTCCGGGACTGACAACCATAACATTCATTCACTAGGTATTCGGCAACTCAACATAAGTTTCAATACGTTAGCAACCGGATTTTAGCAACATATAGAATTTCCATATGCCATATGCAATACCGGGGGATATATTGTATTCTGTGAACAATTTGTTTGGATTAGACGTCCATAAAACAAGATTTGGCCATGTACAAAACCAGGTATAAAAACGACTGCACATGAAAATCTGTTTAGAATTTCTTTCTAGTATAAATATCAAATCTGAATCGAGTCGGGAGGCAAGCTAGTTAAGTCGGTCCACATTGCACGTTACAGGTGCCATGTTGGAAAGAATTAAAGGTGATGTGTCGTTAGTTGGGTTACCGAATCCGAGAGGAAAGTAATGTATCATGTTCAGTCTGATTTGCCGGAATAGAATTTGCAATCATAAATTGTTAATTCGCACAAGTCAGGCGAGCGCGGGGGATGGGCTGTTTTGATTCGAAATGAAACGATAGCTGATCATTATCATTACTTATCGACCGCTTCCCGCGACAAACAAACAAGTTATATACCCGATGCTTAGCAACCGGTAAAATTGATTCATGCGACCTCGACTTGTGGCCAAGGAGCGCAACCTTAAAGGCTTGGTCGGCAGCTCAGTTTGACAGAAAATCTTGCCGTGACAGCTGTAGGGCCATATAAAATTCACAGACCTCTTCATATATTAATCCTTTTGAGTGTGAGGATATTAGTTGCTAGCACCGTCTTATTTCAAGAGCTAGAAAAGATAGCTGGCTTTGCGCCTGAAGGTATCCTTTCGCAAGCAGAAAGTAAATACGTTCCGGATGAATGAGTTCGTAATCGTCATCATTTCGATAATTGAATTGGGAGCGTTATTGCGAGCACAATAGACGTTCTATGACGATTAAGCAAAAGAAATGCTTGAAAAATTCTTAGCTTTCAATCAAACCAGTAAAGCATGGAACTGAACGTGATATGACTGGTTTCTCTTCTATCTGAATATTGTTTTTTTACCACAAACAAGATGCGTTGTCACACAACTGGCCTTTGTACTCTAGATGGAATCATGGGTACATTTCGTTGCCATTGACACGATCTGTTCACGTGCAATTTGCATGATAAGTGGTATTCTGGTAACATCTGCTACGTAATGGAAACAATTACTTCTGCATTATGATTGGTCGATAAGCAAGCATGATTGACAGTGTCAGCCTTTAAAGCGGTACCTGGGTGTCGCATATATTAAATAGAAAATTCCCGGTGCTTTCGTGGTGCCAGCATGAGTTAAGATGCGAAAGCGACAGCCCTGTGTGTTACAGGCAGCTGCAACAGCCAAAGTTGCATACAGTCTAGTAGTAGCAGTAATGAAAATACATTGCAACATCATCTTCTGTGTCAATAGTAAGCTGGGCAGAAATGATAATTGGCGTCTTTTATTAAACGAAAAGCACTCTACGATCGGTCTCTATGATTGGTTCAAAAAACTCATATACCATCAGCACGTTCAATACCGTAAACAGTACGAGGTCAGCAGTATGGAGACAATTATTCCGACTTTTTATTCACTCGAGTAAGAAAAACGACGTCAACTAAAATCTCTAAAGACACAACCATAGCTGTATCAAAACACGTAACAAAATATTATCGCAAGATTTCTAATAACTATCAGTAGAAACTCAGCTGTGTTCTATTGGAAATCCGTGAATCTGATTGGTTCTCCCACTGTTTTCTATTTAACAATTAGACTACGAGCCCGAGTTTTCTATGAGCGAATAGTAAACGAGGCGCAGCCGAGTTGACTATCGCTCATAGAAAACGAGTAGTCTAATTGTTTTAGTAGAAACTCTAAAGGGTTACATTCCAAAAGTTACTATTTTTAAGTATTTTTTGAGCCAAAAATCAACGCAAGATGACGAATATTTAGCAAATCGACTCGTGTAACAGGCTTGTCGTCGATTTTTCGTGCAACATCTTCCCAGAATTCTGTTTACTTCTCGCATGTTGGCGCTTTCCTCTCCATGGAAACATTTACAAGCCGTCTAATTGGCCAGGAATGGCAACAAACAAAATGGTGACCAGTCATGAAAATGATCTCGAGGAGGTTCAGTTAACTGAAGTTTCCGAAAGTACTAAACTAAACGAAACCAGAAGAATGAGACTAGCAATTATAATGAAAGAAAAGAAGTGTCTGTGGGGCAACGAAAAGTAAACAGGCGGCGTTGGTGGATTTGGAGGAGGTGTTTAATTTACAGTACACCTCGACAGAACTAATGTCCGTGTGGAAAAGCCTACGTGCAGGCAGTCCTGAATTTGTTGAAGGAGTTCTTCAAATTTATGAATTGGCATGCGAAAGTAATTCGCGTACTCCCTGTCGCCCTCGTTAAATACGAAGCTCTTGTACCAGCTGATTGTAGGCACCTCTTTCTCTCCTTCGCAACCATTCTCTGGTCCAAATGGCTCTTTTCCTTCATGTCCTTCAACTTTGTTCGTCATCTTCATCTAATAAAAGCAGCAATACAACTCTAACGCGCAGCTAAATACAGGAATCGCACCGGCCTAACAAAGAGAAAAAGACCAAGTGAATTTTAAAAGCATCGAGGTGTGGATTCGAACCCGGGTCGTTCAGATGACGAGCGCTTCGCAGTACCGCTACACCACGAGGCCCAGCCAATCAAACCCTAAAATTTTAAAATTTATAGTGCTATAGTAGGCTAACCGGACGGGGTGTACAATATTGGCCGAAATATGATAAATAAACAACAGCAACAATGGACCCTAGCCCTAAAACAATAGAGCTGGGAAAGAGCTGGGAGCTAACCATACTAGTTCCCGGTGCATTCGGAGGTCGGTGCAATTCCTGTATTTAGTCGCTAGTCAACTCTATATTTCCGCCATATGTCCCACTCCTCGACCGCCATCTTTGTCTAGTTGCTTGGATACGCGAAAAATTGACTCGTGTAACATACGAAACGCAAAAAATAAGCCCCTCCGAATATAAGCCCCGGGGGCTTGTATTTGGAAATTATCCTCAATTATACAAACCAAAGCAAACTACACATAAGGGTAGGAAATAGCAAGGGTTGACAGGCCGCACATCTAGACCGCTGTGAAAGCATTTGTTGACCGTTTTAAGTTTTGCTCTAACGAGTGCATCTTTTAAGGATTTCCTTTCTTATAAGATATTATTGGTGGTTCTTTGAAAATTTGTCGAAGCATTGGTTGATTTTGTATAATGCGCCATTTGTTAAGCAAGGCTCCTTTAATGTTTGACACAGATGGTTGGTAGCGCTGATTCTCTTCCGGTGAATTCTATTTCCTACTGATTAACTTGTTACGAATTTCTAGCCAAAACCGGTCAAAACCTCTAATATTACCAGTTGCACATTCAAAAATTTTGACACAAATTTCCCTCCAATTATAAGCCCAGCCAATTTTGAAACGCAAATTTCCCTCCTATAATAAGCCCCTCCGAATATAAGCCCCTCAAAAAGGTCCTTTGAAAAATATAACCCCCGGGGCTTATTTTCGGAATTTTACGTTACCATGAGAAGTTGACGCGGTGTTGCGCGAAAAATCCACGTTGCAAGTTGTCCCGTGTAACACCGGTAGAGCATACAAGAAGCGCAAGAGTAGCTCGAGGGCATAGAAGAGAACAAGTTTAGCTAGGTTCTTGAGTGCTCTCCAAACGCCCCAAGTGCACCATGCTATAGCTTGATAGTCACAGCTAAAAGCATGAACCAATTGTTTTATAAAATTCCCGGTCATAAAACCCCAAAACACGCGTGAGAAAAATAATTCTTGCGAAGCGATCGATCAGCGTGCGCAAACCACCGTAAGGAAAAAGATGGCGAATGGTACATTTGCTTATAATGCTTTGCGCGCAAAAACCCTAAACGAGCGTATGAAAACACAAAGAAAAGTTGTAAGTCATTCACAACTCAGAAAGAGCAATGTTGTCAGTACAGGAGCGACTTCTGTTAAACCATACCTTTCTAAATTCCCAGTGGGCTTTGTTTGGTTTGTAAGGCGCTAACTTAAACTGAATTTGACTGTGCAGCTCTGCAACCTACGTTATGAAATACGTTTCCATTGAAATTATTATTTGAAACGACCTGAATTCATTCATCCATTTCACCAGTGAGCGGAAGAGACATCCCAGTTCAGTAATGAGGTGGCCATTGCTGCAGTTGCAGTTAGGGTGTAATCCCCAATTTTCTAACCACCCGGTATTTACCCGTCACTTGAACAGCCGAAAACTGTACGTTAAATTACGTAACACCCATTTTTCAAGAGAGCTCCTTAATTTCTCGAACCAATTTTCGTTTCCCTTCAGGAGGGTTTTGAATATACTTCCAGTCACCATAAATTTCATTCTGACATGCTCAAGTTGTTTCGTTTGCACACTGAAATGTAATACTTTTAATTTGACCACAGCTCATTTTGTGTGGTAAGTCGTTTGACGACGTTCGTGCAGGAACTTAATTTAATTTGCATGCTGTGAAGTCATACAATGTTATTCAATTTCTGGCTGGCAGCGACCAAATGGACAGATATACCTCATAGTTGGTCATTTAGGTCGTAAGTATGTGGAAAGTTCCCCACATATTGTTTAAAGCGCTTTGAGACTTTGTAAAAAGAGCTATATAAATGCCGCATATTATTATGTAATACAGTTTCGTCCATGAAGAGAGTTGAAAATACGACGAGCAGCGGAGTACTTTTGACGAACTTCGCGGTGTTTGGAAATGTGATGAAACACTGTCTCGAGTGTTTGATATATCGAAACTAAAACTACTTAGAAAACGAAGAAATAAAATCGCGCCTCCCAGTTCAATGCTTACATACATCTGTTTCAGATAACCATGTACATTACAACTGCGACCCGTTTCTTTTCGTATCGATATATTTATGTGTATTCAAACATCTAAGATGCGAAAACGGGGGAAACTAAACCGCAAATAAGAATTTGATTTGTACGTGTACGCGAAACTAACCTAGCAGTACGTAAATATTTATTTCTGCAAATATAATATTAGTTCCTACAGTTTTATTGATCATCAAAACATTACACTTAACATACTATCTATATACATCCGACGTAAGCTTTTCGTACATTATATATCTTTCAGCCACGTTCATTTAACTTCTTTCACTCACACATGTGTTTACAAGTCGGTTATGATAAAATTTGATAAAATAGGACATTTCCGAGTTCCCTTTTACCTCTGTTTCGAAACCACTCATATGAAAATAAGTTTGTTTTGCACGAAAATGAACATACAGGTAAAACACATTTTCATACGAATGGTTTTGCACTTGTACTCGTTTTGGACTGAGGCAAAAGAGAACTTGGAACGAGTATTGCATCTTCGTAACTTAAACGGAGCTGAACGCCTTGGGCGATTGACAGAGGCCTTTTAAATTTATTCTTTAGATTTCTTCTGCATCTTCCTCGTCAAGTTCCTCTTCCACATCACTTTCACTCTCGTCCTGATTGGTATCATGGCTGTCTATTTTGAATTCCACGCCCGAAGACCGCCTTGACCCATCAAAATGTAACTGGGATCCAGTCTCTTCCAACTCATCGTCCGACTCGGCATCTATAATCTTTCCATCCTTGGTAACCAAGTTCTGCACAAGCGCCTCGTCTACGCCTGCGCTACGAAGGATATCCGCATATTTGCGCTCTGCGGCGCGCCTTGCAGTGACCTGAGATTGTTGCTCAAAAAGCAGTGGACGTTTGTTCACGCGGTCCTGCATCTCCTTCAGTTCTCGGTTGTATTCTTGTCTCCGTGCACGATCACTCTCCCTGAGGTAAACAACAAAATGAAACTATTGCGTAAAGCCCCTCAGAAAGGTTTTCCTTTGGTTTGTCACAAAATCCCCCCCCCCCACCCCCCTCCGCGAGAGATTGCGTGACAAGGATATGGAGCATATAAAAAAGCAGCGAATGCATTTTTTTAGTGGGGTAACCCAGATAGGTAAAATGTAAGAAATTTTAACTCATTTCCATCATTTAAAAAAGTTTTAGCGGTCGAGGAAGAAGAGTATCTCAGCGTGCACGCGATAACATTCGGAAATGAAGCTGAATCGTTTCCCGCGACGTGCAAGTATTGTGCGAGGCGTATATAAGAGGCTTGTGGTGTGTGAGCTGGGCACACAAAACAAATTTAAAACGAACACGACAATAAACAACAACATAAAAAGGAGCGATTGCCATTAAAGAAGAAACCAGTTACAAGTTAAGGTGAAAAATCAAATGGAACAGTCTTCCCATTACAAAATTTCCGGAAAAATGAAATTCCTCTTTCCCCGCTTTTACAGGAATGCTTGGGAAATCACTGTACCATTCACTTTTCCGCTCTATCTCCAGGGCATTGCCAAGCTCCTCTACGAAAAACGCAGCTGTTCGGGCGGGAAATGAATGGCCCTTATCAACGGGAAGTTTTCAAATGTTACAACTCGCCCGTACACCATTTCATTTGTTGAAAAATGAACGGTTCCATTTGCCGGGAAAATTCTCACCGGGTTTTCCACCAGTCGACAGACCACTTCTCATTTCTCACCTGAAACTTTGAACTTTTTCCTTTGCAGCTTTTTTTAGTTGTCCACTGTGATCATTCGCCATCACTTTTCGAGTCACTTCGGGCTTCAACAGTTTCTGACGGCGTCGCCTTCGTAGTTCCTGTTGGAATTCCTCCTGCTCATTCGCGACCCGCTGCTCCAGGCTCTTGCGAACTGTGCTTTCACGCAGGCGCGTAGACTCCGTGGTCCTGAGGAAGAAGAGTTTTGGACATCAATGTTTGTAGAATGACTACCATAATGATTAGAATATAGCTTCAACGGGTTGCTTCAGTTATTTTTAATTCAAGGAACGGCACTTATCGGAGGCAGGGCGCTTATTCAGGACGGGGCGTTCAAACTGCACATAAAACTTGGTTTTATATTCCTTAATGGAAAACAACATTACACTAACATTGAGAGAAGGTAATACATATTGGGGAAAAATGAAGTGAACAAACAATCACACAAAAAAATCAAACACACAAGTTTTAAACGATTGAGCTTTCGGCGGCGTGAAGCAAACTTCATTCGAAGCCTAAGGTTTCTGTAAAGAAGATTCGCGATTTCTTCTTACCCAAAAGGAAGTGTGTCGTGTGGAGTATGAGGCCTGGCACTAAAGGGTCTTTCCTGACTAGCGGAGCGATCGCGGGACGATCTGCCACTATCTGGCACCTCTTGGGACCGCGAGGACCTTGATTTCCTTGCAGAGGACACGCGCGCTGTTCTTAGATTGAAAGGCTCAACGACCGTTGGTTCCTTTTCTTTTTTCTTATTCCGCATTTCCTTTTCAAATTGCCTGTGAAGCTGATCAAACTCTGGTATGTCGGGATTGATGCGTGGCTTAAACTTGTGCTCTTTTGTCATAAAAGCGTTTTTGTTGCCTTCTTTATTCAACTTGCTGCGAAAATGACCCAGCGTGTACTCTTCTCCACGTGCTTCCATATTAGGAGGGAGACGCGATGCAGCGATCATTTCTTGTGATCGCATTCGTATTCGAATCGCTCGGTACTCCTCTTTTTCGGCAATCCTGTCCGCAAGAGTCAAATCGAACAAACGATCGGGAAATGGATTAGCTTTGAACTTCTTTTTTTCCACGGGCTTGTTCTCGAGATCCGCAAGACTGCTCAGAGATTTAGTTCGACGCATTTGCCTTTTCTCTTGTTCCCTTTTCATAAATTTAAACGGCTTTTCAGTTGACTTAAGAATCGCTTTGCTAAGCTCTTGCACATGGTACCTTCGTAGCTCATTTTTCCGGGTAATTTCATCGTAAAGCGGCAAGAACGTGGTGGCGGGCACGGGTTGTGCGCGGAATTTCTTATGCAGTTCCGCTTCTTCATCTTCTTTTTTCTTTTTCAAGTCCTCTTGAAGAATCATCTGTGACCTTGTCAGGTGCTTCGCCTTTTTCTTAGCTTCCCTTATAGTCATGGTGAATGGTTTAGGAATGGTAATTTCAGGAGTCCAATGGTCCTTTTTCTCCTGTTTTTCACGAGGTGGACTCGTATCCGGGGGATAATCATACACAGAGAATCCTTCCCACATATCTTCAACTACGTCTAACGCTGAGGATCTTCCAGGGTACATCTCCCTGTACTGAACTTTTTGATCTCGTGATCTCTTCCTCGCTGCAATGATTTCATCGTCTTGCCAATAATCGTTCTCATCTGTAGGATCACTATAAGATCTTCTACGCGATTCATGCAGTTCTTCTAGAGAGGAATCTCCTGTAAACAACAAAAGAATTTGAATCTAAGAAATAGTTGAACACAATTTGTGAATTTAAAGTGTCTCCAAACTGTTTCCTGAATTTCTCAACACCTAAACTTTGACAGATCAATACTATGAACCTTTTTCAGTTGAGGCAACAGTTAAGGTATCCAACAGATGCCCATTCACTGGTGAAAAAGTTGTGGTAATTTTCTTGTCATTGCAACTTACCATAGCGACAGTATATCCTTCCAAATCCACCCTTTAACTGTTAATAACTCGAAAGCCAGCTCAGTGGCCCATATTTTTTATTATTAAATTTTGATCTTCAAGACAAGATAAAACTTTTTGCAAAGTTGAAAAAAATTCTGTACATGGGGTTCAGAGCCACTTTAACTTTACGTCCAGGCGGGAGTGGAAATACTCCTAGCCGCTTCACACAAACTAGGATACGCTCTGGCCTGATGGGCAACTAGGCCCGTATGCAGACTTCCAATTCTCTAAAAAGCCCCTTGTCTGTAATAATCCCCCTATACAATCTAAAGAAATAAGCCCCCCTCCTGCGGGCATCCCCCTATACAATCTAAAGAAATAAGCCCCCCTCCTGTGGGCAGAACAGGGGGAAGGGTAATAGAGTTTTTTAAAGCGAAGAAGTAACCTATTCCAAAAGTCATACCCAATTGCTAAGCCACAATCTGCCAATATCCAAGTTGGTATCAGAGCTCCAACAATTCCAATGCTAGTTGTAAATTTTCATCTTGACAAGAAGGGGTGGAAAAAAAGGGATGGTGGAAAGAGGGAGGAGGGGGGGAGGGTGAGTATCGAAGGGAAATCGTAGCCATTTAATATTCGTAGGAAGCAATTATAATTTTAAATACTTTCACCAAAGAGGCAATTCCCGATTCCTCCAGAGAATCATGGTAGTTGTATGCATCTTGCACACAACATCTTCGAGACTTGATGCACGAAGTTCCACACAACTACTCACATCTCATAGGGGGAATGGAGGTTTATATGAGGGGAAGCTATTAATCTAGGAAATATGGTATGTGCAAGTTTACTCATGTTTATGTACTTTATTGGTGAGGACCAATAAAATCAAATAAATAACTTTGATTAACAAACAAATGCTCAATATATAAATATATATAAAATATCCTGTAATGTAGCGAGCGTGTATTAATACCTTCATGTTTCTCATCTTTCATTGTTCTTTCATCTCTCACTGACAAGTCCCTGATGTGATCTTCTGGTCTGACTGGGGTCATGTTAGTATTTTCTTTTTCCTCGTCTTCAGTAGCTTCCATAAAAGGATCATAATCATGCAAAGGAAACTGCTTAGGGATTCTGGATTCGTCATAATCCTTCACAGCTATTTTAGTTCTCGCGTCCAATTCAAATCCAGAGTCGTGTTTGTCTTTCTCGGAATAATACAGCTTTTCGACCGCCTTTAAAGTCTTCTTGTGCTCGTTTTTCAACGCTAACAAATGATCGTAGAAATGCTCTTCGTCGACATCGTCTAGTTCGCGAAGAGATTGTGTTAAAGACTCCCTGACCGATAGTTTCGGCTTGTGACCTTGATGGTGTCTTTTGTGTCTGCGAGAAGATGGTGGTCTGTCTTCACTCAAAGCGCTGAATCCTTGGCCTTCAAGTGTTTCTATTTCTAAAGAACGTCTTTTTCTTTCGTCTATAGTTGCTGGTTTATCTGTTCTAGGGTGTCTAGGAGCTTTATAACAGTGATCTCTTATAACGGCCCCACCATGGCCCGACGCCATATTGAAGAGCTGAAAGTCGAAACAACCGCGCGGCTTTGTGTTTTGTCTTGACAACGAAGTCAAATGCTCCACTTTGTAGGGTAGGGTAATAAAAAATGTAAAATGAATTCTATTTTTATGTTGAGATTTAAATACGTGTATGTTTGGCACAAAATTAGTTGCAGCATTATAAACATTTCGGTTTTTTATTTGTTAAACACAATATTTAAAACTCCTAATTACACGTAACCTTGTACAATACATGTAGTGTCAGACCCCTCCCTTCTTGTTCATTTGTTGTCGTTCCCACTCCCTTGTTTTACCTCGGTCCAAAAACTTCAAAATGTCGGAATCGGCGTTGTTCATCTTTGGACTTATCGATGGCGCCGTTCTTCTTTTCCTTACCGTTTATTTTGTATCCTTTACACCGTATTATTGTAAACAAGGGCACATAATTTCCAAGGGCTGTTTGGATGAAAGGCAAGAATGAAAAGGTCCGCTTGGGTGAAATCAATTCATTTTTAGCTGGAAATATTTTGACCTGCTAGTGTCCGCTTTAGCATGTCTTGTCAATTTCCAGCTAATCTCTTATGGTAGAAACGCCATCATTTTTCCATCTCTAAAACCACAGCTGCGTCTGATGCAGTAATTTTATTTAATTTTAACATAAATATAAACTGATCTTATTAATTTTAAAATGTAGTTTTCACTTGTCGTTGTCGAGTTCCAAATTTAGCTAAAAAAGTTGTACGTACTTGAAATTCCTTGACATTAAATTTATTCAAGATCATTAATTTATCGGATCTAGAATGCGACTACATCAATGCTACTACGTGCTGCGGAAGGCTTAACGTGGTAAGTATGTATTCTAGAGAGGCTTCTTTTATGTTACCAACTTAAGCAACACTTGGCTAAATTCAGTCTGTTTTTAACCACACCCATAAGAATAGTTAAATAGTAATTTTTTAGTACAGAGTGGGCCAAGGGAAAGTTGAAAAGGTGGGAAAAATAATTGGGAAAGAAAAGTGGGATCATAGTTGAGGAGTACCTGGGAAAAGAGTCTTACCAGGCCACTGATTGGCAGAAAAAACCTGCATTATTCTGACCAATCGGCAAACAGGACTTAAAAACTCTGTCTACCAGGATGCACCACACGCATTTGTTTTTGTTTTGATTTTAACGCTGCAAAAAAGTGTTTGAAAATCGAACAGATTTGGGGCATTTAGCGGCCTAAAGTAAAACTTATCGGTAGGCTAAGAACTACAGATTAACTGTATTTTAAATTATGAACCCCTGGCATGTTGGGGTCTCAATCAACACAAAGTACTTACTACGCTTAAAATACTGTCCAAGCGAAGATGCAGAATAGGCAATGAACGTTTTATTTTTCTGTTGGCAATGTCCTTACGATGGTTTGGAATCCCCTAAAGAATTATATCAACAACTGGTCACGTACAAATGTACTCAAATGTTTTCAGTTGTTCCTGTTTTGAAATAGAAGGTATCCTTTACCAGGAATCAAATGTAGAAGAGAAAGTACATATCAAAAATATAAATTGAAAGGAATCTCACCAAAGTTAACTTGATACTGGAAGGATCTACAAGCAATGCGATAGCCTGTTTTCAGATGTTCTGAAAGCGAGCAATACGAAACAAAATCTGTGTCACTTATTACAGCCCCCAGAGGGAGAGGGGTACTCCCTTAAATTTTGGATTGGTGTGTGCCGCGAAGGTTCTTAAACCCTGACCCTATTTAAGGATAAAGTAAATGGAATTTGATACCCTATCTAAGGATCACACTGTGAAGAATGGCAAAAGAAGCAACCTCAAAAAACCATACCCTATCCCACGGCACAACCTATATAGCCCGTATATGGGAGTACCTCCTCCCCCCCACCTCCCAGCAAACAAGAACATTTGTTTTTTTTTTCTTTTATCCGAATGCATGGTCTTAGTTCTTCCACCAGTCCTGGACAGAGTTTCTGAAATGTTTCTTTAAAAGAGCCTTTGGACCTTCCAATTTGCTGCCGCCATGGACAAAATCACATTGGGTACCAGTAGTCGTTTAACTTCTCAAATAGAACCAAACAAACAATTTACAGCAAAAGAGTCACTTTCCTTGCTAATTGGGCAGAATAATTCACAGGGTTTTTTTTGGCCCAATAAGTGGCTCTGGGGACAAAAACAAATCCCAAACTTCCCGAGATTTTAGCTATATCACTTCATGTTTTCCCAAAAACGGTCTCCGATTCCAGGCAAAATTTTCAGATTCCCGGAAGAATTTTGTTTTTCTCCCAAAACAGGCCTTCTTAGAGTTGACACCCCCATATAATCAATGTATTTTGTTTTCAGTGGATTATTCCAGAAATGGTTGCTCATGGGGTTATAACCTTATTATTGCTCGCTTATTATCAGTGGATATTTTTCTTGCTGAATGCTCCTCTGTTAGGATGGCTTGTTTATAGGTAAGTTAACTTTCTTTTTGAAACAAAGGCTGCTAAGCAGCAGCCTGTTTTTTTCAAAGCACTGACTGAAAGTACACTGCATTGCAATAATTGGCAATGTCATTAAAATATTTATTAAGTTGTTTGGGAATTGAAATTTGTTGTTTGAAAATTCTTGTATTTATATTTTATGAGCTTGTTTTTGTGTGTTGACAGCTGCACTTTTGAGACTGATCTCTGTTTTTTGTGATCTTGTGGTGAAAAATGCATGAAGGGAGTGAAATCCATATAGAAAATTATAGACAAATAAACAAGAAATAAAGTGGCTTCACTTATCCTAGGAGTGGTTGATGCATAAATATGCAGAGCAAATATAAATTCTATCTTTAGTATTTTGGTATCTTTTTGAAAATAATTTTTGTAGGTAGTGATGCTTGTGTACTAGTTCTTTTTGGTTTTGTATTTGTTTTTGTATAGGTTTTATTGGATTTGTAATGTTTTGTGTGGATAAAACAGTTTAAAAAACAATTAAAATAAAAACAACAGCAAAAAAATCTTTTAGGGACTTCAAGATTGGTCTCCTTTTAAAATGTCATTTTATCGAATATTTCTACATTTTATAGCCTTTCTGTTGATATATAGTTTGTGGGGGTTTCCTTGAAAACAACATGGGTACAAATTTTTTTCTGGAGGACACTCGCGAAGGGTTTGAAGTAACCTTAACATTATGTAGCTGGTATTGTCGTTAGTCTGGTCCTATATATATACCCTGCCCCACTTGAGTGGTAATGACAATAAGTCCAAGGCTGCTTAGTCAGGACTGGGCACCAGTCTGGGGCCTTTCTTTTGAGAGTTTTCCTCATATTTTATACAAAAGTCATCTGAAGATTGTGAATACAATTTAGGACTTGACTGATCTGGAAGAACAGTTCTACAGCCCGACACACCAAAGCGTGGCCACCCAACAAATTTTTGTGACAAGATTATAGCCAATGAGAGAGCACGAATTTGTTTGAGCTGCCCCACCTCCTTCCACTGTTCAAAGCTGTTGTCACAAAACCTGTCGCGCTTTTAACAAGAAGGCAGGACAACTCAAACAAATTTGCGCTATCTGATAGGCTAACTTGTGAAAAAAGTTTGTTGGGTGGCCACACTAAGGTGCGCCGTAATGCTGTAACTAATAAGGTAATTGACTTCATGATTGTCCAGTTCAATCTGGACTAATTGTTATGCTCTAAGTCATTGTTGCGTTGGTGCTAAACAATCAATGTGGCATTAGTACATTTTTACTGGAATTTTTAGAACATTGAAGCAGAAACATGTCAGATTACTTTTAATATTTTTATTCATTTAATAACTTGTTGTTTGACAGGTTTGTGAATAAGCCACTTGGAAATGTTGGTTTGTATGACCCTGCAGAGATTCACAACCGGCATGAACTCAAGGCATTTCTGAAAGAAGCTATGATCAAACTTGGATTTCATCTTGTTTTCTTTTTCCTGTATCTCTATAGGTAAGACTTTTGTTGATACATGACTTAAGATGTTGTAGTTTAAATTTATCCCTGGTTTAAACCAGTTTGATATTGAGTTCCCTTTGTTTCAGATTATGCTAATCAACATGAGACAAAGGGAATAAAAATCAAAATGGTTTAAAAAATTTTAAACCAAGGATAAATTTAAACCACAACATATACATTGGCCAAAAATATTCACCAAAATGTCTTGCTGCTTGACACATTACCTATTGAAATGAACTTTAGTTTCCAGTGTAGGCAAATAAGTAAGATGACTGGTAGTAGTAAAAATGCAATGATTGATAAATTAAAACAGGATTCACATGCATTTTATTAGTTTATGTGCGAAAGCCAGTGAAGCTCATCACCAGACTTCATCACTGGGAGAAATCCTCTACTATATTTTCTCATTTATTGCCTAATGAATGTTGCAAAACAAAAATTTAAACAAATCAAAATTAAACAAACTTGAAAACTAAAATTATACATTTTAAACACTTATTTTGTTTCAGTATGATAGCTGCACTTTTAGACAGTGACAAACCAAAGGCAAGCTGAAGAATCAAGACATGTACCTTCTTCGTACAAGAAATGACACATAATGACTTGTTACTCAAATGCACTCTGCCAGTGGGTTTTCTCTCAAGCAGCATCTCAGATTCATTTGGCCAGTATGGAATTTGGCCTGCATACAGCCCTCTCAAGGAAACCTAATGCAGCTACATGAAAGTTACCTGGTCTTCTTCTTTTACACAGAATTTTGATGGACCTTAATTTTGCAAATTATGTCAAGCAGTGAAATTATTTTTAATTACACATTTCACAAGGTTAAAGGGTACTGTCACTGGGCTTTTTTGGCTTTTTCTGAGTAAAGCAGCACTAAATGTGCGGATACAAAATGTGCCTAGAACATCAAGAAGAAGATATAATGCAATTTTTTGAAGGAAGGTTGGAACATAATTAGTTGTAGCTATTTTTCCAACAACAGCAACAGCAATAATCTTTATTCGTATTCATCTTGCCTGCATTTTAAGTTAATAAGTCGATATGGCCAAAAGCGATTGTTTTGGATTTGGTGTCTCGGGAATGCGTAGAAAGCTATTGACCATGCCCAATGAAGTTGACCGCGTGATCGAAGATTGGTGATGGATGACGTCACTTCAGGCAATTCCTTTCTTTGAGTCAGCAGAATTTGAACACCCCACAACAACACAGCTATCAGACATATTATTCAGATGAAATCACTTTCAATTAATTATATTTCTGCATTAACTGTGAAATGAACGGCCCGTTCTGGAACCAGGACTCCTTTTTAGTAGCAACTCCCGGTCATCTTCATTGGGCGTGGCCAACGCGGGAACTTTAAAGCTCTATTTTGTGGCAAAGAAGTTGTTGAATCCAAAAAATAAAATTGGAATACTTGCTTATGCAATTTAAAGATACCAAAAGAATAAAAACCCTGTAGGCCATATAGACACATTAAGGACAAAACTTGAAGAAGTCAGCCTATAAACTTTTTCAAGTTTGAGATCAAGAGGCTTATGGTGTCATAGTTATCACTCCTTTATAGACCTTATAGCTTCAGTATGCTGGCATAGTAACCAGTAGTAATTTGTTACAAAACTGGACGGCTATTTGTAGGTTCCCATTGTTGTAACATTGTACGTCTTTGGGCTCTTGAATGTTTGAAGTGTTGCTCTCTGTTGCATTCTGTTTTGTCACCTCAGTTGGAGTCCTGTCACTCATCTAAGTTAAGCGAGGGTCATTATAGGGGGATTCATGCTGATGTCATTGTTTACCTTTTTCGGCTTGGCGTGCAGAAGACAACATGTTAGATATGAATGGACTCCAAACAGTTAAAGAGCTAGTGAAATTTAGTATATGGTGAAATTTTAGCTCTTTGCGTGTAATATTCAAGGAGAAATTGTCTTTCAAAAACTCCAAAATTTCTGGGTGACCAAAGCGCTAATGAACTCATACATTCTTTGTAAAATTTTGAGTTTTTAAACCCGCGTCAGACAAAAAGAATCCAATACATTCAGCAGAAATTCATTGGCAGAGTTAATCGTGCTATGAATGTTCAATATTCAGAACTGATGTTTTTGTAGCTCCATCAGAAACTGAAAGCTCTCTTATGTGTAGGAGGCAGGGAGAACTTGCTGGCAGACTAGTTTCTTTGTTATGCTTTGTTTTGAATTTTCATATTCAATCATTTTTTATTGTTTCTTAACAGAAAAGGACAGATGAAAAACAGTAGATTAAAATGATGACTTTTCACCACAAAATAAAAATATTGAAACAAATTTGTGAACTCGCGCCGGTACGAAAGTCGCCCCGGTGCTCTCCGGAAATCATGTCAATTAACACACCCTTAGAAACCAAATGCAAGTTTACTTGTCCCCACGTCCTGACATACCTGATTTGTATGATATCCCTCGTTATTCTACTACACTTCTTTTTATGTAAGAACCTTTTTTTTAAGAACGTTGAGGCTGAAATTAGCCAAAATTTTAAGAACATTCCTCATGCTCAGAGTCGATTAAGAGCGCTTTTATTTTGAACTTTTCCTGCGCTTTTGCCACAAAATCTGTTAAATTTATGTTGCGTTGTGGACCTCTGTTTTTAAAGCCGAATTTAGCCAGTATTGGTTTCGGCGACATCTTGCACGTGGCATCAGAGCAAATCGCGTAACTTAAAAAGTGCTACACCGAGTAGGGTGAGGTTGGGGGGTTAAGTGCTGCACCCGGAGGGGTTGAGGCTTGGGGTTGAGTGCTGCACCCTATGGGGTTGAGATTTGGGGGTTAAGTGCTGCACCCGGAGGGGTGGGAACAGGGAATTTTACAGGTTTGCGAGCACAGCTCTAATCGAATGGTAACTGTTCAGTTCGCTGAAGGTTTGATAGAAAATTTTGTTAGTGAACGGGAAGGAAAAGGCTTGACGTTCGCTGCAAATGCAAACTTTCGGATTTAGAATTACTTTTTCATTAAAAACGTAAGGCAAAGATGTGTGTTTTTTGTTGTTTTCCTATGTAGTAGAAAACGAGAATTTTCGGATTTGCTGCAGAACAAATAGCCATATACGACGAAAATTCAGAGCTTTAGCAATGCAAGGTATTTGGCTTTAAATGATTAAAAAATTATCACTTTGCCATAACAAGAGATTATTATTATCAAGCGTCGGATTTGTCAAAGCTGTAGATTTGTTATATCACTGCTAACAGTTTTCGTACAGATTTCTCTGGTTAAAAATTTTGTTTAAAATAAGGTTTCGGCTGCCAACCAACAGCCTTTAACAAATGATAAAAATGGCGCTAATGAATGAATATATACGAAAAAAAGTGTGAAAAATTACTTTATTATTTCTGCAGCTTTTATTCAGTTATTTTTCACACTTTTTTACCAATATATTCATTTATTGACGCCACTTTTATCATTCTTTAAAAGCTGTTGGTGGGCAGCTGAAAGCTTGTTTTGAACCAAATTTTAAACCAGAGAACGTTTCAATTCTTGCAAGTGAAAGTATTTAGTGCGAAATTTGGAGGCGTTTTCGTTTCCTCAAAACTATTCGACGTCATTGGCGCTCTGATTCAGAAAATGTAACATTCCATGCACATTTAGTGCAGTGCGTGCGTTTCTAGAGGCATTGTACAAGTTATTCAATATCGACAAAAACGGTAACAAGTGCATTGTTTTTAAGCAAAGCATGTTTTTCGTTTTTGTGTGGAATGAAAAGTGCCAGATGACACACCCACAGTTTTAGCGTGCACTTGGTCGTTGTTGTGCTGTGAGACGATTTGCAGAGCTAGACGTTCGTTTCTTTCTCCGTGTTTAAGGTAAGTCCATGTTTCTTTTCTGTTTGAGTTGTTGCTTATTGGATAACTGCTTTATTTTCGCAAATTTTGGCTTTTTCCAAGGCTCAATATGCATGGCAACCTCGTGTTTCGAGGTGTCGCCATATAATTCGTTGCAGTACAGTTGTTGAAATGCTAAGATACCAAAAGCTTTTTTCTCGTGAGCAATTGCATAGGATTCTGTTCGTTTAGATATGTTTCTTACGCACATTTCATTTTCTTCTAGACTTCATTCGCGGCCAATTAGTGTATCGTTCCGGTACGATTCGTACCATGCCCAGAGATTGAGAAGAAATCGTATTATGAATTCATCTCTCGCAACCTCATTAGTATTCGTTTCTGAAACGTGTTTCAAAGGCCGCTTCAAATAAAATTAAATTTTAAATATGTACGTGTTGTCGTTCAGGAGCTTATCGTGTGAGGAAACGCACAGTAAACTTGTTATTTAAGAGAAACGTGTTCTTCCGACCAAGAAAGAAATTCAGACGGTATTATAAAGGTTATCACTTTGGAAAATAAAGGTTGGATGAAAGAAAAATGCAAGCTAAGGCTTAAGTTATGACGTATCCTGTCGTCTTCCAGGTTTACTTAACAGAGATGGATAAAAAGAAAGTACGAGATCCGAAGAAGCAAACATTCAGGATGGATGCGACAAGGTCCGTAGCTCATGGACCGCCCACGGTGACGCAAGTTGACCATTGGAAACGACTTTAATCAGATAAGTACTCTCGCCGTTCAATTCTTGGGATTTCGTCCCATATTCTGCATGTTGCTTTACCAAAATTTAACGTTGCTGTACCGTTGAAAAATACAAGTTTCACCTTGGTACTCTAAATTCATTAAAACACTGAACATTTAATGACATTAAATAAAATTATTGCTGTAATAAAGCGAAATGAATGAGTCTAGGGCCGACGTTTCTTTCTGAGGTTGAACCCTTTTTCGTAGAACATGCATGTTGGTTTAAACTAATTAGTAACAAGTGAGATTTAGACTAAAAACGAAAAAAAAATGTTCCTATTACTTTTGGTATGTTTCCTTTTTGTCCAGCTTGAACGAGAGTGTGGAAAGCGAGTGCAGTTGTTTTGCAGAAGAAGCTCTTGGAATCTGGTGAAAGTTAAATATTGGAAACATCTTATTTCAGATAAGTACACCGTGTTTCTTGACTCACTTGAATAGTAGCAGTCAGTTGAAGGAGCTCAGACACGAATGGCACATTTTGAGAAGTTAAGCTAAGGTTTTCAAATTTGTCAGTTTAAATCCATTTCAATCTTCCTCATTAGAAGCTATCCTTGTTTATTCTCAGTATATTTCATTTTTGGTGTTTTTCTACCTTGATTAAAAAGTATCGTGGTACAACAAAATGTCAAAAACAGTGAATTTCGTCAATTTGGTCCCAGGGGCACTCAGTTAAATACTTTGTTGTATATTTTTGTAGTACAAAGCCTTCACGAGCATCGCTTAGGTGTGCAAATTTGGATCAGTTCATCGTATGCAAGAGTTTACCAAAGGAATATCAGATATAGAGAATACACAAACTGGCACCCGTGTCCAAACGCTTCAACAGTCATCGTCGTGCAACCCATTCCAAGGTTATATAGCAGAAATCGTTTATCTGTTGGATCATGAGCGACTCCGGCAGCTTGAACACTAATCAGCTGGCATCCTGATAATTGTTGTGGAGGACCAAGCAACTATGAACGAAGTAATTCCTTAACACAAAATTACGTTTGACACTCGATTGAAAACCGCTCTAACGTAAGAGTTACGTGCAACATATTGACAGAAAGACAAGCCTCACTTCCTGTATGGTTGGAGCGGCAAAAACTTTTGTCCTGGTCACTCGCTTGGTATAGGTGTCCGAAACTCGCGATTTGAGAAAAAAAAGATTCATGTTGACGTGTCAAGTGGAACGTGACTTCCTGATGTTGGCTGTGTTTTGTTACTATTTAATTTCGGCCGTTGGGATTCTGAAAGCTGTTGAAGACATTGTATAAATTTTGAAATAACGTGAAATAAAAAGGTCAATAACATTCAATTGTACCTTTTTCAATCCGGCTTGTTTTGTTTGTGTTAGCTTTTCGGCGTATTTGATCGCTTTCGAATGAAATTGAGGTTTTTGCCTCAAATACAAACTGACAACAAATCTCCCAAAGCGATCAAATAGGCCAAAGAGACGGGACTAACAAAACAACCCGAAATAGTTTTCAATATTTTATTGAAACTGGAGGCAAAATGGAATGTTCTTGACCTATTAAATCAACGTTATTTTAAACTTTATATGTCTTTAAAAGCGATCAGAATCTCAAAAGCCCAAATAGCAACAACACCACGTAGATCAGAAAGTCACGGTCCACTTGATGGATTTATCTAAATGATTTATTTCTCTATTCGTGAGTTTGCGAGACCTTGTTCAAAATAATATAAAAAGAGTGGGGTGGGGTGTGTAAGTGCTACGCCCGGAGGGGTTGTGGGGTGGGGTGTGTAAGTGCTACGCCCGGAGGGGTTGTGGGGTGGGGTGTGTAAGTGCTACGCCCGGAGGGGTTGTGGGGTGGGGTGTGTAAGTGCTACGCCCAGAGGGGTTGTGGGGTGGGGTGTAATCCATGGACATCGCTTGATACGGACTCTTTTAAATTTTAGTGCGTGTTTATCGACGCAGCTAAGAAACATCTTTTTCCATTCGCGACATTCCCGCCATGCACATGTCATTGGGTCCGATGAAATCTCTAGGTTGGCCTATGGCATTTCGTTGAGATCACTTAAAAACTTGCTACAGTCGAAATGCTTCAATCGCCGTCCATTACGGGTGTAATGGGGGGGGGGGGTTTGGGGGTGACAAGGAATGTGGGAGATACCCCTAGCTGCTCAATTTTTATTTGCATCATCTGAATGTTTCTGCATCATATCAAGGGGAAACTGGAGTGCCAAAAGTTCACAAGAATTTACTATTATTCAGTATGAAAATCTCATTATTATGTCAGTTTTCACTGGCTTCTTTTCTTGCCAGTTCCAATGCTCCTATAATTCCAGCTGAATCACCAAAGACGCTTTCTCTTATGTAGCCTGCTAATCCCTCATCGGTCTTGAATTTCTCGACATCAAGATATCCTTTGAGCAAATCTTTGAACCATCTTCTAACTTTTTCATATAGTATCTTTCGCTTCATAATGCCACCCCCAAGCACGATCACGTGAGGGGACAAAAGATAGGTTATATTTAGGCACAGAACCCCAAGGTAGTACCCAGCTTTATCCCACACTTCGTGGTCATCTGGTAGAGTGTGGAGCTCCCGTGGACTCACTCCCGCACGAGCGGCAATAGCTTTGGAATGCACCATTCCCTCTATACAGTAACCGTGATTGTAAGCGCAGCCTCCGGGGTAACTGTCCCCAGGCATAGGAGGTATCATCATGTGTCCCCCCTCGGGATGCAAAAGCCCGTGTATGGGGGCTCCGCACACCACTGCTCCCACACCGATGCCAGTTCCTGCGGTAATATAGACAACCGTCGGGGGTAGGGCAGAGCAGCTTTCGATTTGCGTCATTTCAGCCATGGCGGGTGCGTTTACATCCGTTTCAAATGCAACTGGTGTTGACTCGCCAAATTCACGTTTAAAAAAGCCCACAACGTCAGCAACATTTCTCCACTCCTCTTTTGGTGTTGTGGTTATGTAGCCATAAGTTTTTGATCCCTTGCGGAGATCAACTGGACCAAATGAAGCGATCCCAATGGATGAATACGAAGTGATGTTCAGACTCACGAGCTTTCCTTTGAGGAATTCCGACAGCCTTGATAGTGTTTCTTGTGGCGTGGTTGTATCGGTCTCTAAACGCTCAACAATCTTTGAGGGATGACTTAACTCGGCAACTGCAGCAAGGGATGTAGTTCCTCCAAGCTCAATTCCAGCAATGTACGCCATTTTGACGCGCACTTGGGCACGCTAATGGTTGACGGGCAAGTGTCGTGAAATTTAACGGTTGACGGTAAGCTGAAATTCAATAATGTCTATTGAATATCCGCTTTCGTCTTCCAGAGGGCTTGAACATCTATGCAATATTGCGTGACAAATCTATTTTTACAAAATTTGCATGAAGCACCGACGGCACAGGGGAACCAGACAGTTGACTTTCATTGATTGTTGCACAACATGGCGGCAACTACTGCACCGTACGGGTCGTGGGTTACCCCAATTACAAGCGATGTTGTGATAAAAGAATCGATTTCTTTGATGGAAGTGAGGATAGATCCATTCCAAGAAGGTAGGATTGTTGTAGAACTAAATTTATTGTTGGTAACGCACATTTGACTTTGGTAATCAGCACGACACGCATCGTGGCTTAGAGGACGCGAACAGTACAAGCTTTCAAAAATTGAATGAGCCGAAGGCGAGCGGGTTGTCCAAACTTGCAAAACAAGAACGAAGAAGCCAGTTTGATAGTTCTCTCTGGATGAAAATCAGCTGGTGCTACGTTCATTCCGGAAGCTGGCTTATAAAAAACTAATGGACCACAAAAAGTTGAACTTCTCACAGGTTTTAGAATTTTTATCAATACCGTATGCTGGCCTACGTGCATCAAGAAAAAATTTTCTCTTTTAGGCGGAAACATTGTTTGCTAAGCTGCAGAATTGTCTGGACATCCTGTCCAGAAATCAATTTTGATGAATTGCAATCCACTTCCATCCTTGTAATCCTGGACTACTTCCCCAAAATACCTGTTCTATCTCGTTCTGTGGAACCTTTTTATCAAATTCATTTGTGTATTTGGTGACATTTGGCACAATAATATGGAAATTAGAACATAAAGATTTCTATAATCTGGCGTGACAGTGTCCCTGTTGTTTGCCATTTACTTGCTCCTTTCTTCTCAAGAAATGGACCGACAGCACAGCAGACATTTTTTAGAATTGTGCAATTTAAAACCTTTCCACTGATGTGTAGTTTGTGGTAGTTTCCTTAAGAACAGTCTAGGTACCATAGTTTTTCGGTTATAAGGCGCACGGTTTTTTCCCAAAAAAATTGTTTTTCTGTTGCAAGTTACTCCTGAAATTGGGGTGCGTCTTATAGCCAAATATTTTCACGAAACAAAATCCAAAGATCACAATTTTATCTGAATTACAATTAAAATGAGACAAATAAAAGACACTTCACGTTGGTTAGATTTGATGGTACTGAAAAAGAACCGGGGTGGCTCTGAAAAGAGCCATTGAAGTGGTTCCGAAAAGTACCATTTATCTTGAACAAAGATGGCCGCTGGTCTTCCTGCTCGCTATCTGGGTCGAACTCATTTCGCCTCGTCACAGTGTCTGTCAAATGTCCACTGAAGGAATTCCACACGAGAAGAGCTTTCTGTTCTATAGTGTAACAACGATTGTGATAAATTAACTCCACTTGAAGGGTGTTTGAAGGGCTGCAATGTATCGAGCAACGATCGACTGCACAGCGAAAACCAAACAAACTAAAATTTGCATAGAGTACGTGCTCAGTAATACGATACGTCAACAATAAAATTTGAACCTCGTTACCGAGAAATTATTTGTTTGCTTCGCATATTGAAAAGATCCCACGAGGAATTTATGATGTGGAAATAATGCTTACCTTCTTCGTCCATCCAGCCCTTCTTTGTGAACTGAGACTTAGTGGCACGTTGATGTTCAGCTATCGAATGCCTTTAAATATGACCTTTGGCGAAATTTGCTCGCCGTTTGCTTTGACACTTTCACCGCAACTTTGAAACTCTGCTTATTGACACCGCATCCTGGTAAACTGCAAGGTTTGGTGGTGGCACCTTGAACTGTATTGGCATTTCGTCTGTATTGAGGTGTATGCATGTTATGATTATTTGTAACTCACGTGAACATTAACTCATGATTTGGAACTCACTAAATTGGCGGAACCATTAGCATATATCATTAAATGTGTGATTTTTCCACGTTTGTTTGTGGTTAAAAAAACCACATTGACCCTTTAATTCATCAACACACAAGTCTGTTTGAACTCTGGATTCTAGGTGCGTCTTATAACTAAGTACTTTCATAGAATTTTCAGTTTGGGAATGTGGCATAATTACTTTGCCAAGTTGGGGGTGTGTCTTAAAGCCGAGTGCGCCTTATAACCGAAAAACTATGGGTACATTTTTTTTCTGAAGGACACCTATGAAGGTATTGTGTGTATAACCTTAAATTTTCCCATTTCTGATCTGTTTGCAAAAGGCCCCCATCTATTAGCAATATAGTTGGGTCATCTTTGAAAATCCCGACACTGACATGATGAAAGTTTCACACCTCAACTCATTAATAGTTGGCAGGTACAGAATTTAGTGATTATAAGAAATTGGCCCTGAGTTATTTACCAGTAATCATGAGAAAATTTACGAATTTTATTATTTTTAGATAAAGTGTTCTGGTCTGAGATGCGTCCAGAGGAAGATGGGCGATATGTTGTGTGCTGTTGGAGTGAGGGAGAAAAGGGATTCCAGACTCTAACTCCTGATAACTTTAGCAGCAGGACGCTGGTCCATGAGTATGGAGGGGGTGCATTCTTTGTGCACAAGTATCGCATCTACTTTTCCAACTTTGAAGATCAACGGATGTACTGCCAGAAAATAAAGAAGTCAGGGACTCCACCAGTTCCTCTCACACCCAAGAAGCATAAAAATTGGAGATATGCTGATGGAGCACTCTTTAAAAAGCACATTATTGTTTGTGTACGAGAAGATCATGAAGTGATTTGCGAGGGAGCGTCCGAGGCCCAAAACACTGTAGTGTCAATTAACCGCAAGACCAAGAAACAGTTTGTTCTGGTGAGTTGCTTTCTTCTGAGGTGTTTTATTCAACTTTGTAATTTAAAATATTCTACCCTTCAAGCAATTAAGTTGTATCTGCAAGTGTCATTTTAAGATTGTCATGAAGTTTTGAAGTTGGCAAGTACTGTAGCTATATTGTTAGGGGTCATTAATGTTACCTCAAAATTTTGCAGTGCAAGCAAATTAAGCTTCTGATTGACGGCGGCGAAAATCGCCGTCTACTTGACTCTGGGGCACTGGCCACTCAGGGAAAAATATACATTTTTGGGGTCGGCTCAGCAAGGAAAGAGATTTTCGCCAGCTACTTGAATTTTTTCTCTGTCTTCTTTAAATTTTGGGGAGAACCCTGCTGCTTGAATGCTCACAAAATTGTAGTTGGTGCTCATTTGCCCATGCCCGCATAATACAATTGCTCTCTGGCTTGGTGTTTAGTGGAGGTAGTTCTTGGCAAGCTGCTAGCTGGTTGCCACAAGGCCAGCTTTTGTTGATGCTCATATTCAGAAGAATAAAAAACGCTCTGCAGCTTTTTGATACCCTCATTGTTGAAGTACGGTAGGTGGCCGATTTTGCTCTCTTTTCCTAAAAAATGAAAGAGGGGAATACCCTATCAGATTAGCCTGGCAATCCTGAAGAGGTAGATGGTGATTTTCATTTGGCAACCAGCTACTACTTTTAACAACCCTGTATGTCATACCATACATACAGATGAGTTAAAGGGTTGTTGCAGACGAAGCAGGGTGATAAAAGGAAGTCTGACACATTGTCAAGTGGTTTGAGTGCTGGGCGTAAAGGGACACTGTCACATCCATTTTCTGGCTTTTTTAGTAAAAGTCCTCCACTTGTAATCACTGGACCAGACAATGTTACGTTCTTGGTATTGTATCAAGTTTAATTCACAAATCAGTGCTTGTAAAATAGCAGCCTGTCTCCTTCAGTTTGTCGTGTCGACAGGCTTCATGCTCCATGTTTGTTGATATTTACCCTGAAATGGCCCAAAGGTGGAGTGGTTAATTAAGATTAGACAGTATTAGGATTCTGTCAAACAAAGTACATAGATTTAGCATGTTGTACTGAACGGTAATGTTGATGCTGGTTGTTAACAGTGTTTGTCTTGGCTTAGAAACAATCCAGTAATCCAAGATATTTGTTTTAATTTGTATTTTTGTAAAATACTAATTTTATTCTGGCAGCAGTCTTGAAAGTTTTCTCTCTTTCCTTGGTAATTTCAGGTTTCAGGAAAAAACTTTTATTCAACACCAAGAGTGTCCAAGACTGGAACACTAGCTTGGGTACAGTGGGACCATCCCAATATGGTAAGGATCAAATCTATGAATATTAACTAGCTATTAAATATTGCTGTTACATCAACAGAAATTGAACATTTTACTAACAATTATTAAATGATATGTAGTCGATAAAATATGAGCGGGAGATCTGTTTGGGTCTTGGGTTAGGGTCTTGGGTTAGTCTTGGGTAATGGTGAGCCTATCAGCTTGCCTACCAGCTTGCCCATACAGATCTCACACAAGTAGTTTACTGTACTTGTGAAGTGAAAAAAATAAATTGAATGCATAGTATTGTTATTCGATTCCATTGTATTTTTTCCATTGGTTTCTGTATCAAATGTTAATTTTACTGTTGATTTGTATTGGGGTTTACAGAGCATTCATGTACCTTTTTGTTGAATCTATTCCTTTTGAATCATTAAATTAATGATTTACATTAAAGAACTTGCAAAATAATGGCTTGCTGACAAGAGGCATCCATATGCAAGTGAAAAAAGGCTCTGAAGTATTGTGTTGAGACCTGAATAGTAAAAATCGATTTACATAGTCTTAGATAGAGGTTGAATCTGTGTGTTCCAATATGTCATCCTGTACATTGTTTACTTATAATATGAGACTATCTTCTCTCCCTCATCATGGGCCAAAATTATAGCCAACCTTACTAAATTCCAGGTTGACCTGGAATGTAAACAAAAATTTCTACATTCCATTTCAACCTCGCTCGATGCAGGACCCAAATAAAAATCAGCTAGGACCAATGTGGCTTCCTCTCTAAATGTCATAATGATTATTTATTTCTTGATTGTGTTTCTTGTATGTACTAGCCTTGGGATAGCACGGAGCTCTGGCTGGGGGAGTTGGCACCAAGTGGGCATTCATTATTGGAGGATACAAAACGAAAGGTAAGACTTTCTGTCTTCAAGTACAGACGGATTGCTAATAAGTCCTGATTCTTAACTCCAGTTTTTATAGCACAAAGGGAAATGTAAAGCTATCACATTTACACTCCTGAAAAATGTGTTAACCCATTGAAATTAACCCCCACCATTCTGTGTCCTCCTCCTTCGTTTTGTTTCATTTCCTCAGAAACGAAACAGTATTACTTTGACTTCATGGGTTAACTATTTACATAGCAGTTGCACTATCCAATCAGAGGAAAGTTCGTACTTGGTAATGTAAACATGTTCTTGAGAGGCAAACAAACTGGTGAACACATGTTGTTCAGATATTGTTAAAAGTATCGCCACGAACTCAAAAGGGAATTAGGATATGTCAGAAATTGCAACTGAAGTGATTCTACGATAGATTGTAATGATCTATTGAAGAACAATGCAAAGATATTCCTTTGTGTGCTAAGTTGTATTGTAAATATTGTGGCAAATTTTATCGTAAAACTTTGTCCCTTGGGGATTCACTATTTACATAGCAGTTACACCATCCAATCAGAGTAAAGTTCGTACTTGGCTACAATGTAGCATGCGTAACTGGCGGGAATGGTCACAGCATGTACTGAGAAGTGAACAACAAAGCCAGAGAAGAATAGTGAGACAATTTCTCGATGCTCCGCCGTCAAAACGAATCATTCGTGCTCGAAATCCCGCCAGCTACGCAGGCTAAACACAATGTTGCCCACACATCGCTAACCCTAGCAGTCATTCCAGATACAAAACACTATTTCTTTTTTGAAATAGCTCCTTGTTTTTCCTGTACTTTTTTAACTCAGAAAATGATGAAGTCATTTCCAAGGTCAAGTGAGGAGGGTGAATTTCACTTCAATACTCACTCATACATTTTGTTACTGTAACATTCTAACAAGTGCCAAACACTTGTATATTTGTTGGGCATCCATAATGAGGAGTAATAATGAAACCTTCTGCAAGTAATCTTGCAATGTATTATCTGTTTTTTGTACTCATGTGTAGCATTCATTGTGAGAGTGTGTATAAAATAAGGCAGTGATAATATTAATATTATATTGTTAGTAGGATTTGTTTTGTTTGTGTTTAATTTTTATGTTATCACTTTTTATTTCTTCTTGTTCTTCCTTATCTAACAAATAAAACCTTTGCTTCGATCCAGGCATTAATATTTATATTTTTCTCTGCATCTAAGTGCATGTGTTGATGCTTCTTCTCTAGGTTGCAGGAGGGGAAGGCATTAGTGTTATGCTTCCTAAGTGGTCGCCAGATGACAAGCTGCTATACATTCATGACAAAACAAACTGGTGGAATTTGTATCAATTGGATGATGATAACAAAGAGACCAGTCTGTGCCCTCAGTCCAAGGAGATTGGTCAACCAGCTTGGGTGTTTGGAGAAAGCCCTTATTCCTGCAATCCAAATGGCAATGGAGAGATACTGATTATTCATGGCTCAGTATGAATGATTTTCAAATAATGACAAATTTGAGATTTGTTTAACCCATTGACTCCTACATTATTGGTCAGAACTGGCCATGACAGAAGTTGGCCTATGTTCCGCTTCTGACATCATCAGCTTTGACCAAAATAGGAACTTTACCCCAGTTCTGCAGGAGGAAAAGAAGTTTCCAATGATACCCAGATGATATTGATTGGGTTAATGGAGCTTAAAATATACACGAACACATTAAGAAATTTACGTCAAAAACTAGCATATTTACCCGTGTATAAGTCGACCTTTCACGACCTAAAAATCAGTCCAAAAAATCGCCCTCGACTTATACATGGGTCAAAAACTAAAACCCAAGCACCAGTAAAATAAATTCGGCACAATTAGAATATGTGTCTATAATCTTACGTAAAACATCTTACAAACAATGATACAAAATGCGAAGTCCTTCGCTTAGTGGTCTGCGTCTAAATTAGCAGTTCAAGTTGAAATGCTTTTAAAATTTATCTGCTTTATGCAGACCTAAGGGTTGAAGATACTCCCTGGCACAACTGACATTTCCTGCAAAATAAAGCCGTAAATCTGCTGAGGAAAAACTCTTTCGACCAATTTTGTAGCTTGGTTACAAGGTTTTCTAAACGCACTGTTTATTCGAGCGTTCTCAAAGATTTAAGACCTTCTTTGGTGTTTTGCCTGCCTGCTAAAGCTGCTTTTTCAACTTCCACAGTTGGAAAGGTTTGTCTGCAATTAGTACATTTGATTTTGTAAGCCTGTTTCAAACATTATGGACAAAATGCCCACATGTACATGTGTTTGTTAAAACGACTGCGGACATGCGAGAATATTAAAACTTCACATTGCAACTTGCTGTGATTGTTTCATATATCCATAGTCCTTACCTGAACAATAATTCTAAGAATTACAATATATTTAAGTTTTCCAATAAAATGAAGAGAACTTAGTTTTTGGCCCCAAAGTTAGGGGGTTGACTTATACACGAGGTCAACTAATACACGGGTAAATACGGTAGGAGGAATATTTCCCTCACTTATCCTTGGCTACTCCGTGTTAAGTATTTTCCATCTCACTGATGCTATCTTGGCAATTCTTGAACCAAAAGCAAGCCCAGAAAGAGGCCAACCAATGCATCAAAGACAAGAAAGGAAGGAAAAAGGAAACGCAAAAAAAATGAGCAAAGAAAACGAAAACCTAAATTGGTGGGTCACTTTCTTGTCTTGAAATTGTGATTGGTACGCATGCCCAAGGTAAAATGTTGTTAAATGCGATTCTAGTGAAAAACGTGGCATGTCGTAATTTTTCAAATGCATTTTGGAGAGATTTGGAGCAGATTTAGCCTACAACAGTGCAGTGCAGTGCAGTGCAGTAGCAGAAATCAAGCGTAAGGGTCATTGAACTTTATGAAGTCTTGCAAGAGCTTGAGAAGAAACTAGTACATTTAAATTATACATCCAAGCTTGCCAAATGGTGATAGAAGAGGAATACCCAAAAAAGCTTGCATGATGACCAACTCACTTAAAGGCTCCTGCAACATCCAGACTTTCTCATTGCTTAAATTTTCATACCAGTTAATTCACATGTGCTACAAAGTATCCAAAAAATAGAGCTCATCTGATAAGTGCAGACAAGTAAAGTTTAGTTATTTTTTTATTTCATTTTGTGCAGACATTGGCATGTCTGAAACCTTCAGGTGAACAGCCTGAAATCAAACCTAGTGATTACACTGTGTTCTCCAAGATACACTACTCTCCTAACGGCCAGTGTGCATTCCTGGTAGCAGGCAGTTCTTGCATGTTTACAAAGCTTATAAAATTGGATGTTAAATCTGGAGCAACCTCTGTTATACGGGCAACCCACAGTGCTGACATAGATCCTGCTTACTACAGTGTTCCTACAGAACAGCACTGGGACACAACCGAAGGTGCTGTAGCCTACGGATATTACTACCCTCCACAGGTAAACCCTGCTTGCTCAGTTTTGAACAGTGTTTGAAATGTTGTAAATATTTTTGTAAACCTGTCAGTATTAATAATTTAGGTATTCACGTTGCAGTGCTACACATTGCCTACCCTCTGGGAAAAAATTTGTATGCGCACCTGTTTCAATAACATCCTAATAAACTATATATCAGAAGAAAGCTTTATAAATGGAGTGTACGATAAAAATTTAGTTTAAGTGATTTTTCCTTTTAGTAATTGTCAGGTGCCAGTAAGACGTGAAATGACCAAGGTTTCTTCTATTGAATTTATCGGGTATTGGATTCTGCAGCACAAGCAAATAACTGCACAGTGTTATTCACAAGGCATCAATCAACACACCGTTTTATGTTTTAGATTTCCAATTATTTAAAAGATCACAGCTAACACTTCAGCAAAACCTGAATTTATGTGATATCAATATATCACTCAGTGGCCTTGCTTAAAAGTACATTATTGTATATTTGCAGAACAAAGATTATGAAGGTCCTGAAGATGAAAAGCCCCCACTGTTGGTTAAGGTGCATGGAGGCCCCACAAGTGCATGTTCACCAACTCTGGACCTCAAAAAACAGTATTTGACTTCCAGGGGATTTGCCGTGCTTGATGTGAACTACCGCGGGAGTACAGGTTATGGCAGAGAATACAGGGATGCACTTAAGACTAAGTGAGTTTTTCTTATCGACAATTTGCTTGACACATCAATATTTTGATATTTGAGGCAGATATGGGCAGCTGTTTTTGGTTGGAATTCAGCCAATATGGCTAGTTTTTCTATTCTCTGGCAAAACCACAATTACATAAGCATAATTGGGTTATTCCAGAAAAAATCCACACACTCCAATGGATGGGGTCATTTTTAACCCCCCCCCCCCCTCTTGCCTGGATTTCCAGAGTCTTAGACCCCCCTCCTGCAAGGATTTCCAGAATCCCATCCATCAGGGGGGGGGGGGGTGGATTTTTTCTGGAACAACCCATTGTCCTAAAAGGGAAAATTGTTTGTTATTTTCACCTTTAAAATAAATACATAAAATTGTATGATTTAGACTGCACTCCTTAGTATGTAAAACTGACTATTCACCATCTTCCTCTGTAAGGGATACAAAAAATCACTGAACAGAAATCTACTGATCTGACTGATATTAAAGCTTGTATCAGTATTTTGTTTTTAACCAAGCTGCACAAAGCTGCAATTTGGTCCATGCAGTTAAAATCCTCAAACCTCGCCATGGCAAACGTACGTAATAATAATAATGAACTTCATTTGTCTTGAGTGTATTTAGAACTTGGTAATGCTTTGTTGTAAGAAAACAGGGAATTGTTACTTAGAAGTAATTGAACTGAGTAATTAAAAGTAAAATTCAGGGGGCTATTGGCAGTGTTACAGATAAGAAATGGGTCTCGGGTCAAGAACCAGACAAGCTCAGCTGACCCAACAAATTAATTAATGATAGAAAACTTCTTAATGATGCACTGGGAACAGTGGGAATTTGACCCATTGGAATTTCTTGTTGGCACCATACCTTGCCTAAAAAACGTATGAAACACTGTAATTGGGCCAGTAATTTTTAAATGTTATTTATTAACAAATCAGACCCCTGCTTCAATTTGTGTTGGTACAATTATTACTGACAGAAAGTTAACTGGACTTTGTTAAGTTGGGAGTCAGCCCATTCAAGGTAATCTAAAATTCTCTTTTCAGTTGGGGCATTTCAGACATTGAAGACTGTTGTAGCGGTGCTCAATTTCTGGCTGATAAAGGCAAAGCTGATCCCGCTAGGCTGATGATTGACGGTGGTTCTGCAGGAGGTTTTGCTGCTCTGGCTGCCTTGACATTCCACAAGGTTTTCAGTGCAGGGACAAGTTTTTATGGTGTATCTGACCTTGAAGCCCTTGCAAAAGACACTCACAAGTTCGAGAGTCGTTATCTTGACACCCTGGTTGGTCCGTACCCAGAGGATAAGAAATTGTACGAGGAGAGGTCACCAATAAATAACACTGACCAACTAGACTGTGCTTTAGCGATATTTCAAGGTTCGGAAGACAAGGTAAGACAAGAAGTTCTCACTGAGAAGGAAAATGCTGCCCATAACACTATAAAAAGACATACATTGTAGGCTTGTACAAAATAACTTTTTCTTTGGTGTACATAACTATTTAATGTTTCCCTCGCGTGTCTGAAAAAAATAACTCGTATCACTGATGTAGTGTATCATAATTTATTTCAACCTGATTAATCAAATTTGTTAAGGTTTCACACAACACCACTTATAAATATACTATGAAGACTGTAACAAAATAAAACTAAAAAGATGTTAGAAAATTATTCATATAAACACGGCATTTGCTTCTACAAGCAAATAACTTGCGAATTTCTTATGTGCCGTAACACACACATCATTATCTTTTACTGACGATGACAGCGCAAAGCCAAACAAATAGTTTAATCTCAAATAATGAGTTGAACTATTGTTATTATGCAGATAAACATTTGAAGACAGTTAACATACTGTTATTTCCAAAGTCGGTTTACAGAATCTGTTTTCGATCCATTTGAAGCTTTCTGTACTCGCAAGTGCTGTTCTCCGCTTTATAACATTGATTTCTTCTTTTTGTGGTCGAGTGTCCTTTGGGGTTGCTCACTCTATTTTGAACCCCCAAATGGTGTTTTTTATTTTCAAGGGGAGAGTTGAATCGTCTTGAAAATTCAGAAAGATGGCTGTGCGAGATGCCAAGCAAGCCTATGATTGGATAACATTTAGTTCCTTGAAGAAAACAGTCGCCAATTGGCTACAACTAGAATATCCCGAATATCTGAACCATGGATGGAACGAAATGGAACCAAAATTCTCAAATGCTTCCAGAATGTCTGCTGCCTAATGGCAGCAATTAAAATTTTTAGAGTATTCACTTATAAGAGTTTTAAATACTCTTTTTTCTCAAGGGCAATTGAGCATTAAGAAAGTTTTTATGACTTGTGAGAATATGACTAAACTGTTAGGTGGCTGGCAGTGATATCAAACTAATGACCAGTTATTTGTCAGCAAATTGTCAAAAATATCTCTTTGAAATGTACACCACATCAGGTAGTCCCACCAGATCAGTCAATAAAGATGTATGAAGCAGCCAGAGATAAGGGGAATCCTGTGGCATACAAAGAATTTGAAGGTAATTATTACAAACACTTTAAAAGGTTTAATGGGGAGACCCCAACTAAAAAATGGGTGCCATGGCTGACTTCCCAACCATCGTATCTTGGTTCCCTTTCAATCTGACCTGAGATTATTTTTATGCCATGCAGGCTGGCTGCTTTCTCAGAAGAAAGCAAAGCCAATGGATAGAATACATTCAGATGCAAAATCTGTAGTATGGATTTGTTGATATTTTCAAATACAGTGGTTAAAAAGCTATTCTGTTCTAGCTGGGTGGGAGAATCTCAAGTTAGTGCATGTAGGAAAGAAATTGCCAAAACTGTTGCACAAGGCCATGTCATGGGTTAATCGCTTTGTATATTTGGATTTTTGAAGATGACTCAATTTACTTATAATTTTTACGTATACTGGTAGCTTCCTTATGACTAAATATTATATCAAGTGAAAGTGAAAGCACCAAAACAGAGATCTGATTTCTGAAGAATATTACCATTATTTGTATTAACTGTGTGCAGGCACTGACCTGGTTTTCAGTGGTGACACAAATTAAAGCTTCCTCTTCTCAGTGTTTTTAAGGACTTGTGCTTAAAGAGCCTGACCCACCCACTTTGCATCACACGCCTCTATTATTGTTACTGTTATCACAAAAAGCGATTGTACAAAAAATAACGAACCCCAAAGAAAGAAAAATTAGCGAGGAGTATATTTTCGTAAAGATGTCACCTGCTTGAAGCATTCAACGTCGCTGGAAACAGATAAAATATGTTGGTCGCTAAAACTCGCTTTTTCGGGGGCCCCAAAAATGGCGGTTTGACTCGCAATGCATAATGGGTGGGTCAGATTCTTTAAGCTTTTGTTTGTGGTGTAACAGAGATTGGCCTTGACCTGTTTTTACCTCTTACAATAGGTGAACAACATGGTTTTCGCCAGGCAAAGAACATTAAATTCTCACTGGATGGAGAGTTTTATTTCTACTCCCGCGTGTTTGGCTTTGATGCCCCAGGCATTGATGTGGACGTAAGTTGCTTTTATGTTAATGCTGTTTGAACAGGATGTTGAGGAACCAAAAATATTAACCACCATACCACCCAGGTGGTTTTCAATTAAGCAACAGAGGACTTTTTCTGTCTTTACATGGCCTCACCTAAACACAAGGGGGTTTGGCAGAATTAGAGACAGTTAGGCAAATCAGAGACACAGTTGAGGGTTTGCAAAACTTTCGAGAATTCTCCCAAATTCTCCCTTAGTCTTTAGACGAGGCTTTGTAAACATGGAAAAAATCCTCTGTTTCTTTTATAAAATATTTCTTAAAAATAAACACAAAACTAAAACATCACAACCATGTTTACACACTAATTAAAACACACCTATCCACCAATGAGAGTGTGCATAGTATATCAGTATTTTATGTTGTGCAGAGAACAATGCTGTAAACGTTAACGTGCTGCATTCTCTATATTTTTTTACAGCTTGTTATTGAGAACTTGCCCGAACCGGGAAATTAATTAAACTAATGATGTAAAAGGTGACGCAGGAAAAGCGTTTCTTAGACGTTAAAGGCTTCTTGGTTTGTATAAGCTACAAAGGCAACGTTTAAACTAAGATTGCTTGTTGTAGTGAACTAGATTATTTGACTGAGTGTGTAAACTATGAAGTAGTAAACTGAAAAGTAGGTTGATCAAAATCCTGTAGTTTTGTATGTTTTGAGTACAGAAATGAGACCAGATTCTTAATAGGCCATTTCTGAGTTCCCTTTTCCTTCAGTTTCAAAACAAGTCTAAGTGCAAAACTATTCATATGAAAATAAGCTTGTTTTGCATGAGAATGAAGATGCAGGTAAAACACATGTTCATATGAACGGTTTTCGCGCTGACTTGTTTTGACTCTGAGGCAAAAGAGAACTCGGAAATGTCCTATTAAGTTGCTAAAATTTTTTACTGATAGATTTATTCATCCTCTGTTAAAACTGTAAGTTTGTGAAAGAAACAAATCTAAGAGAATTGTAGTAAAACCACAATTTTTTCACCTTGCTGTTAATAAAACTTGAAAATGTTAAGTATGTGCACTGTTTGTTGTGAAATAGATTCACTGGAACTCGTCAATTTTCACTTAGTCACAGTTTGAATCTTGCTCAAATTTTTTCTGGCTTTGTTCATTTATGTCTTCTGAAAACCTTTCGTAACATCTGTTCATTTGCAAACATATCACACACATTTATATAGGAAGGGCTTTGTTCCAGACCTAATTGAATCTTGAATCTTAAGTTGAGGCAAAAGGCAACAAGGAAATTGCCAAGTTGTTTGACTTTCCACTTCTTAGATGTATTTTTGCAGTGGAATTATAGTACACCCTGCACAATTTATTAAATAAATTAACCTTAATGATGAGTGTAATAATAATTATTGGCTCACTTTAATCAATCAATTATTGTAGTCAAACCTCCTTAATATGACCACTAAAGGGTCAAGGAAACTGCCAAGGATGCTGCATTTGATTGAGAGTTTTCAAGATAGTTAAATTTGTCTTTTGGCAGAAACCTTTGAACAGGTTGTCCTTTTTAAGTAAAAGCTCATTTTCTTTGGGCAGCCACCATTTTTTTCTTTGAAAAAGGCTGGAATGTGAAGATGATTATTCTTGTTTATTCCAAGTATTCCATGCATTTCGTAGAGCAGGATGCTTGGAATGAATTCTGTGCATTCCAGGATATGAATTGCTACTAAATCAAACAACCATTCAAGTCATTCTAACCTATCATTATTCTGACATGGGGTCAGTTGAATGCAGCCTGTATTACTGGTGATTTGGTTTTATCAACTGGGTTGATAATGTGAATTGGCCTCCGTAAAGAGCTTTCGAATCTCTTTATGGTGGCCAATTCACATTATCAACCCAGTTGATAAAACCAAATTATCTTGCTATACTTCCCACCGACGCAGCACTACAGTTTCTTTAGAAACTTACCCCCTGTATTACTGTAGATGGTCTATTTTATTATAAGGTGTCCATATGGAGAGGCTCCTTTCCACTGTACCATAGTTTAATACTGTTAAGTACAACAATTTAAACTTTTCTACTTGTTTGCTTTTCACAACTGGAAGAGGTATTAGTTCATCTACTTACTACCTCTACTTTGATGCACTGTTAAAATTCAACTGGTTAGTGAGGCTTGGATGGCACAAAATAAGTGAAACTGAACAAGCATGTTTTATCACTTTCTGTTGTTTATCATGCTGAATATTGAAAAGAAATAAAAATATCTACCGGTATACTTGCTCAGAATATCCGTTTTGTACACGTACAATAACTTTAATATGAATTTTATTAAAAATCTCTCTAATCTTAGCCTTTAAATTTACATTTAAAAAGGCCTCTGCCTTTAGTTGCCATGTTTCTGTGAAGGACAACCACAAAATAACTAAAGGTAATTTGTCATAGGGCACAGGTCTGTGCCAGTGTAAAGATATAAATCCAATATTTCAAGAGTGGCTGATTCGTTTGAAGTAGATCAAAATGCTCTGTCCTGGCTTGTGAATCTCCCCTCCCTAACAATGAATAAACAAATATGTACTATTACTGGTAGTTGGACACAGACTAATTTGGCTAACATGTTTGCGTCCTTGTTGCTACCCAATTCAGATCATGTGATGATTCATTTGCATTCCATTCTCCAGACTGTGTTTCTGACTGGTGGCAATATTTCACTTGATGATGTCCACCTACTTATTGCCCAGTAAGGTTATATGGTGGTATGGGTTCAAGCCCTGGCTGTTCCTGTTTAAGACACTTAACTCTCACAGTGCCTCTGTATAAATTTGTACCAGCAAATTCAATGGTGGTGGTGGTGGGGAGGGCAGGACCATCCTGTGGAGGACTTAGCATCCCACCCATTGGGGCGTAGAAATATTCCTAGTTACTTCATGTTATGGAAACCAGGGTAAGCTGTGTTCTGGTGGGTCAGTAACTACAGTAGGTGGACTCACCTGTACTTTAAGAGGCTGTAAATCATCAGCTGGTGAATTGTTATCTGTTGCATTGTTTGTTGCAGCCAGAGTCTGAGTGGAGGTACTTTCACTTTCAGTCTCGGAAGGAAAAGTGCTGTGAGCACCGTACTTGGCTTTGCAATGCACACTCCACTCTGTTAGCCAGTTTTGTGTTCTTGTTGGAGTAGAAGCTTGACTGCTGGATTTTGTTGTGATATGTTGGTTGGATGTTGTTTCTAAAGTTTCTTTTCTCTTTGTAACAGCTTTCTTTTTAGCTTGCTTAGCTTCTTCAGAAGTACAGTTACTACAATCAAGACTTAAATTTTCTTTTCCTGTATTTGAATTTGTTTTGGCATGCCCACCCTCCTGACGAGGTGCAGTAGAATTTAAATGATTGCTGGTGCACAGTCGTTTCTTTAATGGAGACACTGTTGGACTCTTATGTCCACTAAAACAATTTTCCTTTGCATCTGTTGTTCCAAGTGTTTGTGTTCGATTGTTCTTTGGTTTTTCAACATTTTGCAAAGTGTTGTCAGCTTTTAATTTTTGTTCAGAGCTTGGTTCAGATTTAACTGACTTGACCTCATCACTATCACTGTGAGTCCGTTTTCTTGAATTTGTTCTCAACCAGGATGTCAGCAATTGTTTTGGACTATGAAACTTTGAAACAGCTGGTGATCTTGGGTTAGAGCCTTCAGACACATCACTCCCAGGGGAGAGTGGAAGGGAGGTTGCACCACTTGCAGTGGAAAGGTTGGAAGGTTTGTTGTGAGCCACTTGAGTTGATAAACCTGTGGAAACAATCATGAATAGAAGTGTGATGAACAGAGATGTTCAACCGTGACATCAACAAAGTGAAGTTAAATTTGTAGAGTACCTGTTTTCAAGTTCGGTGGTGACAGGGGCTGAATGCTTGGGTTCTTTGGTGGGGTTGTGTTAACCGGGCTCTGAGAATTGGACATTACCATGCCAACAGGACTAGAGATTTGGTTTAGTCGTGGATTGGTGATCAGCTTAGTCGGCGGTGTCCACAGTATTCTCTTTGTGTCAGGACTTCCAGAGGGAGAATGGCTTGGTGTTCTATCAAATTCTAAAATGAGGAAATCTGTACTAAAACATTTATAGCGCCTTTCAATAACACGCAAACTCTGCTCATGTCGATGGTTACATTTTTTGCTGCCGTCAATCATCAAGCGGACCTCTCAGAAAACAGAGGTACACTTCAACAGGGTCAAAAGGTCACGTCTGTCAGTTGTGATTGGTAGACTTCGATCCATTTTGTTTGTTTCTGATTTTCAAGGTTCATTAACTTTTACCGTAATTATGATTGACGGCAGCGAAAGACCCAATCGTTGGTTGGGTTTTGAACTTCAGAGTTCGCATATTATTGAAAACCGCAGTAATGAGGTACATTACAGACGGAGGGGAAGTGATGGGTCCTCACTTCATACAGTTTTGGTCAAAAAAGTAACTTTCACCAAAACGTTTGAAATATCTTTTCAGTAATAATGAAGTTATTCAATCTGGAAAGCTGACCAGTGATGAAGTCTCTCACAGAGCACAGCATATGCTCGTTTTCAGATTATTTTTGTGCTATTAATTAAAAGTACTTTCAAATATTTAATGACCAGTGACATTAATTTACTTTGAGAAAATGTCATTTTATATCGTGTTACAAACAAATTAATATTATTTGATCTTACAAATAGTAGTAATGCCAATCTATACATAGTTTGACACTTCAGGCAAAATTACATAACTTACCATAAAGAGCGGCGTGTGATTTCAGTGAAGTTCTGCAGCTCTTACCAATCACATTCCATTTGTCGCCCTTGCATACTCCACAATCCATTCTCCTTGAGTGTGTGTGAGAGAGAGAGCAGATGAGTAAATGAGTTAACTGTTAGACACCTGAGGATAGTTCAAATCATGTTATTGTAAGTTTTAAAATTGTGTTACTTCGTAAGTTGTTTTCAGTAATACTTGATGGAACTTGATTCTTACCATATCCTAAAGTTGTTGTCATCTGAACAGGTCACGATCTGCAAAATAGAACAAGTTGAAGCTATTAACCCATTGACTCCTGGAGTTTTTTTATAAATAAAGGTAAGGTAGGTAAGTCTGCTGTCGGGCCTAGTGGCCCATCAGGCCGGAGCTTATCCCCGGTTTCTGAAGCATGAAGCGACAGGGAGTATTTCTACTCCCCCCTGGATGGGATGCTAGTCCATCGCAGGGTTACCCCCCAGCAGTAAATTGGCCGGTACCCATTTGTACACCTGGGTGAAGAGAGGCACTGTGAGAGTAAAGTGTCTTGCCCAAGAACACAACGCAGTGCCCCGGCCAGGACTCGAACCCGGACCGTCCGATCCAGAGTCCAGCGCACTAACCATTAGGCCACTGCGCCTCCCACATTTTATAAATAAAACATGAACATTTTCTGGTCAGTTATAGGCTAAATATTCTTCAAATTTCTCTAAAATGCATTTGCAAAATAAAGACATGCCAGGTTTTTCACTAGCATCGCATTTAATAACATTTTAGCTCGGGCATGCGCACAAATCAAAATTTCGGGATAGTTTTTGGACGAGAAAGTGACCCACCTCTTTAGGCTTTTTGATTTCTTTATTCTTATTTTTCGCTTTTCCTTTCCTCATATCTTTTTTATGCTTCTGTTGGCCTTTCATTGGGCTTGCTTTCGGTTCAAGAATTGCCACGAAAGCATCAATGAGACGGGAAATACTTTACATGGAGTCGCTAAGGGTAAGTGAGGGAAGTTTCCCCCCTAGTTTTTGGCGGAAATTTCTAAGCGTTTTCGTGCATATTTCAAGCGCCATTAGCCCAATCAATATCATCTGGGTATCATTGGAGAGCTCTTTCCTTCCTGCAAAACTAGGGTCTTCCTATTTTGGTCAAAGCTGATGACGTCAGATGCGGAACAAAGGTCAAGGTCTGTCACAGCTGGTTATGGCCAGTTTAGGAGTCAATGGGTTAAACATATTTATTCTTGAAACTGAACTCCAGATATTTGCTAATAACCTTAATTATAAAAAGATCCAACACACCTTTCCCTGATCAGATGGACACCAGGCAACGCTTGTCACTTCTCCAAGGTGCCCCTTTAGGAGAAAGGGTGGGGCAAGAGGATCTGACACCCTCCAAACATAAGCGTCATTATCACCAGATCCACTGAGGAGGTACATGCCGTCAGGGCTAAGGGTTGCCTTGACATAAAATGTTGAGTTCAGGTGACCCGAGAAAGCACAGATTGGATCCTGAACAAATGCAGTACAGCTGTACATGTAGATGTTGTCATTAGTGCAGTTTGCAAATAAGCGGGAGTGGGTGGAATCCAAAACTAGAGATGAAAAACCTGGAATGATAGCAGGGCCACTGGTTACTGTTAATTATAAGATCTTGATAGTTGTTTTGTCTTTATAAAAGCTCCACTGTCTTTGTCATCATTGATTGGAAATCATTATTACAGTCTGTATTCAAGCCAAGTAGCCCTGAAAAAAGTCTGAAATATGATAATCTAATCAAAAGTTATCGCTAATTGAAGTTTGAATTTCCCGTCATTTTGTTACTAAAAATAGCTCAAAATGACAGAATTCAAACTTCAATGTACCATAACTTTTGTGGATTGACATATTTCAGAATTTTTTTCAGTTGCAGGATCTTTGTGACATTTTCCCGCCAAAAAAAGAAAAAAAGATAAACGAAGGGTCACTTTGTGTCCCACCTTGATATTATCTTGAATGATAATTTCATATCTTTTTTCTCATCAATCAATCACTTTATACCACCTACCATGTTTTCGTACACCATGGCCTGGGTAAGGAAAAGTGTGAAATGGTACTGGCTCTTGTTTTAGATTGGTGTAGGTTTTGCGCAGGTCCCAGATCTTGATTTTACCATCCATTGCTCCTGCAGATATGAGTTTTTCACTCCCTTGAAATAAGACTGCTGTAACACTCTGTTGACCTGAGTTCTGCAATAGTAATGTTAAATGATCATTAGCTTTAGAGCTTTTTCCAGATATAGCAAGCATGAATACATAGGTGGCCTGTACCAGAAAGACCTCTGATGATATTCTCAGTACACTCAAGCTTCTTGCTTGGTTAATAAGAAACTGTGTTCCAGTGTCTGTTTTTTAGAAACTTTGAGCTTTTTCTTAACCCAAGCATGATAATATTGAATTTTGAAGCTTGTAAACTCACTTTTACTAGGTGAGCTTTGTACTTGTACATGCCACAATTTGAAAAGTGGGCATTCAGAAAATCCCATAAGGACTGCCCTTCCCTTCCAATAGGATCTGAAGAAAACAGGCATTTAAAGCATATTTATGGAGGGTTTAGTTCAAGTTTAATGACAGATAACCAAAGTTTCTTAACAAATAAGTCAACTCTCAATATGGCAATACACATTGCAAGGATACTAGTCAGCCTCACCTTTATTTTTGTTGATATGTGGATTTTTTTAGTACTTTATTTTATGCAGAGCATATAAACAAAAGGGATTGCTGTGAAACTGCCTAAGGCAATTTAAAAGAGTACCAGTAATGCAACTTTGTGTTGAGGCAACAAGAGTTTGCTTCACTGTACACTTTCATAATAATTTTAAGGGCTTTGAAAAGAGCGGATTTCACTGATTTCTCCAAAAATATTTTCTCCAAAATAGTGAGTGTGCAGACACCCAGACTGGATGCCCGTCTGGCTGAGAGTCTGTGTACATGTTGCTGAACCAGCTAGCAGCCCTCCACCCCTTGGTGTTTAGATATTCTTTGTACTCACCATAACTGGTCTGGAAGAAGATCCTCTCCTTGCTTTCTTCTTCACTGTTTGTGGGGTTCCTGGGACCTTCTCTGCATGAGCATTGGATATCACATTGACAGGTTGACAGAACCGACCTGTGCGGCGATTACATCTCATGTCCCATACCATCACATTGCCATCTCTTGCACCTGTGGCAAAGATAACTATAAAAGAGAAGTTTTAGTTGGAGTACATCTTATGAGAAAAGTTACATTTAATTAGTGATTTGAGATTACATCATTGTCAATAGACAAATTGCATAAAAAAAACACTTTGGCTATGATTTAGGCAGAAGCTTCTTGTTTAGGTCAAGCAAAGAGAACAGTCAACTAGAGTTAAGGTATAATTAGAGTTGAAAAAGGTTCCTTCAGAGCACTCTTAAACCGGCTAAAAAATGGAACAGTTTATAAATTCTCTGCCTATGAAATAATAATAATAATAATAATAATAATAACAACAATAACTTTATTAGTGTCAAATAGTCAAGTGCCTTGTAAAGACAGGGCACTAACCAATCCTGGTGTTTATAATAAACAGGTCTGTTATATAAGTCGGAACGATGTTTTCCTGTCTCCCATAGTGGTATATCCGGAGTTCAATCCACTAACCATGACACCGCTGTGCTTTCCCTAAGCTCCCTCAATCACCGTACCATGCCTAGTGCTATATTGAATCAACTTACAGATGTCATCCTCCCTGAAGTCCACAGATTTCACACTGCAGCTGTGTCCTTTGAACACAGCCAAGCATTCGTCTCGATTGACATCCCACAATCTGACTGTCTGATCACCTGAGGCGGTAACCTGTAGTGACAAGCAGCATAATTGGTAGAAAAATTTGGAAATCTGTCATTGTTACAAAGTTCTAAAATCATCATACAGTTAGTTGATAAGTACCAGCAGTATTAAGACTGTGGAGAGTATAATATTATTCAGAATAAAATAGGACAATTACTCTCTAAATTGTATGACATGAGTTACTGGTATTAATTATTGGTACAACAAAACAATTTTGAGGTTGAGGGGTCTTTGAGGACCTCTTGTGTGAAAATGTCTAATTGTTTGCAATAGGTTGGAAAACAACATCAGAGAACACATCAAGTGCGTGTGATTGACATGCAAATGGCATAGGAGTCCAAATACAAGTACCCAGTTACAAATAGTTGCACTATTAGACAGCTTTAATTACCGCTTGTGTGCCAATTACCCAACAAAAGGATAGGATTTTCGCTATGGATATCAGTGAATGCTGTTACAGTTGCATTACAGTTGTATCTCTTACCAACATTGCTTGCCCCTCCATCCATGCAATATCAAACACTGCATTCTCATGAGCATTCCATTCTGAATTTGGACAAAGATATAAATACAAAACATTTTATAATATTTCCAAAGTGCCTTATCATAAATGACTGTTACATGTATGTACTTTGTCAAGTAGTTATGAAAATTATAACAACAAAGACAAGGAAAATGGACATGTTTGCATGTAAATATTAATGACATTTATGGAGGGGGGGTTAATAGGAGTCTGCAAACCCGCCGATCTGCACTATTTTTTGGCCAAATCCATCAATCTGCCACTATTTTCACTCAAATCTAGATCTGCATACTTTCAAACTTTCCGTGGTACAGTTTAACTGCAGCAGTGGGTAATGGTTGTTTTTTATGTCATTTCTTAACAGGTTTGTTGCATTGCTCGTTGTTGCAAAATTCCATTGCAATATGGTTGTAAGAGTCTCATCCGAGAACAAATTGGACAACATCTCAGCATATCAAGCAAGACTGACCAAAGATACTAAATTAGGACTTTGTTTAACATCTGTCATCCAAACTTCATGGCAAGGAGAGTCTGGGATCTGAGCCAATTTACTGTGATCCATTGCATTTTCTAAATCCATGAATCCTCTATGTATGGCAAAAAATCTATAATCTGTGAAAATCAGTCGATCTGTGAACCTATTCATCCCCCTCTGTATAGCATAACCTCTTACAGGTGTCCTAGACAACAATCAAGGACAATCAAGAATAATGTTTTTATTACTGGGTAAGGTTATTGAAAAAAATTGCATTAAATTATGTTTTGTTTATTTCCATTATAGTAAAAGGTGGGTAAGTCTCTGCAGGATGTGACGACACATATTAGTCAACATGTTAGCCTGAGTTGCCATGTGACCATGTGCGATAGTCGACATGGTAACCCCTGTATCCATGTGACTGCACATGGCGACAACTGTTATCTTGTGATTACTGGTACACTGAAGGCTGTCTGACACAACCCTGTAACCATAATATTTTGTAAATTTCAACATGTGTTGAGAATTGCCTGTGTGCCTTTAGCCAGTTGGAATAGAGATAATAAATACAATGTATAGTATCTGTTAAGTATACCCTTGATTATTGATCTTGATCCAGTTTTCCTGGAGTCCAAAATCTGTACCCAGCCATCTTCATCAGCTATGCCTAACATGTGTCCACCAAGTCCAGCTTGAAACCAAATTGAAAACAATTTGCAATAAAATTACTAAGCACGTTTAATCAATCAAAGAAATGGAAAGTCTCAGAGCATGTGACGGAAACTTACCCTTGCTAAAACCGCATGCAAACGGAGGAACATCAATCTGAAATTGTGAATGAACGCATTTGTTCTTTTGTGGAAAGCGAAATCTACATAATTTTGTGTGTACATCTTGTAAATAAGATTAACCATACAATTCTTGGTAAAACTTAAAGCGTTAGTTCCAAGTACCTACCTCTCGTCTTCGAACGAGATGTTCGTCGTTTTTGACACAATTGAACGTGTCTAGCGCAAAGTCGACGGGCAAAGCTGAATATTTGTGAAAGAAAGAAAGTTCACGTCGCGTTTAGCTTTCATGCGGCAGACAAAGAGCACAGTGTTTACAAGCTTACATACGGCCCATTCAGTGAATGATCGTCAAATCTGTACTTACCTCTCCTTGAAGGACTAGGTACAAGCTGCCGTTGAAAAATAGAAGTGAGGAGAGTCATTTCGTTTTTCGATTTAGGTGAAAATTCCGGGTCAACTCAAAATGTTATCATCGTCAAAGCGCAAAGAAAGGCTTCCCGCGAAATTAAAATGCGCGGGAAGCTTTCACTTCTGATTTTTGATTGGACCATTTTCTCCAGGAGATCCCAGCATGCTCGGCGTTTGAATCGCTAGTGATGCCTTGTGGGATATGTGTTTCCAACATGGCGGCTTCGGTGAGTTTTGGAACGTTGACGAACATTGGAGATAAAACTTCGAATAATCCGGATAGCTGGCAAGATGCAAACACTGCGTTGGCAGAGCTTGACAAAGGTGCGTATTACCCAATGTGGTAAACAAGGAATTTTTAATCAAGTGGAATCAATTTTAATTAAATCAATACTTGTATCCTGGGAGCTTTTTCAAGATCATATATTTATGTGTTGTGGTTTAAATTTAGTTCGATTTTATGCTTCCAGTTTTTTCAGATGATGATGAATATGAGACAAACAATGAAAGTGGTTTGAAAAAATTGAACTGAAGATAAATTTAAACATTGGGCTTATATTTATAACTACAAAATACATGTACAAGTCTACTTTTCAAGCTATTCTGATTGAGGTGGCTCGTCGGTTCGGCTGTCAATTCCAAGGTATGTTACTCAGTTGGCTCGTTGGCTCATCAGCTCAACATTCAAACTGCGACTGACGAGCCACCGAGCTGCAGAGCCACTAAATTATAAATTAGACTTCACTGACAAGCCACAGAGCTGCCTCACTTCACTTCAAAATAATGGCCCTGTATTCTTTTGTTACTACCAAACATTTAAAACACACCTTAACATATATACACCCTATCTTATCAGGTTGGTATGGGAATATTGACGAAATGGTGGGGGTAGGAGATACAAAAGGGTTATTGCACTTATTTTGCATCCCCCCCCCCCCCCAGGTTCAGGAACAGTGAAAAATTAATTCTTTAGAGCAAATATTATAAGTAGCGATAAGGCAGAGATTTCCGTAAGCCCTAGCACCCGACGAAAATCGCCGTCTAGTTATCCTGGTCCTGGGCACCAGCTACTCAGATATTTTGGAAGATGATAAAATTCACTGCGTGAAATTGTCACTTCCAGCACGGTGATAAAAAACAAATCAGGGTCTGAAATTGCAACCGATATGACTAGCCGATTCGACTAAAATTCCATCCATGGTGTCTACAAGTTCAAGTTTATCTCACATCATAAAACTTGGAAGTTTAAAATTACCTTGTAATGCTGTGCAAACCTTATGACACGTCATGTATGCCTATGAATTGTGTGTCTTTTTATGCAATCTGGCAACCAAAAAATTTGTTCTTTGATGGCTACTCCCTGTCCTTCTCCTTGTACTTCAAAATTTCAGGAGAACCCTGATAGGGCAATATAATTATGATTCTCCAGGGATGCAAAGTAGAAATAATTATAGAATTCTTCAGGGGCAAATGATCCTGTTATTATGGAATTCTCATGGAGTTAGCAGAATTGCTAATAGATTTCTTTAGGGTTTAAGAAGATGTTTATAACAGATTTTGTTAGGGGTAAGAATGAAACATCTGCTCTCAAAAAGAGAGTGTGTATTATAAAGATATAGCCCAATATGACATAAAAGTCATGAATTTATATGTTGATTCTATTATTAATACTTCAGGACTGCGGTCAGGTAAAACAGGAGAGCAGTGTGAGGCAATAGTCAGGTTTCCAGGATTATTTGAGAAATATCCTTTGCCAATTCTAATCAACTCTGCCCTGCTAAAGCTTGCTGATGTTTTTCGAGTTGGGTAATTGTTTACATGTATTTGTTAACATTATCATTATTTTTCCATAAGCTGATTTTATTTACAATTCTCGCCAGATTGTCAAAAATTTAACCAAAAATCAATGTGGGAACTAAGGAACCACACCAATTGAATAAATTCACTTAATGAGTGAGACAAGTTCACTTCAGAAAGTTATTTGCAATATTTTGGAGCTTGCAGACACTGTAGCCATATATTCGCTAACAAAGCATGTTTTTTCAGATTTAGGGTGTTCTTCTGGGTATGTTATCTCCAAAAAGAATTTGGTGAACCCCATGTTTTGCATTTCTGACATTAGTAATTATTATCTTACAGTGGTGAAAGTCTCAGAAAATTTCATAGCAATGTCCTTAAATCAGTGGAAAGGAGAGTTAAAACACCAGAAAAAGTTGATGTCAATTTTTATCATTGAAACTATGAAAATGTTTATTCTTTCTTTCAGGAGTAATTTCCTTCGACTTTGTATTCTCAAGGTCACCCAACAAAGTGAAAAACACTTGGATAAAGTGTTGAATGTGGATGAATTCTTGAAGCGCATTTACTCAGTCATTCACTCAAATGATCCAGTGGCAAGAGCTATCACAGTTAGAGTTCTTGGCAGTATTGCCTGTATAGTCTCAGAGAGAAAGAATGTTCACCACAGGTAAAGATCAATAAACAATAAAATAGCTGATGTTTTTATAGCTGTGCACCATTACGTAATTACATTAATCCCCAGTTTGACACTTACTAAGCTTCAAAATTAGAGCATATTGGTTTTGCAAACTTAAGTAGTTTGTACCAGATCTTTGATTGTACCGTTTAAAAAGTGAGTATAACATTTTGCTTTGACGATACATTTAGACAATACTTTTTTGTGAGCCAACCTCCAAACCATTTAACCTTGTTTCCTTTTAATTTTACACACTGTAGCATCAGAAGCAGTCTAGAGTCACATGACCAGGTGGAGTTAGAAGCAGCTATTTTCGCTACTGACAGGATGTGTGCAAAATCAAGGTACAGTAATTTTATGGCCAAACACTGCTTTTTCTCATTCACATTTCATAGTCCAGTTAGATACAACTAAATGCTTCCTCCTAACTACAAGGTAAAGGTAAGTCTGCAGTCGGGCCTAGTGACCCATCAGGCCGGAGCTTATCCCGGTTTCTGTAGCATGAAGCGACAGAGAGTATTTCTACTCCCCCCTGGATGGGATGCTAGTCCATCGCAGGGTTACCCCCCAGCAGTAAATTCGCCGGTACCCATTTATACACCTGGGTGAAGAGAGGCACTGTGAGAGTAAAGTGTCTTGCCCAAGAACACAACGCAGTGGCCCGGCCAGGACTCGAACCCGGACCGTCCGATCCAGAGTCCAGCGCACTAACCATTAGGCCACTGCAACTACAAGAAAGACCACAAATAGGTAAACAACAGTTTGATTCTGAATCACATGGCACATGAGTATTGACTTTGTTCAACCACATGATCAACATTTTCAGTACTTTGGCTTAAAGTGGTACTATGATAAAGAAATTTTGTTCTTGATCTCTTTCGATTCCGATTTTATATTTGGCAAGAATGCACCATGCCAACTATTGCACCTCAATTTTCAAAGTGAGTCTGTTTTTTGAATGACAAATTCTTGTTTGAACTGTCTGTCATTACCAGATTTGACTTCAGTTGAGTTTGGTGACACGTCTCAGACCTAATGCAGTGCACATATCAAGGCTGTCACCTTTCTTCATTAGTGAGCATGATAATAACCACGCAGAGATATTTTTCCAAAAAAGACAAGGTGAACTGCAATACTTGCTACTGGACTTAATGAAACCCCTGGTTGTGTTGTAATGCTCAAATTAATTTTGTGGTATTATTGTAATTAACATATCTTTGTATGTTATTTACAGAGAGTTTGCCTCTGGCCTTTATAATAAAATAGTGCAACTAATTGAGGGTAAGAAGAGTCTAGCCACTTTGTTGTGTGTTGTGCATGACTGGTTTGCTAATTGGTCAGTGATAAAATGATTGCTAATGCATTGAACTGGAAATGGTAGTATTTCAGAAAAAATCTGATGTCTATGTTTCACTTTTATCTGCTTAAGGATTAAGCACACCAGTGGAAATGAAACTCAAACTGATTCCCATTTTCAGACACATGAATTATGACTTGCAGCTCACATCAAAGGTTAGCTTTTATTTACATGAGGTTAAACGTTAAATAAATTTAATTTGATTAATGACTAGGAGCTAGTTGCTCAGTGCGTTGACTTAGCGTTACCTTTTACTTTGTGGCTCATAGTGTTTGGCTTGCATTACGTTTACTTTTTGGTGCCAGTTGTTGTGATGTATTCAACGCTTGCAGGGTCGGCAATAGTTGGGCTTGCTTCATGTGTGTGCCACTCTGTGTGTGCTCGTAGTTTTACTTTTGGTTCTTTACCGTTATATAGACCATTTTAATTTGTAGTGGTAATCGGCAGCCATCAGCTGGCTTGTCAACTTATTAATAAAAGCTTTTGGACTTTACTTTGATAATCGGATGATTACAAGTTCTGCATCAAGCTCCTACAGGATAGCTGATAAGCTGATTATGAATCAAAGAAGTTATACACAGCAAGTTTATTCATGAGAGTCTTTATTACAGTGCTGTATGTTGAGGATTATATTTAATGTTTTCTTTTTGTGGTTTCCATTCAACAGGTCCATGAGTTATGTTCATCGCTACTTGCCTCTCACCCAGCCTGTTGTTTTGTTGTTGTAACTCTTCACACTTTGTCTTGCCTTGCGGTGTCCACAGTGATTGACATCCCAAAACAGGTACAGTAACCCAGGTCCATTGCTGAAAATTTAAGATTAATTTATTAAATAGGATGTTTTTTAGTTGCTTCGGTAACCAAAAAAACCTTGTTAACAAGTTGAGAAAAATGATTCCATCGATGAAATTACTTTGTAGGCTGACCTGTTACTAAAGTACCTGATGCAGGATCCAAGGAAAGTTGTCAAGAACCACGCACTGGCTGACTTAAGGATGCTGTCCAAGGGAGCACCACACATGTGGAAATTACAGCACGTTGAGGTTATCACGTTTGCTTAGGTTTGACTGTTTTTAATACAACTGGAGTGGATGAATTTCAGGCTCAATGCGATTTCTATATGACTCAGGCGCATTTTAAATATGAAAATTAGGTTTTGCCAAACTGCATGATACAAGTTCATTTTCTAATTTTCATGTTGTGGATGAAACGTCATCCATTGTCAGTTTGTATAAACAAAGCTGAAATGTTCAATAAATACTACAGGAAAGTGTACAGAAGACAAGAATAATTAAGGATTAAGGTGCAAAACAAAAAGAGTAAAATATTTATACTAAAGAAAGACAATGACCAATTAATATGTTCAACTTGTTGATTTAAAGAAGGCTGTTATCAAAGGCTGTACATGGCTTCCTTGATTTTTTTTGGAAGTTTGTGGAAGCTGAGTCAAGAAGAAAGTGGCATTTTTTAAAACCCCTAAGGATAATAAGCAACATGTTCCATTTACAGGCTCTGTGTGATTTTATACTGAGTAGTTGTTATGACAACCTTACATTTGCTGCATTGCGGACCTTGGTAACTTTATCAAAATCAGAAGCTGCAGATTTGCTTCATTGTGACAAAGGTATACTTAATTTAATTGCAATTATAATTTATTTGTTACCCTGCATTATGTATATGATGTTTTTAATTTACAGAGTATGGTTAAAAACCTGGAACAGAGGAATATATTAAATAAATAAATAAATAACAATATTCAGAAACTAGAGGAGGCTGGTTTGCTGGTTTTCATGCAGGTCCTCTATCCAGATCGAATTGGAATTTGGAATTGTTGGTTTTATACAAATCAAACTAGTCTCAAAACCTGAAATTCATTTTAAACTAACACAAATACACTCAGATGACTCCTGTTCAGTTGTGGCGTGGTGTTGTGACATATTTTTAGTAACTTCTGCCACTTTTTGTTTAATTTTAAGTGCTAGAGGTTTGTCAGAAGGAAACCAACTCTTGTAACTCATCTGTAGCAGCATTAACATCAGACCTTCTCGTCAATGTTGCTGTGGCAGGGATTAAGTCTGGTTTGTATCAACAAGAATACTTGTCATAAATGAACTTTGTGAGGCAAAAACTTCCCTTTTAAAATCATTGGCACATTCACTTCAGTACAGTATCTGTTGTACAGAGAAACATGATTCTGCTGCATTGAGAATGTTCAGGTTGGTAATGAGAGAGCAGAAGATTGAGAACAAGTATAATGTTTCAACTCTAGTGCAGTGCTTTTGCTTATCACATTTCACACCAATCTCATATCGATACTCATGCCATGATCTGAGAAGGTCCCTAATATCGGGTTTAATTTGTAAAAACAAGACGTTTTTGAAAATATGTGGATGTCCATTTTTGCCTGCTCGATAATTCCTCTGTTTGATACACACAGAACAAGAAATTGAACGAAGAACTATTTAGCATTGGCCAGCCATCGCTCCCAGTGAATTTCAGTGATTTCCATTTATATTCTGTACTTAACAGGCAAAGAAGATGTTGTTCTTTGTGAACAAGCTGCTGCAGCTGTGGAGAGTTGTGCTGTTGTCTGTTGTGTTAGTGGACAACTTCAGCCTTTAAAGGTATTTATTGCCTGAGCAAATTTACTAGTTTTATGTAGTAAAATTAGGTAAAATTAAGAAAGGTTTTTTTGCTGTTGTTGTTTTTTAGGTGTGTCTATTGTCGATGAATAGACTAGTGGACAGCTATCCTCAGGCAGCCCTGTCTCTTGTGGAGAGTGTTTCCAGCATGCTTCCCACATCCTCTGGTAAGTGAAAAATGACTCTTTGGACTGTGACTAAAAGTGGGACAAGGACTGGGACAAGAGAACAAGTATTAAATTGAACCAGTGTTCTGGTGAGGAGTGGGGCATGGGGACACCCACTTTTGAGGCTGGTTTTCACTGGCACATAAGCATAACGACATAAGCATAAGTACGAGAAGAGTGGACAGTGCTCGTTCTTCTTGTGCTTATGCTTATGCTTATGTTGCGGTGATTCCTAGTGAAAACAGCATGAGGAAACACAGTGTTTTTGTTCTTCTTATTCTTGTGCTTATGTTGTTATGCCTAATGCTAGTCAAAACCAGCCTTTAGTCATAGCTAGAACTCTGGATTTTGAATCTTCTTCATCTCATCTTTTGTGTTATCAAGTGACCATACAAAGTTGTGGTTTTAATAATTTCTGGAAGTCTTGGTTGAAACAACCATAATCTGAGTAACTTCATACAACAGAAACTAGAGTTAAACATGAGCTTTGCAGGCTGTCTTGTCTTTCCTTCTTGATATATGCAGGACGACAGAAAAATAGTCTAGAATGTTATTGGTGTGTTGATTTTTTTGTTTTCAGGTGCTGTAGCACTTGCACTATGTCATACAATGGTCACCATGGCAACACAGATCCCATCTGTTCTTATACCTTTGAGAAGTGAAATTGCTTTGCACTTTGCCGAAGTTGTAGTCAGCGCAGATGATGACAGCCAAGAATCAAAAGATTTAGTGGTAGGTGCTAGAAATTACTGCGAGTAAGTGGAATGCTACCAAGAGCTTGATGCGAGGGCAGCACTGGTAAGCTGCCTTCCTTCATAACACTGATGAATCCTTCTACATAGCAATCAAAGCATAAAACGGAAATATTACAGCGCAATGCGCCTTAGTGTGGCCACCCAACAAACTTTTTTGACAAGTTAGCTAATCAGAGAGCGCGAATTTGTTTGAGTTGTCCTGCCTTCTTGTTAAAAGCGTGACAGGTTTCGTGAGGTGGGACAGTTTAAACAAATTTGCACTCTCTGATTGGCTAATTACAACTTGTCAAAAAAGTTTGTTGGGTGGCCACACTAAGGTGCATCATGCTGTAATGATCGCCACTCCAATCTTTGCAATTGCCAAAGTCTCAGCTGCTCAGATAAGCAATCATACAGCAAAATGGACCACTTGTCGTGGGCACCAATGCTGCCCTTGATACTGCAGGCACAATGCAGACATTCAGAAATCTGGAAATCTGGGCATCTCAATGGAACACAAGTCGGTAGCAGTTACTTTTGAAAGACAGCTGTTACTTCCAGAGTTTCATTGCACTTAAAGAGCCCTAGTCAGCCACCCCTTTTGTTATTGTTCACATGCTAGAGTTCAGTACAATTATATTTTACTCTGAGCTTGTCGAAACGAAAGAGATCACAGAGAAACTTGCTAAATTTGTAATTAAACACTTCCAGTAGCATAAACTTACAGCAATGTAATAAAATTTTGCTTCACCATACAATTTCTAGAATTTTGATGGCATCGAAAATGGTGGAGGCTGACTAGGTCCCTTTAAAGTGTACATGTATTTGCTTCGTCATATCACACAGGTTGGCATGGCAACTTTGATCTTCCAGTCTTATCAGGGCATGTCTCAGGATGATTATCAAAGCCCAGTCACAAAATTAGATGATTGGCTGTTGGAACATTTAGGAAAATTAACAACTTCATCAAGATATTGGACCATGTTCAGAGTCGGAAAACAAGCCACAAGACAGGTTTTGAGCTTCAAGTCATGTTTTAGTAACGTACATGTAATGCAAGAGCAGGTTTATGGATGACCATTATCATATCTGTTAGCTTACATTTATTTTCCACAAAGAGATTTTAGACAAATAAGATAGGGTGAGGAGACCTCCAGGATACCACCAGGCTTATAGGTTCATGACCTAACCAAGGTTTGTTGTGAGTGTAGTTTGCTTTAACTGTTCCTTTCTCCACCCAAGATTATTTAATAAGCACAGACACATTTTTGGGGTGATCTGACAAAATACTGGGGGGAATTTGAACAGACAAAATTCCCATTTAGGGGATGTAGCAATCCCTCTAATCACTCCATGCTGCAGGAACTAGAGTTCAGTGCTGACAGCAATGAACTATCAGGTGAACTCTGTGAATCTGTTAAATTGTTGTGGACGAAAACATTATTCATCACCTCTAGTTTGATATTCATTTTGTCATCTTTTCTTATACTTCTCCAGGGTTTTCACAGCATTGCTGCTAAAATATTTGGAAGCCTGTCATCCAAGGTGTGAAACTTGCTATATAATTTTAGCTTAGAGCCCAGCCAGGGTACTCGCCGCATATATGACTGGGGAGGGGGTATTTTTTTGTATCAAGAGATCTATCACATATTTTTTTAGGTCAAAAAATACGCTTACTTTTTGGGGTCACATCTCTGAGTGAAATTTTTGTTGCAATCAGTGGATCAGAAAAATATTCATTTGAATTTTCAGCAATGCGCAAAATCTTGCATTCGAAGAGTCTGCTTGATTGAATAAATCCGTATTGTGGTATTTAAGTCTCGTATTTTTTGGGTAGGAAATTTTGATGCCAGGTATTTTGTGGGGGTTTTGCAATATGAAGCTTTGTCGGACGCCCCCAAGTCATGCACTCTTGTGGTAAATTGTAAGTGTTTAGGTTTTCAGTGACATTCATTGCATTAACATTAACATATCCAGGGTTGTCATAATAAGCCAGCAAATGGCACATTTCACCGGCTATTCCGAATACTGCACCATCTACTCCAAATGTTAGTAGGTCAGTTCTAAGCATGATATCAGAGAAATAAAATGAAAATAGCCGCCTACTTTTTGGATGGAACCTGTTACTCAAAAACCTACTGACAATGCTGTGTATCTTGTAATATTTTTAGGTGGCATCTGAACACTTTTACTTCTGGTTGATTGCCTTGAAGTTCTTTTGTGAAGCGGAAAGTTTGCTGAGTGTTACGTGTGATAGTCAGATAGCGCTGGCCAAACAGATATCTGATGCATGTGCTAAGTACCATAAGGGTATCAGTACACTCAAGGTGTGACCAAATTCTCATTTCTCCTTAAAATGAATACATTGTAGTGCTGGAAATCAATTTTTAATTCAAAGCAAACAAAAGTCTGAAATGGCTTCTTTTCTTATTTTGAATGCGAAGCAAATATCTGTCAATTACAATTTTCTGGAGGGACAGAAGTTTTATGATTGATTGATTGACTGAGAAAAGGACCATTGTGCATCGTCAATACAAAGAAATGTAGTCAACTTTTAGTTGCCATGGGTGAAATTTTAGTCGCATTGGCGACCGTATCAGACGCCATTTCAGACCCTGTAATAAATGTTCTTTTTCAATCAAATGTTACCATTTATGTAATTTTGAGGACAACAAAGAGTGCCCGGACATTATGTTCAAACACAGAGCAAAATTAGTCGGACATATTTCCAGCACTGCATTGTCAAACATAATAACAAAAGTCATCCACTAGAGATGAGTGTTTTCATTCTCAGAGCTGTGTTCTTTTAGGATCAGCCATTTTTTGGTAGGTAGAGCAGCATCCAACTCAGTTGAAACATCTAATTTAGTTACAAATGATTTCCATTCTGTATTGAACAATTTTCACCCGTAATGTTTATGTGAGTCTCGCATGAAGGAATTCTTACTAGCCAAAAGGAAAATTACAGGAAAAAACTTACCTTTTTTCATTATTAACACAGATATCCTGACAAAACAATGAATAAAGAGTAGAAGGGCCCCGACGGTATTCCAAACAACATTTCAGCTCATTGAGCACTCGTAAACTAAACAACCTGTATTGGCAGACACAAAAGCTTCATGTAAGCTTTTAGCGAAGTGTAATGTCTCTTTGAATTCAAACCAAATATGTAAACAGATCCCGAGACACTTGATTATTTTTAAATTAAATATTACAAAACGGGCATACCCGCAGCAAGCGATAGCTAATCTAGGCGGGCCATGCCTTAATAGCCGAATTACGAAAATATACAAACACAAATAACAACAAGAAAACCGTTTCATTGACATAATTTAAAATATTTGAGGCGCAGCTACTGTTTATGTTACTTGGAAGAGGACAAATCATAAGAAGTAGAACCAGAACTTAGCAGTTGTTTAATCTCAGATTAATCTATATCTCAACTTTACGTTTTCACATAGATCACTTTTCCAACAATTTCACAGTGATACCAAAGAACACAACACATTGCCCCAACCAGGGTTGGAACTCGGGGCACTGAAACCATAGTCCAGTACACTAACCATTAGACCATGAAACGAATCAGATACTAAGAGAAATACTCTTGAGCTTGGAATTGAAACATTTGCATAAAGCTGTTATTTTTCCAGGCTTCTGTGTCCTCCAATCATCAACTATCGTTCCAGTGTTCTTATGCAAGTTTAAGAGCTGAGATGTTCCAGGCCCATAGTTTACTCCTTGCATCTTGTGCTAGTATGAAATCCTGTCCACCACCTGCCATAGCAACAGCTGTTGCTATGGCAACAGGTCAAGATGTTCAGCGACTAAGTCATTTTGCTACACAAGTAAGTCTGTAAATGAAGTTTACTGTATCTGATCTCTTCGTAAGTTGGACATCTCTCCAGATGGACACGATCAGAACAGGCACAAATGGCAGGCACAATGTCTGATGTATGAAGAGTTCAGATACAGTAAAATGACTGAAAAATGGCAGCTTGCAGGGACCAATACCAGTTTTCCGTCCAACAACAATATACCTACAATACAATACAATACCCTTTATTTCACCTCAAATTTAAACCGCTGTCTTATAGGGGTGTCCAGCTTATAGACAGTTTACACACAGTAACATGACTGACAAAAGGTGCAACGGGACCATCACCAGCTGTTTGTCTTATAGGGATGTCCAGCTTATAGACAGTTTACACACAGTAACATGACTGACAAAAGGTGCAACGGGACCATCACCAGCTGTTTGTCTTATAGGGATGTCCAGCTTATAGACAGTTTACACACAGTAACATGACTGACAAAAGGTGCAATGGGACCATCACCAGCTGTTTGTCTTATAGGGATGTCCAGCTTATAGACAGTTTACATACAGTAACATGACTGACAAAAGGTGCAACGGGACCATCACCAGCTGTTTGTCTTATAGGGATGTCCAGCTTATAGACAGTTTACACACAGTAACATGACTGACAAAAGGTGCAACGGGACCATCACCAGCTGTTTGTCTTATAGGGATGTCCAGCTTATAGACAGTTTACACACAGTAACATGACTGACAAAAGGTGCAATGGGACCATCACCAGCTGTTTGTCTTATAGGGATGTCCAGCTTATAGACAGTTTACATACAGTAACATGACTGACAAAAGGTGCAACGGGACCATCACCAGCTGTTTGTCTTATAGGGATGTCCAGCTTATAGACAGTTTACACACAGTAACATGACTGACAAAAGGTGCAACGGGACCATCACCAGCTGTTTGTCTTATAGGGATGTCCAGCTTATAGACAGTTTACACACAGTAACATGACTGACAAAAGGTGCAATGGGACCATCACCAGCTGTTTGTCTTATAGGGATGTCCAGCTTATAGACAGTTTACATACAGTAACATGACTGACAAAAGGTGCAACGGGACCATCACCAGCTGTTTGTCTTATAGGGATGTCCAGCTTATAGACAGTTTACACACAGTAACATGACTGACAAAAGGTGCAATGGGACCATCACCAGCTGTTTGTCTTATAGGGATGTCCAGCTTATAGACAGTTTACACACAGTAACATGACTGACAAAAGGTGCAATGGGACCATCACCAGCTGTTTGTCTTATAGGGATGTCCAGCTTATAGACAGTTTACATACAGTAACATGACTGACAAAAGGTGCACATGGACCATCACCAGCTGTTTGTCTTATAGGGATGTCCAGCTTATAGACAGTTTACACACAGTAACATGACTGACAAAAGGTGCAATGGGACCATCACCAGCTGTTTGTCTTATAGGGATGTCCAGCTTATAGACAGTTTACACACAGTAACATGACTGACAAAAGGTGCACATGGACCATCACCAGCTGTTTGTCTTATAGGGATGTCCAGCTTATAGACAGTTTACACACAGTAACATGACTGACAAAAGGTGCAAAGGGACCATCACCAGCTGTTTGTCTTATAGGGATGTCCAGCTTATAGACAGTTTACACACAGTAACATGACTGACAAAAGGTGCAAAGGGACCATCACCAGCTGTTTGTCTTATAGGGGTGTCCAGCTTATAGACAGTTTACATACAGTAACATGACTGACAAAAGGTGCAACGGGACCAGCACCAGCTGTTTGTCTTATAGGGGTGTCCAGCTTATAGACAGTTTACATACAGTAACATGACTGACAAAAGGTGCAAAGGGACCATCACCAGCTGTTTGTCTTATAGAGGTGTCCAGCTTATAGACAGCTTACATACAGTAACATGACTGACAAAAGGTGCAACGGGACCATCACCAGCTGTTTGTCTTATAGGGATGTCCAGCTTATAGACAGTTTACACACAGTAACATGACTGACAAAAGGTGCAATGGGACCATCACCAGCTGTTTGTCTTATAGGGATGTCCAGCTTATAGACAGTTTACATACAGTAACATGACTGACAAAAGGTGCAATGGGACCATCACCCGCTGTTTGTCTTATAGGAGTGTCCAGCTTATAGACAGTTTACATACAGTAACATGACTGACAAAAGGTGCAACGGGACCATCACCAGCTGTTTGTCTTATAGGGGTGTCCAGCTAAAAGACAGTTTACATACAGTAACATGACTGACAAAAGGTGCAATGGGACCATCACCAGCTGTTTGTCTTATAGGGGTGTCCAGCTTATAGACAGTTTACATACAGTAACATGACTGACAAAAGGTGCAACGGGACCATCACCAGCTGTTTGTCTTATAGGGGTGTCCAGCTAAAAGACAGTTTACATACAGTAACATGACTGACAAAAGGTGCAATGGGACCATCACCAGCTGTTTGTCTTATAGGGGTGTCCAGCTTATAGACAGTTTACATACAGTAACATGACTGACAAAAGGTACAAAGGGACCATCACCAGCTGTTTGTCTTATAGGGGTGTCCATCACACAGCGGTGTCAGTCTGACACAGGTTTCTGTCTTACAGAGGCATCTGTCTTGCATAGGTATCTGTTAAGTTGAATGTATATCTTATTTGAGTCCGAACAGTACAAGGCCATTGCAAGCTCGAGGGGGCTACTTTGGGACAGGAGGTTGGGGTATTACAAATAGGCTCTACAAAAGTAAACCTTGGAATTATTTTAATATTTTGAAATGCCCGATCATTCTTTTCAAATGTAGTTTTTAGTTAATGATAGGTTTTTTTTGTTCAGATGACAGAATGCAGCAAAATATTTCGCTGTCTTGGTGAAAGCTATGGACAGTTGTATCGCTCGTCATTTAATGCAGACCCTGTTAGTCTTCAAAACATTGAAATGTATCCTTTTGCACTTTATTTACTTAATTGGTTTCTTGCAGTGATCTTTGAATTCTTTTGTGTTTCAAACAAGTAACATTTCTTGACAAATGATTAAGTCTTCAACAGAGCTGTTTGTTAATATCGCACAGCATTGACGTATTAATGAAGACCTCCCAGCCCAGGTATAACAACTTACTCAGTATGTATCTGGCAAATATTTTTAGTATTTAAATTTGGTTTGTATCTTCTGTGAGCTTGTCCAAGTACTGTACTGCGTGATGTTGCCATTCTTGGTTTATTAAGAAAGGAATAATTTTTTGCTGAAAACTAGGCTGTATTATTTTCCTGCAGTTCATTGGGTGAACAAGGAAACACAGTTACCAAGACCTTAGCACTGAAGCAAAGTCCACTTTCTTTGGCTTGTACAGAAATTTTGCAAACAGTAGAGGTGGGTGTGGAATTTTCAAATGAAGCGATATTAGAAAATTACTGTAACTCTGATCTGAGTTGACTGTATGATTTTGCTTTTCATTTCAGAGTCTTGCAAGTCAGCTTGAAGCGCTTCCAGTCTGCCATTTGGTAAGAACTATTGTGCTTGATTAGAAAAATTTCCAACGCAAAAACGATTTGATTTATTTTTAATAAGTGAATCATTTTTACGGCTGTGACGTAAATAGAATCTCAGCAACGTAGACTTCTCCGCTAGCATGATTTAACACTACTACAGTGGAGTAGCATCCCATCCAGGGGTAGTAGAAATACTCCTAGTCGCTTCATGCTACGGAAACCGGGATAACTTCTGGTCTGATGGGCCACTAGGCTTGTATCCAGACGTAAAGGGCCCTAGTCAGCCACACCTTTGTTATTGTTTACATGCGAGAGTTCATCCAATTCCAGTATTATATTTTACGTGGAGCTTGTCGAAACGAAAGATTTCACTGCGAAACTTGCTGAAGGTAGTCTAAACACGTCCAGTAACATAACCTATAGCAATACAATAAGATTATGCTTCACCGTACAATTTTTAGAATTTCGATGGCATCGAAAATGGCGGAGGCTGCCTAGGGCCCTTTAATACCTACCTTTCACATTCAAACTCGAATTATTTACCCTTATTAAAGACATTATCTTTTTGTTGATGATTTTCTTGTTATAATCACCTATCTACTTAACGCTGTATGTATAGTGTAAGGGGAAACTAGATTTTGATCTCTTTATCTGTTTCTTTTAGCAAACCGAGTGTCTTATCCGGGCCTCTATGACTCTCCTCAAAGTGCCTTTCATTTTCCCGAAGTACTTCTTCTGTAGCCAGCAAGCAACCTTTGTTAAGGTTAGTGAATAAGAAATGTTTTGGGGAGTCAACTTTGTTGCAGAAAACGAAAGCGTGTGCAAGTTATATTTGTCCCTAGCGAAAATAAGGCTTAAATTTTGTGTTAGGTAGATTTTGGAATTAACTAAGGCGTATCTTTTGAAGAGAGTTTCCTATACTTGTTATGTGAAGCGTGATTGGAACTACTTACTTTCGCGTGAAACGTGATTTTCATTTATTTCTTCGTGATACGTGAACACAGTTTTTGAATTAGACGTGATTCGTGAATCATCATGTTTTGCGTGACTTAATTTCCGGTTCTTTGAGTGTTCCAGTAAAATTACGTCTTTTTTCCAGCTCTGTGTTTGGGTTTTGAAAAGATGAAGCTTCTGTCAAGTATTTCTTCTCGTGTACGATTTTAGCATACTTGAAATGTAACCTGAAATCAAATTACCGCGGCTTTACGCCTTCCGATTAGGAATCGCCTTAATTTTTGCGTGAAAGTGAAAACGTTCTGGGTATTATTCGTGACGCGTAAAAATGCCAAATATTTTTTTTGCGTGAATAAGCCGTGTTTAGAAGAAAAAAGAGTTTTATTGCTAATTCCAGTGGTGTTAAATTTGTAAAAAGTAAGGGAGCGATGGCGTTAAGACACGCAAAGCAATGTGCCAGATGGCTTGGTTTCTTTGTCTTCGCTATTACGTCTCCTCACTCTAATGTGGAAATGGTCGCCAATTTTTTTTATCAGAACTTCAAATTTGGGCACATTTATGCAAAGGAATATTCCAGACAGCAGTAACCATTTAGCTCTTACCAATCAGAATTCGAAGTAGCTCTGACCAATCAGAATTCGAAGATAAACAGTCAGCTCATTGGGCTGCCTGAAACCATCTCTGCTCTGATTGGTTGGTGTATATCATGGGGCTTTTATGCACCGACTATAAGTTCAGTTCTTAGGAGAACTTTCGTTATTTCTTGCAGCTGGCGTTGTCTCCCTCGGCCCGGTCCCCTTCAGAGCCTATCGCGGTCACACTGGAGACACAGTTTGTTCTGAAGGTGGAAGGAGTGATTGATCATGGTCAACAGCCAGGTTTGCGTTTGCTTTACAAATTACTTCAGGCGTTAAAATTGGATTCCAGTTTGAACAAAATTCGTTATAAACGCTTACAATTAATGTCGGCTAAAGTAATCCTAGGTTTGTTCTTTGCTAATTGTAACTGTCTCAACCCATTTAACGTTCCTTACATAACTTTTTAGTCTACCTAACATCTATGATTGCACGTTGAACGCGCCGTAAATAGTGCTGTAAATAGGTTACGAAGGTGAAATACGCGCAATAAATGAAAACTGAAAAAACCCTTCGATGTTTATTGGTTGTTTACAGGGCTGTTCCGTGATGTACAATCTGTTTGTTTGTCTGTTACATGGCGTGCTGAAGATAAGAAGCAACAGCCCTTAGATGGAAAGGTTCGTGCACTTTCTGATGTTCAGCGTCAGGCATTTATATCTTTTCTTATATATTTTGCGTTCGTTTCTTTAGCCCTAAGTTGAACAGTAGACGTTTTTATCGCGCGCTCAGTCGCTCTAATATTTCTGTCCAATTCTCTCTGTGTTCCAGGGATCTCGTGAAAGTATCACCAGTTTAGAACAGACGGTCGTTCCTCATCATGATTACTTTAGTGCCCAGTTTCTCCTCTCTTTCAACTTACCGTCTGTTTATCACGTGGCAGTATCAGCTAGCGTGATTGACAGGTCTGGAATACAATGGAATACAGGACCCCAGAGTTCTTTGCAGGTCAAGGCTTCGGATAATGCAGCAAGAAAACAAAGGACTTCGAGATCGTAGCGTTGAACTAGCGAAGAGAAAATGAGTTTTTGTACAGTAGGAACTGTTTAACAAAGAAGTGAATAAAATTTAGTACAGTTTAAAGGAGACCAATCTAGGCGTGGCCCAAGCTTTTTTGTCTGACCCCTAAAAGAGACCATAAAAACTTTGATTCTGTGAATCGAGTAAATGATTAAACAAATTAGAAATATACATATTAAATCTATATTTACTTCTTATTAAATCTGTATTTTTATATTTCTTCGCGGGTAACCCTAAATGAGACCTTCACGGCTAAATATAACGGCGTTTTGCACAGAACTCCCTAAGTGAGACCAAAATCGAAATTTACACTTTTAAGCGAGACGACGAGCATTCCCGCCCTTTTATATGCGAGCGTCCCCCCCCCCCCTCCCGGGGGATTGTGCCCCTTAACAAGTGAACGATTTGTATTTGCTTCTCTCTCCCTTAAGTTTTTTTTTTTTTTGCAGTTTACCGTCACGTGGTACAATTTCCGCCATGCAGCATGGCAAGCCACGCGCAAGCTGGGCCATGTGACCGGAAGCCGCAAAGGGTCCATTCCTTCCACCGTCATCTTTTCTTTTGATTATTGAAAGTGACAAATGATCATCGCAGTAGCCTGCGTAGCTGGCGGGATTCGAGGCAAAGTGCCTTCGTTGGAGTGGGAAAGCCGTGGGGAGATTGGTGAGGAGTCGAGTTCACTCACGCGGCTTCGCTTCGCTGCTTGACTTCGCGGGCTTTACCCTTGAATACTGAGTAGTTCGCACTCTCATATGCAGACTATCATAGCAGTGGATTTGCAATTTAAGAAATTGGAATAAAAATGCATGAAAAAATTCAGGGCTTCAACGGGATTCGAACCCCGTGACCGAACCGGTGCGACATTGGGAGCGAGGTCAGTTTACCGAGTTCATGTTTTCCCGTGGGGAGTGGAATGACGTAAATCATATGAAATAATTCATGTCTATGAACTGCGGATGTAGATGAAAGTGAGAACTGGACACCGAAGTGAATTTCCAATCCATTTAATCATCCCCCTCCCCCCCGCTCTCCAGCTCCTCTCTCTCGCCTTTCTGTTTTTTTTTTACCCATCATCCTTCACTCGTGACTTGTTTATTCATCGCCACCTCTCGCAGGAAGAAAGTGGAGAGCAGGAGAGAAGTATCCCGAAGTGCTTTGCTTGAGGTAGCCCCGTCACATAGTACGGCCCGGGGGGCAAGACAACTTGGGAGAATTTGTTTGGACAAATGGTTCACCGCCGCCCCCCCCCCCCCCCCCAACCCGGCAAAAAAATCGGCCGTTCGCCTATAGCCTCCTACGCAGGCGTTATTAGGGGATTGCGTTACCACTCGTCCCCTAATAACGGCTGCCTAGGAGACTAGCACGCCTATGGCCCCTCACTAAAATAACAGCATTACCAAACCGTCATTCGTGCGTTTCTATTGAATGAATTACAAATGCCCACTACTGTTTTTCATTGTATTCTCTTCTAATGTTGAACACCTGCCGTGTTCAGCAGGTGTAGTATTGTTTGTTTATTAAACGACATGATATTTTTGTACCTTTTTGGCAAGCACGTATAAATTGTTTTAATTTTGTCGTTTACACGAATTGTTCCATTAATACTGAGAAAATATTTTTGAAAAGAAAATATTTTTTATCGCTGTGGCTTTTTTCACGGACGTAGGTAGTTCGCTTGGAAGTAATGCATAAGGCGTTTAATTTGCAAAAGTGCTTGATGGTATATCTACAAAACCACCAAATTTCCATTTATATTTGATATGTTCATGTGGTGTTTATATTTATTTATTTATTTATTTATTTATTTTGCAGAGCTGGATCGTCTTCGGTTTGCCCGAAGCTGTGTTGCGTGATCAGTTGGTTTCACGATGACGTCAAAGGGTGTACGCCTCGAATTTTCAGTCACGATCGTTTTAACACCGTTTATACTGGCAGAAAATGCTACAAAATAGTTTAATTCTTTCTAACACATAATAATTCGCTCTCGAGACGGAACATGTTCCATATTTAGATTGAAAACGAGGCATTCCTGCCCGCTTGATTTCTCTCGAGTGAAAAGAAACTGGATAGTTTATTAGGGTCTTTCCCGGAGGAATCAGTTCGCGCAAAATTTGATTGGTAAATAGGTTGTCATTCATCCGTGCTCATGGCAACAAGGCACAGACGGACGTCATTTTAGCGAGGAGTTTCAAGGAAGTTCTGGAAACAAGCGGAGGAGCAGGATAACTTTCTCGCCTGGAGAGCAAATTTCGTTATTTGTCTTGCTTTCTGTGAGAGATTTTCGCCAGAGAATCTCTGTGTCCTTTTCAACGGACTTCTATGTCAGATTTCTTCCTTGTTGAGTGTGATGTGACGACATCAAAAGTGAACCGCTCTGCCTGATTCCGTGACAAGTGGAAAATATTCTGCCCTACTCAGCAAGTACGATTTTTTTCGCTACATTTCATCTGGTTTGCTGGTCCCGAAGAACTTTTTCAGTATATTCAACGTTTCGTCGGCCTGATAAATTTAACACAGCACAAGAAAGGCTGAGTAATTCGATTGCAAACATTTCTCTACCGTCGAACGCTCTTGAGAGTCCTCGCGCAGAGATACGAGAATCAACTTCCTTTTGATGCGCTTCAGTTTCGGGAAATGTGTCTAACAGAGGCAAACAGAGTGGAGCAGGAGCAGTTTGTCCAATCTGCAGTGAAAAAACAGCAAAGGAATAAACGCAAAAGAAAGCCTAATATGTTCATGGCTGCAGTGTTGGAATGCACCGTGCGAAGGGTTTGTAGCGAGGTATGTTCGAGTTACTTCTGTGTGTGTACTTCCCTTTCAAAGAGGAGGAAACTAGATATGTCTGAGGAGACAAGCGAAACAAAAACAGTCAGATCTTCTGATAATCAGCGAGATACTTCGCGTAATTTCCAACTGAACATTTCAAAGTCAAGTGGCAGTTGTAATCTTTCACCGGCCAAACTCCAGGAAACTATTGTCGTGCCAGAAAAACCACAATGTGTCCCCAGCGAGGAATCGCAGGTTGAAGAATTTCTCCAGAGCATGACAACGGAACTGACTAATTTCCCATCTTTTGAGGATGTAGATGAACTGTTAAAAGAAATCGACGGAGATTCGCCAGATTTGGATGTTTGGGAAGACGAAATCGAGGCACTGCTAAACACCAATTCAAGCGATCCTTTTCATCCCGGCCTGTTCGAAGTTTTATTTACGTGATTTCGCAGATCTTGCAAATAGTTTATTTTGTTCCTTTGTGAGAAGGGCCGAGAGGGGTGGGGGTGATCGGACCAACTCCAGTGGATTAATAAAAAAACACACCTAGAACGAATTGTTCCCATGGATGTATTTTCTAAAAGAGAGATTTCCCCGAGGGACTAAAACGTTTTGTGCTTCCGTTAGAGATACTTAAAATTTTTGTGATTGCTGTTGTACCATATTTAATAAGTTTGCTAATTTAATTGTGACTGAAATGGCTCATGTCAGCAGATGTTTTGTTAATATTTATATATTTAAGTTAATAATACTCTGAAAATTAATTGAAAATGGAAATAATAGTTTAATTACAAAATATTTGTTGTGAATACCAGAGAATGTTTATTTATCTATAAAATAAAATATTTTTAAAGAAAGAGTTTTAACTGGATATAGACTATCATATTATTATCATGTATGTTTGTTTAGACAAACTAAAGGAAACCACCTCTCTTTATTTTTGTATCAAATGAGCAGTAATTTGTATTCAACTGCAGGGGAACTTCCATTTAAAAGAGGCGGTTCAGAATTTGGTATCACCTGGAGTGTGAGAATTTTTACTATCAATGTGTCTTCATTCTCTGGTTGTGGCTTAACCTGTTGGTGATTTAGTATGCACCCTCATGTTGCAAGCAGAGTGCAACATCTTGTTAATAGGAAACAGCGACCCAAGATCAGATGCACTGCCATTCTCCAGGAAGGGTACACCCATATTAGTCACAGGGACTCTCTCGGCTACACTGCAGACCATCTCATTTATGGTCAAACAAGGCTTGGCTGAAGCCCTGGGTGACTCGCATATGGAATGGCGGGGATGCTTGTCATCTCGCTTAGGGGTGTAAATTTCAGATTTTGATCTCAGGGTGTTCTGGGTGAAACGCTGTTTTATTATTTAAACAGCAGCGAAATACACATGTGAAGATAACGTGTTATATTCCCATGTGAAGATAACACCGTTGCTATGGTTATGTAATCAATCGTGCCTTTCGCAGCAAAAGTGAAAAGGTTTGGAAGTTCATTTGCGTTTGTATAATTAACAGAAAATTACATGGCCTCTTTGAGATACGAAATTTCTCTTCTCGTGTTGAAACATAGTTCACTGCATTTCATATCTCCACGCAGCCATGTAATATAAACTATATATTTAGCTGTGAAGGTCTTGTTTAGTGTTGCACAAGAAGAAATATAAAAAATATATTTAATATGTATATTTCTAATTCACTTTATTTACTTGATTCATAGAATCAAAGTTTTCATGGTCTCTTTTAGGGTAAAAAAAAACCTTGGGCCACTCCCAGGTCGATCTCCTTTCGGGGTTTAATTCAAAATTTCCGATGAGCATCCCCTATTTTCATATCCAAGTTCCCCCACCCCCAGGCCTGAAACCCAGACTCCACCCCCACAAGGTTTGAGAAGGAGAATGCAAGATTTTTCACATGTTGTCTTTAAAGTTTTCTTTATTGTCATTATGGCTGTGATATTCTTACATGATCAGATGTTAGAAGAGTGTAAAGTTAGAAAATACAAAAACAGTTTATACTAGAGGACAAACTTAATAATTTAAATCATTTTTGCAATCAAATATTTAACAGGTTCAAGTCTTAATTAACGAAATCGAATGAAAGACACAGACTACTTTTAACATTACATTAAATGGTTAATGGTTGTTTCAAAGCATAATCACTAAAATAAATTAAGTGTCAGAAATTTGCTGGATTGAAATTTACAGGCTACCAGCCAACAGCACAGAACAATAAAAAATTACCAAAAGCAAACTTGCAATAATTATTACCAAACATTGAAGCGCTTGACCAATGCATTTGAAAACCTGCTGGTACCGAGATTGTGAACAATGCTTTTAAAGTTTAAGACAAGCCTACTTCCTAGAAGAATTTTATGTCTAATAAATACCAAAAAGCAAAGGCTATTGTATCATTTTTCACTTTTTGTCATTAACAAGTTACAGTAAAATGGAAAAGAAATGACTTACAGCTCCGTTTCTGAAGACAAAAACAGAAGAAAAGGATTTGTTAAGAAACAGCAACTTCTAAATAATATTAGCTGATAATTATTACAAACAACATGAATCTGTTTGAACATGAACAAAATCAAAAGGATACAGAATTTAACGAATCTCCATCGAAAACGTATGAAGTAATGTTTCACGTACGATTGTTTCTTGCAATCAACATCACTGCGTTGAAAACTACTTTAAAATACAGTTCATGTACTAAACTTAATGGCAGACATTTCAAACCTAAAGAACACACAAAACGATGTTCTGGACATTCTTACTTTAAGTTTGAGTTTGGACTGCCCCACTGAATAATAATAGAAATGTACAGCAATATATTTTCCCACTGCTCATAACTTCTACATTTCAATATAAAATAATATAAAATACATTACTTGTCTTTATTTATATTCCACACTTTTCAATAGAACACTTTATATTTGACGATGAGATGAATGTAAATAACTTGTATGAAAAATAATATGAAGTCAAAATCCAAACTAGGAACTGTGGACACAAATACTGTCAGCAGTTTGTTCTCCTTGTTCAAGGATTGTTGTGCGAGAAACAAGAAACATTTCACGAGGAAAAATGGCCTTCTAACAGAGTGCCAACTTTTCTTCAATGTTCTTCCCTTTTTGCTCAAGAATCCAAGCAGGAAAATTTGACTGCTTTCAGAATAGTGGTCGCCTACAGATTTTAAAAGAAATGGTACCATTAGATTTGTACAACTCGATGCATGCAGCCTTTGGCTCCTAGCACCAAAAGGAAACAATTTCCAACAAGAAATAATATGACTGAGATCAATGCCACTTAAAAAAAGCATTCTTAAGTTGGTTAAACTTCTCTGCCTGCTATGTTATTACAAACACAAAAGTACAAAAATACATGTTAAATGTCATATCATACTTGTCAACAAAATCTAACTAATGATTAAAGAAATATTTACTAAAAACTACTAATAAATATTAATCTTGCATTTCTTCAGGCATGTCATGAGGGTTAACAATTCCAGGCACAGAGAGTTGAACCTTTCGCTTTTCCTCTTGAGCAGTAGTCAATTGTTGTTCGCGTTCTTCCAAATACAAGTCACTGACATCTTCAGATCTGAATTCCTGGACAGACAAGCAAACAAAGAAGCAACACTTCCCTTAATTGTATTGTTACAAAACAACTATATAAATACCACTTTGATGGACAGAGAAGTCAAGAAGGCATCTTAGCTTAAAGTAATACCAAAACTATTATCGACAATGTCAGCCTACCACTTTTACTAACAACTCCTGGCATATTTCTTCACAAAATTATTAAACACTTTTCCTAACCAGATACAAAAATTTAAAAACAAGTCAAGTTAAAATATAGGCAGCCCTCTGCAAATTCATGTTACCTACCTTAATTTGCACCATGAAGTCCCTTAAATGTTCTTTAAAAGCTGGAATGTTTTGGTTCAGGTCAAACAGTCCTTGAACCGTCAATTTGATCTGGGCACTGAAATAACCAACATAAAATTGAATGCATATAATGGATGCCTTTTTTCGGAGAAACAAAAAGACACTACTTCTTTCCTGAACATTCATTCATGTGCAGATTTTTTCCAATCCAGTAGTGCAGTTTCGAGTTAACCAAGACTGCTGAATAAAACAACTAAAGACGCATCTATATTGGTTAGTTTCTGTACTGAAGTAAAATATACAAACACCTGTGAGAACATGAAATATTAACAACTTTGTGCACTGTTTCATCTTACACTTCAGTGCTTTTCTGTTGTCAGGGTTGTCAATAAGATTTGAAGTATGCGGAGATATTTTGAAAGTAGACGGCACTGGGGTCCCTTTTGCTAAGCGTTTTTGTAATGACCTCTTTTTTCCCGCTTATCTCCGCCAAATTGTAGCTGGCGAAAATGTTTAAGTAGCCGGCGATGTCGCCAGTTGCTGGCGCTTATTGACAACCCTGTGAATATTTTCCAGCGGATTGAGGCCAACCCTGAATAGTTAAGTACTTCGCTACTTGTTCAGCGGTGTTGGTTAACTCAACTGGACTATTCTTTAATGTAACCAAACTCCCAAGACTACCACTACAAAAATAACATTTGTAGTAATGATCCACTAAGAAGCCATTGAACTATATGAACTGACACACAACTTGAAATGAGGCACTCAGTGAACACAAGACAACTTACTCTTGTAAGTGTGGAAAGGCCTGCTTCAGAAGATTAGCGATGCATTCTTGAACATAAGCCTGCAATAAAAAATAACTTTGTTATGCTTCAAAAGGAGAATACAGTACAAGGCATGCTAGGCCTGGGTCAAACGCCATACTTCACATGAGCAGAACCTTATGATAGTTTGGGTCGACTCAGATAATTAAAAGAACACCTGTTTGAGTCAAACGTCAAACTCATTCAGTCATATCAAACTGCTACATCAGGCAAATAACAAAAGTGGTCTTGTTGGTCAGTGGTTTTTCAAGGTAAAGTCAAAATGGCGTCTTAAGACTTATTACATGTTTGGTTCGACTGATGTGAAAACTGACATTTGACCCAAAGTCAGTCTTAAGGCGTCAATCACGGGTGGCCAGGCGCAAAGAACACCTCAGCCACTCCAAACAAAATCAGTCACACTTAATTGGGTCAAACACCAAACTTCACATGAGCCTAATTGGTTGAAATGGGTTTGGCTCATGTGAAGTACGGCGTTTGACCCGGGCCTTAATGTCAAATTCAGTAAACCATGAACACCAGGAAAATTTCAGAATGTTGATTGTGTACTGAGTGACCAATCACAATAAAGTTCAGCACACGCAAACAAACCTCACAACAGCTGCTTTTTGCAGTTTAGTGTTCTCAAACCTGATTGGCTTTTTCCTTGTAACACAATAACATGTTATAATAAATATTTCTAGTGTACAGTTTTCTGGGTTTCGCAGTAATTTAAAGGAAACTATTCAACAGTCTGAAAGGTGTTAGTAATAAACTGAGATTTGACTGCAGCACTATCAAAGGACATGTACCTGATTGGATGGGTACTGTGTGCCTTCCGCCGTGAACAAAGGTTCCGAGACTTTGCCTGTCTCTACCAAACTAAACAAGTGTGCTAAGATAGTCGCATGCATTGTTAAACCTGAAAACAGAGAAAAAAAACAACATCAACAGCTATAATTATAATGAAACGCAAACCACTTTTAAAGATGAATAAACAATATCAACCTGTCGTAAATCACTGTTAAGTGAATATTGTCACTGGTTTTGCTAACACTTATCCAAGTGCTGCAAAGGGATTTATCTGGTAGATAAAGTCTGCATATGAACAAAGTGGACAATCAGGCCAGAGCTAGCGTGGCCGTGGGTTTCCTTAGCATGAAGCAACTAGAAGCATACCCCCCATGGATGGGATGCTAATCCATCGCAGGGTTACCCCCAGCATTCAATTCAACAGTGCACAATTATATACCTGGGTGAAGACAAGCTCTATGAAAACACAACACAATGCCCCAGACAGTGTTCAAACCCAAACCATCAAGCCAGAATGGCTCAGCCCAGTGCACTCACTAACCATTAGGCCACCCCATCTGCCATGATTAATCTTGTGAATAGCACTACTTCCTGTTTGAACAAGCAGGCCTAATGAGCAGTTGAACATGTTGTGGTACCTGCAGTGTGCGATGTGTCTGTCACAACTGATAGCACATGCTGAACAATCATCATGTAGTATGTCTGGTAGAAACTTTGTGCTGCTGTTTCTTGCTCCAAGCTCTTCAACAAAGAGTACAAAATATGAAGCCCTGTAAAAAAAACCCATTAACATAAGTTGTTTTGCATAACGATTTAAACATCGGAATAAATAATGTAACCTAAACTGACAAACAAAACTTTTTGCAATAGTCCGTTACTCAAAATATTTACTTTCAAGTAGAGTCAAATTCTAGAAGCCAGGTTTTCCATGTTAGTAATTTGAACAAAATACTAATTTACTCATTCAATGTTAGTATGGTGTGCTTACAATAAAGGGGCCACTTACTCTCCGTACTAGAATGGAGACCTTTATTGCCAAAATCACTTTTAACAGGAGGCATTTGTTTGAAAAGGGATGTAATGATCAAAATGTGCTGGAGATAACCAAAACAATCACAATGATTTAAAAAGTATCTACCAATATCAGCGACATTTCTCATGGTGTGTTTGAATGCCCAAACAATGGAGTCCAGCACCAGCTTAAACTGCTGAGGAGGTATTGATAACAATGCTGCAGAAAAAACATATATGTTAATGTCATACTAAAACTTGAATTGTTCTTACAAAAAACTCAAAGAACTGTTAACAGCGTAAAGTTTGTCTTACTGTTAAATTCAGTGATACACAACCCATTGAATCAAAACTCCTGTGAGTAGTTGGTAATAGGCTTCTGTTAATCAGTTTTATGACAAACTTAATTTGGTTTTATCAACTGGGTTGATAATGTGAATTGGCCACCGTAAAGAGATTCCAGAGCTGACGTTTCAAGCATTAGACCTTCGTCGGATTATATAAACGCCTTTGAAGTGTTTGATTAAACAAATGCCTTCCATATAAGGTCATTAATAAGTTTTGATTGACAGAAGCCAATGACCAACTCCTTGAAAGAGAAGGGTTGTATATCACTGAATTTAGCTGTAAAACCAGGGCAGATTAAAAGGCTCCAGTTCAGTAGCATGATTGATGACGCAACTAGAAGTATAGCTACCACCCCTGCCTTTTAAGGTTGCCCTAACAATTTGACTATACTTGTTTACACTGCTCTTGGGTAAAGAGAGGCACTGTGATGGTAAAGTGTTTTGCCCAAGATCACAACATGAGGACCCTGACAGGACTTGAAATCGGAACTTTTCATTCCAAAGTGCAATGCATTAAGCCTGTGTATCTACAAAACGTACATGCAAGTTAAATTACCTTGGAAACAATGCTGCACCACAGCTTGCAGAAGGAGAAAGAAGTTCGTTCTGTGCTCAGGAAACTCTTCAAAGTTCTAAAACAACACAACAGCAAGGTCATCAACCACTGGAAATTAGTGCACTTCAAAGCAAAATTGTGATACTAAACAATATTCAAAATAATGAAAATAGCAAAAAACAATTTTTCCAAAAACTATCAAGACATGTGTAGTCTGGCAGGAAATGAACATTTTAGTGATGCATGATAGTTTATTTAATGCTTAAAAAACGAGCAGCAGTGTTTTACCAGGTTTAAAACACGAGGCGGAGCCGAATGCATTAAACCTGATAAAACCTGTGTTGCGAGTTTTTTGAACAGCTTCAAAAACGTTTGTGATAGATGATCTATTCATTTGTAGAATAATCATCGGGTTTATTATTATTATTCCGGAGAAAATTTAGTCTGTAAAATTTAGCCATGTCTTTATCAGATATAAAGACACTCATTAAACATTAATTTCTTTTGTATTTCCTTTATGAATTATTAATGAGAAGATGTGAATACAGCTAAGCTGTACAGATAGCAGCTTCAGGGTAGCATAGATCATTATAAAATTATGGTTTATTAATCCTGACAAAGAAAGGAAATATTTTACTAACCTTGTTGATCATTTCAAGGGTGCATTCAAACACAGCATCAAATATCTTTGGAATGTGTTCTGTCACATTTCTCTGAAGGTTAAATAATTAAGGATTACTATACAGTTGTATGGTCAACCATGATCGTGATCATGAGAAAAAGATGGTAGTAATCCAAAGCTGACATCTATCCTGGCCATCAATTGACATTTGTGTTTAACTAGGATAAAGTACTGGCAGGGGTGTTATGTTGTCAGCCCAACACAGTGCACATGATGTGCTGCTGAATCATCTAGCAAAACCACTCAATACAAGACAATTGTAGGTATTTGAAGATTTATAGTTCAGATGAATTTTCAGATTCCATTCAAGCGCCTTTAATTATGAGTTTGGCAAACAGGTATGAGAGGAAGTCACACCACATTTAACAACAGTCAGTCTTCAGTAAGATCACAGTAAGGGACCAATCAGAAGTTCAGGTGGATCAAGATGGAAGCACAAACCTCTAACTTGTTGACAAATGTCGCCATAGTACTAAGGACTTCAGGTTCTCGGGCATTTGGCACATTCCTTTGGTAGTCACCAAGCACAGCATCCAACAATGGAGGAATGAAGTTATCACACACGAGCTTTGCATCATTTGACTTGCTTACCCATGTTGATATCAATCTTAGTGTTTCTGTTTTCACTGTTCTCATTGCCCTGATAAGAGGCTGTTTTGTGACTAGCTCGCCATTCTCGGCTATTGCCACAGAAATGTTTTCACTTAGACAACGGTACACATTGAGCATGTCCAGGTATATTCTGCCAAGTTGTGTTACAAACGGGTGTCCAATAGATTTGCAGCCTTGGACATTTGTTTTCAGTATGTTCCCCAGCTGTTTGACAACTTCAATTTCTCTTAAATGGTCAATATTCTGTAAAATAAAAATAAATTCCATTTAATTTTTGTTAGAAATGCTAGAAAATGACACGTTTTGTTCTGTTCAACATACAATAATTGGCTTTTTATTTACAATGTCTATAATAAGCACAACAGCGCTAAAATGCTCTCACCAAAGAAAGTGATTTATTTAATTTGTGAAGGGAGCGGCAATTAATTGATTCAGAATTGCTTACCCTTGTTGCTTCTTTGACAACGTTGTCCCATGCTTGGTTTGGAAGTGACATGTACTTCTCAATTAGTCTCTCCATGACAACTGAATCCTGCAAATGACACACCAAATAAATATTCCTACAACTTCTCATAAGCCCAATACCGTCTGTTGCATCTACATATGCACACATGGGGAAAAAACCTGTTCTTACTGGCTATCAAACGTTGCATGTTTGCTTGTCAAATTTCAAGTTTGAAGCAACGTCAGGCAACGTTTCGCCCAACTGATCACGGAAGTGTATCGGCGACAAATAAATTTTATGCCTGCACAAATTTGGTGAAATTTAACACTTGTGAGACTTGAACTTTCATTTTAAGCCTTCTGTGTATGTCAAGCGGATGAAATTGAATGGTTTACAGAAATTAATTTCATACAAAACTGAGACAGCCAGACGAAAGTGGCACCAATGTTTATGGCTCGCAGAACCTAACATTATCGTGCAATTTGTTTTTATGGTGTTTTATTCCAATTGTTTAGCAATGCAGAGCCATTTTTGACAACTTAACTGCAAAAGCGTTTAATTCTAATCTAGTCGCAGAATAAACAGCAGAACACTTCTTTGATTGCTCAGGTGAAATGTTGCCTGTGGTTGCTTCAAACTTTGAAACATGCAACATTGATGGCCAATTAGAACAGGTTTTCCCACGGGTTCAAGCTTAGATGCGACTGACACTGAAAATATTCAGTTTACATTCAATTCACAAAAGGAATACTTACAGTCTGTGCGCTGATCATGTATCCAACTGCCTCATAAAAAGTATGAACCTAAATTTATACAAACAAAATGAACAATGTTTAAAGTTTGCAACTATGAAGCATAATTTTTAGATCAGATTGCGGTTACACCCAGTCAAATGCTCCCCTGATTACAAAACGATTAATCATATTTTTTACATTAGTAAATGCAGTAGAGATCTGACTGGTTTGTTATCAAAACAAAAGAAAAAAGATCTACAGAAAATATATTACAAAACGAAAAGTAAGTACCTGTTGTGGTTGAAGATCACAAATAATAGATTGTGTACTATTCAATATTTCCTCTATAAATGGCATAACTTCGCCCACTTGAACCTGACAATGGATCAAAGCAGATAAAGTCAACTTGTTTGGATATACAAGTACCTCATTAACAAGGGACCACAAACCAAGTCATGTTCTGACCTGCACAAAATGTCTTCTGCATTTCTGAGCAATTTTGATGAATGTATCACAAGCCATGTCTTGGACACCATCATGTGTTTCTGACACAAAATATAACCGTAATGTTAGACAACCAAAATAAGTTTAATGTTTTAAATCGATTCCATACTAATGATATAGCTCAAAGAAAATAAAGAACAGACAACCGTACCATGCATGAACTCAAAGAGTTTGTTTACCACAGTCTTCAAGAACTTCCAATGAGCCCTTAAAAGAAAACAGATGGAAATCAATGTTAACAAGACCGTAGTTGTAACTGAAATACCATTCACTTTAATATAAACCTTTTGCTTTGATTTTCTCAATAACATTTACAAACTCTCACTATATACTGCTGGCTAAATTTTCTTGCAAATTACACAGTACCATTTCAAATTTAGGCAGTACATAAAAAGATTAACTTAAAAATCTAGCATTGTGATACCTCAGAAATCTGGGATATTGTCCTACAATGTACATGATATTTGAGGCAATTATTGCTTTGTTGTCCTTTCCACGTTTGATTTCACATAAACCAAGAAGATCCTGAAAAGTAAAAACAGCATTATGGCCACCATCACTCATCCATAAATTAAAAGAAAGCCACACTTGCTATAGTGGGTTTCCATACAGGTTATTCTGTATCCAGACAAACTCTGAATTTCAAAATTCTACAAATCGCTTGGGCCAAGAAGAACAATGACAAACCCAACCAACATTATGATTCCTAGCCAGAGTTGAATTTTGGAGAGGTGAACATATTAATACCCAATTAGTCTAACTGTTCCATCCCCATCATGTAATATGTAAAATATTACACAAGGCATGAATTATGATACCTTGATGACGGTGACCAAGAATCTCTTCTCATCTTCTTCATGCATTGCACCACTGATTGAACCAACTGCCCAGCAAAGCTGTTACGAAAAACAAAATGTGTTGTGGAATAAAAAAATAACAATTAATTGATAAGTAGAACATTGTAGAAGCATATCCGGTAAGTGGCTCTTCATCCACAGTTTCCAGGTTGAATTAGAATTTAGAGTGCTTGTGACAATAGTTAATTTACACAACAACAGCAACTTACTGTGTTAAGGTTCTTCCAGGACCATTCAGATCCATTTACTTGATTCTGAAGTTTTTCTGTCATTATTCTCTCTGTATCTTGGTAATCCAAGTGAGTAAGATACACTAAAAAGCAAAATAAACCAGAAATCAACATGCACCCACACATCAATGGTTAAAAGTTTGAATGAATCTTAATTCATAAGTATTTTCTTCTCAGACTACGCCAACACTCAGAATCTTAAAACAACTGAGGAGAACATGCTGCCTTTGCAACATTTGACATCTGGAAATGGTTAGATGTTCTAGTCTTCTCGGATAAGGACGATATTTTAAACAGTAAGCACCGTCTCCAGCATCTTCAACATTACGGTCACCTGGGGAGGTTAAAGAACCCACACACTGGTCGCAAGGAGAAGGGCATGGAGTTCCCAGTGATGTGATCTGGTCTGTTGTGATGTGAAGGTTGGGGTGGGAAAATGGTCGGCATATTGGCATAGCATTGCTAAAGACCTAACAAGTCTCATCAACCCGAGAATAAATAAAGATATGATATGATGTGATTAGTTTACAATAGTTACCTAAAGTTTCTCTCATATTCTTGTAGAGGTTAATTGCATCTGTATCCTTCATAAACTCTCTGACAACTTCACCTTGATCATTTTCGACAACCAGAACCTGTGTACAGTGAAAACAATTCAATGTGGTAGCTGTATCATAATGATTAAATAATTAAAAAAACTCTTCAATTTTCATAACCTGTGCTGATTTGCTTACCTCCTCTGGTTTAGCCATTCTTGCAATCATAGTCAGTCGTACCTAAAATGCAAATACAGGTTATTAAGAGTAAACGAAAATTACCCAAACTGCATTAAAATATCAAGGAAACGTTTGTGAAATAAAGCTTTGAAAAGCTGATAATATACCTAAATACATTATTACTGCTCAATTCTATGCCCAGATGCTGCATCAGTGGGAAGTATAACAAGATAATTTGGTTTTATCAACTGGCTTGATAATGTGAATTGGCCCCCATAGAGATTCAAAAGCTCTCTACAGTGGCCAATTCACACTATCAACCCAGTTGATACCAAATTATATTATGGAACTTACTTTCGATAATACTGAGAGGTACATTTGTCTCCTAGGAGGAATCGTCTGAGACTGTGAAGTGCCAATCAAAAGTGGCGCACTTGAAGGAAATGGGTTCTCGCGGTACAAATCTGATGCCAGTGCATTCCAGTACTCTAAACAGATCTTGAAGATTTCTGTTTCCTCTACCTCTGAGATGAGGACAAGATAATGGAGAGCCTACACAGTGGAAATACCATAACGCAATTATTAGATTTTTGCTTTACATCTGGTTTACAAAACCTATCATTTTAAGAACATAATGTTTATACACAGTATATTGTTATGCAATCAAACAGTAATAAATCATTATTTACAGCATTTCTTACCTCCAACAATGTGGTGTGAAGCTCCTCCTGAAAAAATTAAAGAAAAGCTACCTTTAGACATCTTTATAGAATACACCTGGAGAAAAATCGCCATGTGTGTCCTTGCAGCTCTACCGTAAGTGTTAGAGTGCTTGACACCTTTGTGGAAAGTCATGGGTTTGATTCCTGACTTAGAAATTTTTTTGTCCGACATTCATGAACACAGAAATTGCATTGCAGGCTTAACAAATAAACTCTGATTGAAATTGTCCTGAAGAGCACATCTCATACCTTCTTTTCAACCAATTGGCCATGTTCTTTTAAGAACGTACAAAGAAACAGACTCAGGTTCTGAATAAACTTCTGCTCGTCATCTTTGCCATTTGCATAAGCATCTTTAATGTTGATTGTTAAAGGAAGCATCTGACAAGAAAAGGAAAAAAAGTTAGTTTAGGCAATAATCCCACTTATAACAGATTAAAAGAAATATTATAATATATTAAAATAAATTTGGTACATCTTTGTGCCAAAGAGAGAATGTGGAAGGCACAGAGGTAGTCTAGGTTCTAACCCTGGCTTAACGGAGGCAATGTGTTGTGTTCTTGGGCACGGCACTTGCCTCTCTTCACCCAGGAGTACAAATAATGAGTATTGACAAATTTAATGCTAGGGACTAACCCTGCAATGGACTGGCGAACCTTCCAGTCGAGAGTAGAAATACTCTCAGTCACTTATTGCTACAGAAACCACGATATGCTCTGGCCTTAAGGGCCACTAGGCTTGTATGAAGACTTGGCCTTTTTACAGGTGGAGAATTAACATGTTTATCATCTTACCTTACCAGTACTATTTACAGTCAAAACAGCTCAAGCATTCCTATCAAGGGTGAATTAATGAATTCATTAACGGAAATTTGATTTCATTCTTTGCTTCAAATATTCCATTCCTGAAGTTAATATTTCAATGTTCAAACGGCGACTCGATTTAAAACAAAAATTTTGATTTCATAATACCTGGCCTCACACGGCAAAATATCCCTAATTTGCATAAAAACAAAAACTGGGTCAACAATATTTTTCCTACTTTCTCTTCTGCCAGCAGTATTTTTGAGCCCTTTTAGTGTACTAAAATCTCTTGCTTCTCTTTTCGTATTATGAGGTTTGAAAAAAGCGAGTGACAAACAAACTGACGAGGAAACACTGTGTGTAACATTTGACGGTTGACCAGTTGCAGTCAAAATTATGCAAATTTTGGCCAAATTCCCACATGCCCGTTGCGTGAAGCCAGACAACAATCCAATCAACATTCAAGATTTTAATTGAGTCGCCGTTTGAACATTGAAGTATTCACTTCAAGAATGGAATATTGAAGCAAAGAATCAAACTTCCATTAATGAATTCATTAATTCACTCTTGATAGGAACGCTTCAGTTGTTTTGACTGTAAAACTTAATCATGAACATGGTAGCCATGCAACACATGGTACCAGTGTCTACCACATGACATGCAGGGTTGTCATTAAATGGCGGGACCTTGGTTCCTGTACCAGGGTACACAAGAGCCGGTTCCCGCCTACTCACGTATGGGACCCCTCCGACTTAAAATCTTAATGAAAATCCTACGTCATAAATCTTTTTTTCGCTCACACAAAAAGTTAACCATGACATAGACAGATGTCCACAAGATCTTAATTTAAGCTTCTGTGTCTGCATCTGAAATAGACACATGCAGTCTCGGGACATATTGTGAAAAAATCCCATGTTAACAGTCTGCTTGGAAATATTTTAAATGTAGTTAAATGATAATTTAACTTAGTTAACAACAAGGAGAAAGTTTGCTCAGTGGTTGGTGTGGCAGCTTTTATTGGCCAACCTTGTGGGGCTCAGGGGCCTTAAGCATTTGTGGCATTGCTACTGTCATGCTGCGGGCTGTTGTCAGGGCATTTCTGGCATTCGCCAGGTCAGCGGTATTCATACGTGTTTTATGCGTGTGCCATAGCATGTGCTTGTAGCTTTACTCAGCATACAGGGCGATTTGTAGCTCACATTTTTTTGTCCCTCCCCATTCCTCCCCCCTTCTTTTCTATGTGTGTGTATGTGTGTGGTGTGGCATTTTAGCATTGCCATTTTTTTAACTGCCATTTATTATTGTTCTTCATAGTTTTCTTCCACTGGATCTTCCAGCTGAAGTTCAGTGTGACGGGTGGGGCAGGCTTTTGGAGTGTATCAGGGTTTGGGGTCGGCAGCTCCAGCCGCAGATTCCTGGGCACCCAACCTCCATTTGCGACGAAGGCGTTAATGGAAACCTGACTACAATTTGACTTACTTGTTTTAACTGAGCCATGGTTAATGAAAATAACACCACAAACTGTTCATCATATTGGTTTGCATCAATGCCAGCTGTTTTTTAAACAGTAAAACAGAGATTAGCTACCAAAATGTGAAGACAACTCTCCTATAGCACTTTTAGTACTATTTATAATAGCGGAGCTCCACGCAGAGCACCATGGGTAAGGAAAATTGGTAATCCATCTAGCTGGAAAATTTTGAGAATAACGTGACTGTCCATCCAACCGACTGCCGCGATTAGGCCTGGGAATGAGGGGCAAATCGCACTGTTGAGGTCTGTTTTAACAGAGATAGTTTCAAAAATGACTGTATAGTCAATGTCTTTTCAGATAGTCTGAAGTTTTGTGGTCAATTGATAGCTGCCGAAACAAGGTATTCACTGACAGTATCAAATGTCGTTTTGGAATACCATCAAGGCTCTTTATTCTTGTTTTGCAAGGATATCCGGTGCAAGGATATCTGGTGTAATTACAGTAAAAAAAACAACATATCAATTTTAAGTTTTCCTGAAATTTTCATTTTGGCTCTAGAGCAGACATTTCTTTGTGTAAGACTTACATAAAAATTGCAAGCAGAGATTGTACATTACGGACTGGAAATCATCTTTTAAGTATATTTTTCCACTTACCAATCTCAGTTAGGCATTTCAATGTCACATTTCTGAACATGGGAACATTCAGGAACTGCCAAACAGATTAAAAGAAAAGAGCTACAGCTTCAACATGGACGTCCGGGGACATTTATTTGAAATCAAATGCTGCCCAAAATGCCAGTATGTAATAGTTAGATAAATTCTAGTATTTGTAAATTACCTTGCATACAAGTGTGCTGTTGAGCTGAGTCTCAAATATGTAGCCAAGAGGAATCCAGTTGAGAAATCGTAACAGGGTCTGAAAAAATAAAGAATTGGATATTATCATAATAAAGAAGCAATAAATAATATGCTGAATTCTTCCCCCACTTGAGACACAAGATTTGACCTAAACTATTCCACTGATACTGATTAGTTACAATGTACATGTATACAGCTCTGAAGAGGTTCGTGTGGGTTCTTAGATTGGTGCCTAATTGTGCACCCAAAATTCAGAACTATAGAAACAACCATACATTACATGGATTTCTATAACGCAATGACATCTTAGTATGGAATATATGGAATATTTCAATTCCAATCTCAGGCATCTAAGTGGAACAGAAAGCCAAGTGAACACAATTTTTTTTGGATTGCATTTTCACCTGACAGAATTCACCTTAAGTACAGACTTCTTTCAGAGAGGAAGTGAATGATCACAAAGCAACACACCACTGAAGTCACTGTCTAAAGCATGCAACACTTTACATGTACATACCTCTAATGTCGCACCAATAAGAGTAACATTCTGAGAGTTGCCCTGAAAAGAAATTTAAAATGTTTGCTTGAAATGGTTTCGGTATGAAACAGGATTTAATCAGCTGTGATAACTTACAAGATAAATAATTAAATTGGATCATGTTTGTTTTATAAAACATTACTTGTATATCTAAAAATTTGTTCGTATAAAATTATTAGGATCAGTTATGTCATTTTATAAGAATCAACAGATATTAAATAATTTTCATATTTCAATTGGCACATCAAGTACTATAACTTACCAAAATATACTGGCAAAGAGTAAATATCTGCAAGAATTCACTGCACATGCTGTAAAGCAACATAATTTATACAACATTTAATATTATTTCATGAAACAAGAAGTCCCACACAGAGCTCATACCTACAGTACAAGCTGGATAGCTGCTAATTTCACCAATTGAAAAGAGAGCTAATCAGGAGCCGAAATATTTCACTAGAAAATAAAGACTTGGAGTAACTTTAAAGATACCATATTTAATTGTTTGAGCACTACCCCTGATTAAGTGCCACTGAATAAGTGCTGCATTTGAAAGCAAGTATATTAAAGAAGGCAACCCTCAAAGAAGCACTGAATTTAATCACAGCAATGCAGCACTTAATTGAAGCATAATCAGCCCAAATGTTTTCAAGAAGTAAAACTACAAACCAATGGAGTACAACTCAATCTAATCCAGCCTCAGAAATTTATTATCTAGAACAACAATATTTTTCAGTTCAAAGTGGCTGTGAACAGTTCTTGGATTCACATAACAAAGGGGACAGTGGTATTGACATTATGTAAAATTACCACAAGCCCATTGTACTTTAGTTATTTTGTCATGAAAAGGAGAAAATGAATGACATTAAAAACATTAATTTTGTTCTTCATATTTGCTTGTTATCATTTTATCCCTCTAACCTTGTACAGTTTTTGGAGTTTGTTAGAGAAAAGTTGACCAAGCAAAGATTGATTTTATACAGGCCAAAATCACAGCACTAAAATACTGCCCCAGAATAAGTGTTGTACCTGAAACACAAAAATTTTAAGGCTTTCTACATAAATATACCCAAGATTACATTTAATAAGTGACTCTACAGAAAAACACGCTGGAAAGTTGAATTCCTATTCTAACCTGTCTTTCAAGTGTTTTGCCTTTGCTTGGGTCATCTGACCACTGGAGAAATCAAAAACTTCTTCACTAAAAGAGAAACACAAACAGTTAATACAGAAATGTACACCTCAGCAATTGACAGTACTAGGGGTGAAAATTTGATTAATTAATATCTTGTTCCCGTGAAGATTACAGTGCTACGCGCCTTACCGTTGCCACTCGAGAAAGTATTTGATTAAATTTTGACATCTTTTTGACAACTTTTTGCCAACTTCAAAGCGAGCCAGCCAACCAGAACATGAGAATGTAAATTCCCAAGGGAGTGAATGCACTTATAATTCAACATCTCTGCCATTGGAAATTCTCATGTTCCGATTGGCTGGCTTGCTTTGAAGTTAGCAAAAAAAATTTAATCAAAACCTTTCTCGAGTGGCAACGGTAAGGCGCATAGCACTGTAAGTAGTCTGGATTCAAGCTTTAACAGGCTCAGTTTCACCCTTGGTACAATTTGGTTTTCCTTTGTTCTGGTGTATGGCAATATATGATAATAATATAAAACAAAGGAAAATACCAAATTGTACAAAGGGTAAAACAGTTACATATTTAATGCGAACCAGGCTTTAATATTAGTAAATACTGCAAATCTGTCATCCACATGTCATTGTGTCAATCAATATTTATCAATTATACAATTAAAAATAAAAAGGATGTCTAGTTAAAAGGCCAAATTTATATGTGACTCCTATAATTTAAACAAAAATATTTCACCAAGCAAAATAACCGATCAGACTTAGAATAATTTGCTTGCTGGCATCTAAAGTTGTTACAAATGTCAACAAACCTGTCTTATCTAATTAAGAGTGACAGGCTTTTCAAGTTTTATAACAATCATCAAATTAATATCATAGAGATACATGTAATTAACAATTAAAACAAACATTTACCTCAGCAGCTTCAGAATGACCATGTTGTTTTGGCAGAGTGACTCGTTTGCTTTGCTTGCACCAACTATATCACTGACAAAAGTTGGCCATTTTTTGGGCCACTCATGCTTCAAAATCTAACAAAAATTGAAAAAAAAACTTTGAAGCAACAAACAAGTTCCTTGAAGAATCTAATTCAACTGGCATGAATCAACAAAAAAACATTTTTAATATTTCAAATTGGTTTGAAAATAATTGAAAACAACTGGGAACCTACCAAATCAAATGCTTTCATATAATGTATTAACTCAACTCCCAGTGCTCAAATGTGAACTTGTGTTCAGGACGACATGCAAACATTAATTAAAATCAACATAACCAATTTGAACGGTACTCGAACCAAGTCAAAATGTTAATATACTTGACAGAGAGCGAGACCGATTTGGCAAGCAGCCTATTTCTATCTTGTAAACAAAACACCTGTCACAGGAGTTGACTAAACAGTCCACGATATTTCAAATTTAGATGAATTTAGACATTAATTACCACAGATCTCGCAGACACATAAAGACACACACCATTTTCTCCTAAATTTACGCAAATATTAAGTCTTATCCAAAGCCACAGAAATGATCACATTACTAAACATGAATATTTTGGCGGGAATCACCCTTCTAAGAAACTGACACTTCGTAAACGTACGTACCTCTACTAAAATCATGTTCAACTTTCCAACATACGTTTTCTCTTTCTGAAAAGAACCAAATAAAACCCATTTTAATTCGCAAGAGACCTGAAACTGTTTAACGAAAACTATGTAGGCTTACTAGACAATAAAAACAAATCCAAACTTCGAAAAACAAAAAAAACACACCTCCAATAACTCGGTTTCAGACGAAATTTTTATTATCAGCCCTACAATGTATTTCTTTATACCTGAAAGAAAAAATCAAACACGAAATTTGCTTCCTCAGCGTTTTTTCAAGATGAACTTAATTCTCAGAATAGGAAAAAAGCAAATTTCGTCCAACAGACCAGCAGTTTGCAAGACCAACCTTCACACTGTTCTGACGGTAGAACTTTCCATCGCGTCTTGATGACTACTTCCAGTATTTGAAGCGCAAAATACTAAGAAAATAACAAAATTGGCTTTAGAAATAAGGCTTTTCGAAAACGTCAGTTGTGCTAAACGAATAGTATACCTTAGTCTGTTGGTTGTTTGAATATTCGAGTATAGTATCTACCCTTGTCCAAGCGTCAGGATGTTGTTTCAGTTGCGTCAAGATCTGGTCTGCCATTCGTTGCTGAGGAGGCGAAAAAAGATCCTTGTGTCAGCAGGACTTTGGATTGCTTTTCCAAAATCTACACATTCGAAATTTGTAAAATGAACGGAAAATATGTATCAACCTGCGGTCCCTGGGCCATGTAAAAACAGGACACGACCGAGTCTAGTAAAGTTATATCGAGTTTTTGCGAGAAATCCAGCAGCTGCGTGGCCTGCTCTATGGTTGCCATTGCCGTAGGCATTGGAGTAAACAGACAGATCACGCTAAAATAAATATATTCTGGGTATAAACGGAAGAAAATTACGAGACAAACTTAAAACACGACCCTCTTTGAACAGTGCACGGAGTTTTTTGAGCGAACACCGCGGCCAGTTTGCACCGCTTTTCCCGGTTTAAACCAGTCATATCGTTAGAGAGGCCCGGATGTAACAGGTTTTGGGGCCCTTTCTGTCTGTGGTTATGCCGAGAATGAATGACTGCTGAAATTTTCCAGTTACTCATCACTGCAATAAAAGAAATTTCGCTTTCGTATCCTTCCATCCATGTAGTCCTAATGGGAGATCTGCAATTTTGAGAGTTCACGAGTGAGTCGAAGGGCGACTGACCACGTTTTGTTGTTTTCACGACCAAAATAGTAATTTGACAGTTGAGTGACCCATATTTCCGCTCTCGATAGTAAAATCCCATTCACGAACGCTGCACGTGTACCTCATGAATAAATCAGTGAACCCTGTCTGCACGCGCACGCAATACGCGAGGGGTGCGTGACCACTGCAAAACATTCGATCAACCCCTCTTCTTTTCCAGAATGTCAAGCAAGAAAATAAAACAAAGCGAGAGAAAAAAGAAAAAAGCATATTTTTGCCCCGCTTGATTTGCTTTTACACGGACGTTTTAAGAGAAAAGTGGGAATGCTCGCAGTATCGATCGAGTGAGTGACAGAACGAACAGAGTGACAGAACAAACAGCCGGCCCGGCCGGAACGAAAACCCAGAATCAATGCCTACTTTCTGCCTACTATAGCCCCTGACCTGAACTCCGGCCTTGATAGCAATAACAAGAAAAGAGAAAATAAAATAGAGGAATTTTGTTGCTTTCGTAAACTTGTTTGCAGTGAATCATTAATTTGTTTGGAATCCAACTTCCGGTTGTTGATTTCCGCACCAAGGCGCGCGAAGATAGCTGGGAATGAACTCGATGAAGAAATGAAGGGATGGCGGATAAACCATGATAGTTTTTCACAAGAAAAGACCATAATATAACACGAAAAGAAGCGGGAAATACAACCAGCTGATTGAGGTTTACAAAAGGTATTTTTCAAACGGTATATTTTGTCTTAGAGGAAGCTAAAATGACTGAGCAGATCGGACAATTGCAAATGTATAAAGCACGAGGTCTCGAAACCTGCAAATGCTGTAAGCTTTCGACTACACCCGTCAAATTTCATTCGATTTTTTGACGTGGAAATGGCGCCGAAAACCTTCGACACGTGGTATGTTCATTTGCTGGGTTGGCTTAAATATTTGAAATGTTTGCAGCTATACACACTTCATGTACAGTAGACCGTTCAGATCTACACGGTATGGCACATCAGTGAACTGTTGTCTTCTGCCTGAGAAGCACCAGGAAGACAGGAGTACGGAAAAGGTCTGGCTTTTCGATGCTAAGACGGAGATACATTTTCCATCTGATTTTAGTTCCATACCATGTCTTTGATGTGATCCTCCCCGTATAATAAACTCTCCTTCCAATAGCCTTCCTCCAATCTCGAGATGGTTAAAGCAAAGAAAATTAGTAAAAATATAGGAATAACCGAAGTCTGTATTTGTTTTCTTGCAGAAGGGTCTGTTATTATTTCACACAATGGATTTAGAACAAGACAGTCTTACGGCAATTGGCTCAGAAGAATTTTCCACTCCAGAGATCCTTACTGAAGAGGCACATTCTTTAATGGCTTGTTCTCCAGTTAAATGTGATGATGCACTTGTGACGGTACCTGTTAAACAAGGTGAAAATGTACTTGTGATGGTATCTGTTAAACAAGGTGAAAATGTACTTGTGATGGTATCTGTTAAACAAGGTGAAACTTTTGTTTTTCATGTTGCTTGTTGACTTCTTTCTCAATCACTGTTTTCTTCCAACAACAGCATTTCTTTTGCGACTGCAGAAACAGTATTTTCTATTTCAATGATTGGTCAAATTATTTCTCATCATTGCATTACATACAATCTCAAAGGTGTTCTCTCCGAATATTTGGATTGGTGTCTGCATCCTGCTTTAGGGGAAAATATTGGATTTTCCTCCCTTTCACATCCGACCCCGAACTCGTTCAAAATGACACCTTTGCTGGAGAACAAGTTACGTGCTGGGGTATCCAAAACAAAATGACCTTGACCAGTCATAAATGATTACTTTCTCCGAGCGCCATATATATGTTAACTCATTCAGGATTCCTGTAGCCCCTTGCTTGGTTTCTTGATTATTCCTACCAGCAGGATAATTGTTTAAGGTTACTATGCACCTTCAGGGGTGTTTCGCGTCGAAGCGATGTAGCGCGCGCGGGTTACATCGCAGATATCTAAAACCCTATATCAAATTAAAGCTTATAGAGCTGGCTTTTTAAATATCCTATCCATTTTGTAATATTCTGAAATGCCGATTTTTCCGCGAAGTCTGAACGCAAGCGCGTGATTCGGCTTCTGACAGCTTCAACTCAAAGCGAATTTAATATTTTGCTTAATTGGTTTGTTTTCCGGTTTTCGGACCCCAAGACCTAAAAAACCGTGTCTGCGTTTTGTCAAATTCGTTTGCATTAAAAAGTTACAGCGCCTTTTCAAAACAGAGCAAAAATTAATCGAAGTTATCGTACAAAAATGGCTCTCAACAAAAAAGTTTTGGGAAATTAAAAATACGCAGACACGTTTTTGTTGTTTATATATTAAACTAACTTTTCTCCAAATTTGGCGGCAATTGAACAAATTGCACTTGAGTTGCAGCTTTTGAAAGTCACCCTATCTAGCGAAAAATTCAACTCGAGAAAATAGCGAAAAGACAAAACCCTCAATTCGTAAACAAACGCCGCCCCCAAACGAAAAATCGCATTTTCTCCGCCGCTAAAAAAATATTTTTTTGATTTTTTTTTTTAGATGAAAGATCACGCTTAGACCTATTGATTAGCATAAAAATCCAAATTTCGCGAAAATGGCCGGTCCCAAGGTGCATAGTAACCTTAATACTTACCTAATAAATACTTACCTAACTGAGTTAGGTTGCGTTATTAAATAATACTTCTTTTTGTTATTTTCAAGAATCTGATGTGTCCACTGATTGTTCCTCTGCTGTGATGCAGTCTCTCTCTGCTGTGGTGCAGTCTCTTCCTGACGAAATCATAGAAGAAACAGCAAATGATAGAGGACAATGTGTTACTATTGTAACAGATGCCATCAACTGCAGTCCTGAAGTCTTAGGTGAACAGAATGAAGATGCAGATGATGCAGGTTATTTCACGATTCTCAATATTTGCTACTGGACAGGAAGGGGAGGGGGGGGGTTGCATGCAGGAGGGTGTATTTTTTCACGTCTTTAGGTTTCTGCATCTGGAAATTTTGTGGTGCATACAAGAACACATCGTAAAGCTATCTAAACATAGCGATATGAGGTTATAAACAAGTTCTACAGTGGTTAAAAAAAACATTGCAGGTCTCTGAGTATACTCTTTATTGATGTAATTACATTTAATACTGGAACAAACTCTTTACATATACAATGAGGGATTTTATTATCCAACTGTGCTTCGTAGAGTACAAATAATAATGCTCAAAACGAGTACAAGTATCGCACGGTATTTATACCCCAGAGAACCGGTTAGAAATTCGCTCGCATGGACATAATAATATTTGGCGTGTTGGATGAGAAATCTCTTATTAGAGGTTTTGTTGCGTAGTATCGCTGACAATTTTTACTCATTGTAAATACGGCACAACTCATGCACAACTCACTCAGGCAGGGTAACCCTACTGCCCAGGACAACTTTGTGTACTTGTGACCGTATGGTTACCAAGCATCAAAATGGCCGACAAGAGACGAGTTTTTCTAAGTACCTTCTTTCTCCTGTCTCTGTTGCCTCTTATTGCTGTTTTCCAGTGTCAAGGAATGCTGTTATATTACCTTCTAATTTCCAAGTTGAAATCGGCGAAATCTAGCCCCGTAGTCGTTTCTTGTCAAATTACATGCATATTCAAAGGGTCTGGAAACTAGTAAAAAGTTGTCCCGGGTAGGCGAGTTGTCCCTAGCAGAGCATTTACAAGGCAGCTAGGGTTACCCTAGCACCAGGGTAACCCTTGCAGTCAGGTAGGGCTTCCTTGTAAACGTGTCGTTGAAAAAAAGAAGAAATGCGAGAGTGCCAGGGTAGCCCTCTTGCTAGCTATGGTAACCTTAGCACTAGGGTTACCCTACCTCCATGTAAATAGGGCCTTGGATAAATACTGACTACACAATGTCCCTGTTGGTAATCTTTTTTGTCTCTTCTCACCTTTTACTAGGCCTTTTATACATTCAAAACTGCAGTTCACCAGAGGAAGGTCAACAGACACAAATGCTTTTATTTCCCAGATCATGTGACTCCACAAAGTAAGTCTACACACAAATTCGCAAAAATGATTAGTTACCAATGATATTTACCCAATAAAGTAACACCCCCGGTTAAGTTCCCCTCCCTAGATGAATCAATCACAAGAGGGGGGCGTAAGGGTTTGCGGTAATGCGGTTTTGTGTTATTTTTGGTGCAGTTTTGCGGCAATTTTTATTGTAACTCGCAGTATTGCGGTTTTAAAACACTAAGCGGTTTGCGGTTATTACAAGCTTTAAGTCGTGGTTTTCGGTGAAAAAAGTGTCTGCGGTGATGACACTCTTTAGAACGGTCGGCATTTGGTTAGTAGTAATTAGAGTATAATAGTGTAGTACAATATGCCGTTGGCGTTATGATGGTATGTTTAATATTAACGCAGAATGTTATCAGAATATATCACAAGTCTTGCTGACTTCAGCTTTTAATTTATATTGTGGCCTCCATGTATGTGCGGTTTTGGTATTCGGGAAAAATCTGATGCGGTTTGCGGTTTTTTGGCGTATTTCTGTGCAGTTTTGCGGTTTTCGGACCCCCTTTACGTCCCCTCATCACAACAATGACACTGTCGCGGACACCTTTTGGCTTTTTTAGTATAATGGCCACTCATACAGGAAATGCTCCAAGAACATAATGAGATTGATATCAAGTAGATTGTTTGAGGAACAGGGTGACTGTAAATAGTTTTCATCAATTTTTTCTCTTTAACTAGAAACCTATCAAGGATGTTTGAATGTGATGAATGTGGAAGAACATTTACCACTGCAGCCCACCTCAGATATCACATGCGCACTCACACTGGAGAAAAGCCTTATTCATGCTCGCATGAAGGGTGTGGCAGGAATTTTACATCATCTGGTTATCTGCGATATCACCAGTGTACACACAGTGGTAAGAGAACTTTCAAGTGTCAGCATCCAGGATGCGACCGTGTGTTTGCATGGCCTGCACACATGAAATATCACATGAAGACGCACACAGGGGACAGAGCATATCACTGCTCTTTTGAGGGATGCAACAAAAGCTTTTATGTATTGCAGCGACTCAATGTACACATGCGAGTCCACACAGGTGAACGACCTTACACATGCAATGTTGAAAACTGCACAAAGTCTTTTACAACACAAGGAAATTTGAAGAATCACATGCGGATACATACAGGTTTGTGGAGTGTAGAATATTATGACCTTTTACAGCAAACTCTCCAACAGTGCTAATACAAATAAAAGTTCTTTACTGTATATAGCTTCAAATTATGACATTAAATTTTTTTCAGCTGAAAGATATTTTTCATTCCAAAAATTGTATTCAATTAATTGTCAGATTACATGCATCTGCAAGTTAGTGGAAAGCTACATTTAACAACTCATCCCAAGCTAAGGGAAACAGCAAATTTTGTTTCCCTGCAAGCAAATTAGAATATAATAATTGACTGGTTCCCACCCTGTGATGGACTAGCATCCCATCCAGGGGGGAGTGGGAATATTCCTAGGAGCTTAATGCTACAGAAACCGGGATAAGCTCCAGCAGTATGGGGCGCTTGGTTAATAGTCTTTAGCTTTAAACCGGATGAAAGTCTTGAAGCCATACCCTGTCTAGGACGACTCCTTAATATCCATACCCTGGTTAGGACAGACTCGCTTGAATTATATACCCTGTTCACAGGGGTTTCAAAACAAGGCAGCAGGTGCCGGAATTCCACCGGCTACTTGACTATTATGCAGCCGGCTACTCTGGTCATAGCAATCAGCTTGTGACCAAAAAGCTCATTTATAACAGCCGTCTACTCTTCCAGTCGATGACACCTACTTCAAAACATTTTGAAACCCCTGTGTTCAGGAATGAGGAGTCAAAAACTGTACCCTATCCAGTGGAACGTTCCCGTATAGCCAATGTAAGGGAGTACTTCCCACCACACTGGGGTCTGTATGATGTTTGTGCAAGGAGCTCTGCAGTCAGTGATGGTTGTTGGACAACATTCACATTAGTACCAGTACACCATTCAACCCTTTTTCCCGGGCCTTTTGCAAAATTTCCTGCTCGGAGGCTTGGCAGGGAACAGTTTCATGTCATGCGACCTTCAAGTAAGAGCTTGTGCATGTGTTGGGGAGAAAAACATCAGTTACCATATAGCAAGTGTATAGTATATGGAGACCTAAGCAGCTTATGATCCAATAGATATCAAATTATACTAAAAAAGGTTTTTATAAAATAAGTTATATTTTCTAATTGGTAGGAGAAAGACCCTACTGTTGTTCAGTGGAAGGGTGTGGTCGCACTTTCACAGAGCATTCCAGTCTTCGAAAACATAAACTCATACATACTGGTGAGAAACCTTATGTCTGTGAGATCTGTGGAAAGACTTTCAGTCAGAGTGGAAGCCGTAATGCTCATCAAAAGAGGCATGCAGATCCAAACAAGAACGAGAAGAGGGCTAAGAAAGCACCAAGCAAAACCAGTGCTACTACCTCAGTGACGGTGGAAGAAGACAGCGAAGGGATGATTCCTCATGTTGAAAGCATGGAAGATACAGGTGAAATGTAATGCATCACTGACAGTTGACAAAAATCAAAATTATTCTTTAATGTCAATGTAGATGGACCATAGAGGCTATGTTTATTGGTTTCAAAACAAGCCAGCAAATGCCTGAGTTTTACAAGTTACTTGATTATATGTCACCGTGGCTCTGCTAGCTATGTTATAAAATATGTTTGCAGGAGGTCTAGAAGAGCAATGCATTACATCACAAGCACTGGTGTACTCACAAGGAGATCATACTATTGTAACACAGGCAGCGGGTGACCAACTGGTTCTGGCTCAACCTGTTGTAGCCAAGGAAGTGTCCATAGAAACAACACCAGTTCACACAATGTCCCTAGTGGTGCATTCTGCTGACGACCCAATGGTAACACCAGACAGTCTTGCTCAGGCCACAGCAGATGTTGTGTCCCTTGCAGAAACTGTGGTAGCACAACAGGCAGTCATTCACACCATGATCGACGAGGCAACCATTGTTCCTACTAGTAGCCAATCAGAGCTGTCTGTTGTTGACCAAGTACTGCAGCAGTCAAATGTTGAACAGATGATGCAAAGTGTGGTGAGCCAACAAATTCTCAGTGGCCACATTCAACTGCCACTTTCTGAGGATCTAGAGCAGACACATGATCAGGACAGGGCAGTTCCCCATCTGACAGTAGACCTGTCTGGGTTTATACAACAGACTGATGGGCAGTCTGCACAACAGGGTGAGGAAGATGAGGAAGAACACAAGTATGGATGTCATGTGGGAGAACGTGGAAAACTTAACAGGATGTTGAAGAAAGTGACAAAAAAAATTCCTTACTAGCTAGGATAGTATATCTTTTCTCTTTGTATTACCAAGTATAAACAAGAAATTTACAGAATTGACATTCCTAGCAATGATAGTACCAAGTCTATTCATGTGATAGTCCTTCCTTGGTTGTAATGTTAATAAAGTAGGCAAAGCACAAATAAAGGCAAGTTGGTGAAAGAAATGAACCAAACCTGTAAGCCCCAAACTTAATATAGATTTGTCAAACGCTGAACATGTTCACTGTCAAAATAACCAAAATAAAAATTTGCCACAAAACTTTGATTGCATAGAAAATGGAAGAGGCTGAACAGGACACTCTAGTAGCAGCTGTTATCAAATGGTTTGTGTTGTGGAGCCTATTTGCAATGCAAGTAAAATAGCAATTGTTATCTAACCAATGACAGGCAAAACGACCAGATATTTCCAATTTACATCCAGAGGAGAAAATTCAAATCAACTGTTTGAGTGAAACAAAATACAGAACAGGTTTCAAGCCAATCAGAATAGAAAACCTGATTGAGGTACAGCCCTGCCAGCTGCAAAAAGGTAACCTTTAGGCACCTTTAAATGTTAAGCTCGGGGGGTGGTGGGGGGGGGGGTTTGGCATAGGCAGGGGATTTCACAGTAGTTGTGGTCCAATAGTGGGGATCTTTGACCATCTTAATAGCCTTTCTAGCAACATTTTGACTGCCTATTGACAATCCACAAATTCCCTGGGGTAGGCCATTTGAACAGAAAATCTCAGCTGAAATACCTATTGCCCAGCCTCTCCCCCACCCAAACTGGCTTAACATTGATAGCTGCTTTCGAGCCCGTCTCTGGTTTCCATAGCATGAAGCAACTTGGAGTATTTCTACTCCCCCCTGGATGGAATCCTAGTCCATTGCAAGATTACCCCAGCAAAACTAGCTATGGTATATTGCATTTCCTGAATTTTGATTGGTTGAGAGGCAATGGTATATGAGCTCATACCATTGACCTACCAGAAATGTACGAGTATGCATGAAAGAATGCATTTTTGCAATGTTTGTACAATATTTTTGGGGCATTTTTAATAAAACAATTATTCCACTCGCACTTGTTGGATGCAAGATGGCAACTCAACGCTACGTGCCTCATTGGCTATCTACCATCTCGCATCCAACACGTGCTCGTCGAATTATTATTAAATACACCTAGGTGGAGAAATGCACTGAGTAAATTGTCTACTCCTGCCCAACAACACAACATCCCCAGCCAGGGCAGAGGCAAGTGCACTAACCGTAACATTGGCGAAAGCAATGACACAGGGTCTGCAAGCCCCAAACTAAAAGTAGATTTGTCAAACACTGAACATGCTCACTGTAAAAAAAACTTGCTACAAAACTTTGAACGCATAGATAATGGCAGAGACTGGCCCGGGCCCTCTAGTAGCTGTTGTCACATGGTTTATTGGCCAAGTGTGAGGTCAAGGTGGCAGGATGTTAGCAAACTTCTTTGTGTGTTTTGGACCGAGAAAAACAGGCAAAAACAATAGACATCTTGCCAGGCCAATCACAGCACAATTTGCTTCATCTTGACCTCACACGGGACCAGACACAGTGAACGTTATCAGTGGTTTGGCATACACCCTTATGGATGTCTTTTCAAACATACCATGCACACACTTAACTGCAATAACAGCTATTAGCTCTATTTGCAAATTCAACATCTCAATTGAGCAAAACTAAAGTAATTACTTTATCCAATCAAAAGCTTGAGTTTAAATGTAGCTAACACAAAGCGCAGAAAACATGCATGCACAAGTTATGGTTGGCTTCGGTTTTATGTCTGATTGGTTAAACCAATCACTTAGCTTAGTAATGCACCAAGGTGTGCGTTAGTTCATTGGTCAACCACAAGGTTGCCTTTAGCGGTGGAAATATTCCTCTAGTGTCCAATTCTGCAAAGCATGAACATGTAAAAGGTCCATTCGCTAATTACTTTTCAACACTTTATTGAGTCACTCCCATTTACACCCTCCCTCAATGATTCCCTCAGGTCTGTAGCAAATGGAAAAAACTCAATTATAGAAGGCAAGGGAATAAAGGCAATTATTTGCCTGATGACATCATTTGACTACTACTACCAGAATCCGATGTTTGTTTTTCTCCCTGGGAAAGGGAAATGAGTTTGTATGGTAGTTAAGTCAGATGACAACATGGTGCAAATGTACCAGGAGGTTAATAAAAGCTTTTTTAATTTCACACAACACTGTTTAATGCAAAACCCACAACATTCACTTACTTTTTATTCTAAAGGGATCATGTTGGAAGACTGCTACACAAATTATGTATTGTGGAGCCTATTTGTATTGCAATGCAATTAAATTAGTAAGTGGTATCCAACCAAAAAGTAAAACAACCAGATATATTTTTAATTATTTATTTTCTGAAAATTCCAATTTACATTGAAACAGGAGAAAACACAAATCCAAATCAATTGTTTTGGAGAAACAACAGAACAGGTTTCAAGCCAATCAGAAAACCTAATTTTAGGTACTGCCTGCCGGCTGCGAAAACCAGACTCAAAAAACCCTTTATGGGATAAAAACAGTCTGGAAACATAGTCCTGATCCTCTGCAGACAGAAGACACTCAGGCGTGCCATAAAAACTAATTCGATGATCAACTTGGTGAAATCTTAAAACTTCCAATTAATTATCCAAACTAGAAATGAATTTGCTTGATCTTCAAATGGCTTTAAATTTGGGCATCTGGAGAGAAAACAAAATTAAAATAGATTAATAAATGCAGGCAATAAAAATGAGGAAAATCCTGAACATGAAGTAATATGCATGTTTGGGACACTTGACAGAAGACTAGTACCTTACGATAATCTTGCCGGCCTCAGGTATGCCTGCCATGTGTTCCTGGTGTACGACATCCCCAATGAAGCCTCTTCCAGACAAGACAAAGCCACCTTCCTGAGAAGATATTAAAAGAAATTTGCAAGGGTGTTGTTTTGCTCAGCTTTTTGTACAGGGTATACACAGGGTGTGGGGCCTTGTGGAAATTCAACTCACCTTGTTATGACGTTGCTCCCTCCACTCTTCATTCCTGGCATCTCTTTCTTCTTCCAGCTGCAACATCATACCTAACCTACTCTTTCTCAACTACTCCCCACTAACTGGTAGGTTTAACTAAAGCTCGGCCCATGCAGAGAGACACTGCTGCATATATGGTTTACTAAACACTTGAATGTCTTAGCAGCTAAATTATGTTAGATACTTGACTACTTCACATTAAGTGATTTTTAGACTTGACGAGTTAAATAAACTAATCCAAGTTTTACCTTAAAACTTATTTCTACTGCTACTAAAAAGTACCACTATACATTCACAGAAATGTTTAGAGGAATGTGATAAATGGTGTAAATTTTTTTACTTTTAACATACAGAAGACAAAGCTCAAACATGACAGAAACGGACTACAGATTTAAATTTATTTCAGCTGACCTTAATCCACTTTCATAGCTTTATGCTGTTGAGATTAGAGTAAAGTATACACTGTTTGCACAAAACAACCTAGATAATTTTAAAGAAATTAAAGTGTTTAAAATTTTAAAACCTTCAACCTGGTACTGCAACTTACATCCAGTGACAGGAGCTTATTTAAAATACTGACAAAGCATGCAACTGTTTTGATAATGAAACGCAATACAATGGAAGTAGTTGAAGGCTGACCTCAGAATCCTACAGGACTGATCAAGAATACACCACAACCTCAAATTTCAAAATCGAAAACTCCAGAAATTTAGAGTGGGTACCTGTATTGCTAGAATCCAGTAAATTGACAACTTGGAATTCCGAATGAATAAGTGCTATGCAAACTGGAAAAAAGCAGCATTTTTGGCAACAATGTAGGGAAAAATCTGATTGACGTCCAACCTGCATTCAGTGGAATGTCAGATGCTGTAGAGACTGAAAAAATATGCACTGTTTGAACATGAAAGAAACTTAAAGCTAAATGCAGATTCTTACTTGAATCATCAAAATCAGAAGCTTTGCATATTGATTCCCTTTGAAGTTGAAAACATTTCATCCACCATGGAAACTTCTGTGGAACTGATCAGAGTATACACCACACCCACCACAATCTCAAAATAAAACAACAAAGGAAAGAACTTGATTTTGCCAGTACCTGTAATGCTGGAATCCAGTGTTCCAATATCAACAAAGGAAAAGTACACAAATCCTTTTTGGTGCTACTGTTAAGAAAAAAAACAACCATGCTTTCTGCCAAAAATAGTAACATTCGACAAATCGAAGGCTGACCTGAATTAAGCGAGAACATTACGGAAATTGAATGAACCCAGAATCTTTCTTCATCAATCAAAATCAGAAGCTTCACAAATTGAGGAAAAAGACTTCAATCTGTCGTAAAAGGAAGCTGGCTGGAAAACGGAACAAAACATGCACCATTTTTTGAACAAAATAAATTAATTTTAACCAAAGGCTGACCTGCATCCAGTGGAATTTAAACGCTGCAGAGAGAAACAAAATATGCACTATTTACACCTAAACGAACTCAAAATGTAGAAGTTGAACCAGAATAAGACTAATTTCAGCTCTTACTTCATCCAGTCAAAATACATTTTTTTACAGCAATGCTTTTATTTGCTTTGAAGCAATGAACTGACAAATTTAATTCACCATAGAAACAGCTGTAAAAGTGATCTGAGCATACAACAAATCCTTAACAATTTAAATAGAAGAGAAAGAGAAGAATTTGATTTTGGTACCTGCAAGGTTGTAGGAATCCAGATTCTCATATCAACGAATGAAAATGTTCCAAGGTGTTTACTTAAAAAGTGAAAACACGACCATGTCTTGTGATAAAAAATAACATTCAACAAACTGAAGGCCAAAACGTGACAAGCTGTAGACCCAACAAAGTATGCACTGTTTGCAGACCAAAAAATTCTAATTGGAAGCACAAAACACATTACAATACATATCTGATATTGATTAATCCAGTACGTAGCAAACATCTGTTAGCATCAATGAAGCACAACAAGCTAGGTGAGCATTTCATCTGCTGCAAAATTGCTGTAGAACGGAAAAGAGCATACCACATCCAAACTAATTTTCAAAATCAAATGATCCAGCTGGCAAAAGATCTCAAGTAGGTACCTGGATTTGAGAAAGCAGTAATCTAACTTTTCATTTCAAATTTAAAGAAAGGTTAAACCATTTTTCGGTCACCCCAACAGACTGCTGTAAAGTGAAAAGAAATATGCAATGTTTTGACGATGACAAGCAGCTGTAAAATTGAAGGCTGACCTGCATCCAGTGAACTTATGAAGTTGTCATAATATTGTTATAGTGTATCTGAAGTGTTCAAACTGCATGGCCTGCCATTTATTCACATATACGGAAAACACGCATGTCTTCTCACATTTGGCTTGTACATCCGCAAAGGAAACTGCTGTAGAACTGAACAGAGCATGTATACCACATCTACACCAAAAATTTTTAAACTGGCATTTCACAAAAAGGCAAAAAGATAGACTTTGATACCAGTGTATCATTGTTGCGTGAAAGTAATTTACACTTTTTGACCTCAAAATAGAGTTTGCTATGAAAGTGAGAAAAGTATGGAACATTTGCAACAACAAAATGATCTGTTGGTGGGCTAACCTGCATCCAGCACAACCTGAAAACAGCTGTCAAGACTAACAAAACATGCACTGTTTGTACACAAAATGATTCTGATAATAGGAAGCTCAATAAATAATTATATCTCATTTCAGTTAATAAACCAATGTATAGAAAAACTTTGCATTGTATTAAAACATTTTTATCATCACACAAGATTATGTAAATTGATTAGCAAGTCTGTTTCTTAGTGTTTTAATAAGCAGTGGAAATTGTGCTTGTCTTATCCAAAAGCCCGACAATCCATTAACTAACAAATTGTGGCTTGTGACTGTTAATAAAAGGAAACAAACAAAAAACAGCCCTGAGAAAATGGCACGGTGAAGAAAAGGCCATGAAAATGAAATTACATGTGAACTGCACATATAATCTAAAGGAAAAGGTCTCTATCCATAATATAATAGTTATTAAAGACATGTTCACAAGTGCTTTGTTGTTTACACTAATGTTAATAAATTGCTATTATTGCTAATGAAACATACCTTTCGAAGGAAAATTTGAATTACAACATTTGTCAAGTTAGAAAGGTTGTTTTAGACTTAACTGCCAAGAAAAACAGAATATACACTGTTTTCGTTTAAAAGTTAAGGAATTTCAGATTTCAATACCTGCGAAGCAGAAACATAGGACACCTTTTTGTGAAGATCAATGGCTGTGAAAACTGACAAAATATGCATGGTTTTGCCTACACTTTAAAATGAAGGAAAAGTTCCTGGAACACTTAAATTAATGCAATGAATGGACAGTTTATGGATATTTTCTAGCTACGATTTCTACCAACTTTTAACTGTACAACTGCTAATCAACTTTTAAACATGCTGGTAGTTGCATTCGTAATGGTAATAGGACTGAGGAGTCCAATCCGGTCTGTAATAATACATCAAGTGATTAACAAAATCGGACGAACGTGTAGTGGGAGTCCGATTTTGATCAATCAGGAGTATGATTACGGACAGAAACAACACAAAGTCCTGTTACCAATTAATCATAATTATAACAAAATCCCAGAAACTTCCACAAAGCAAAACCTGTTGACGTTTCATCATCACTGTGATAAAAAAAGGAATAGGAATAATTTTGGGGATGTTAAGTAACCAAAGAATGAGCATGCGCATTTGCAACACGCAAACCTTGTTATTGGACACTTTAGCTGCGTGCTCTCCAATTCCAAATTGGTCAAAAATAGGGCGTGCTAAGGACCAATCAGATTTGAGAATCTTGTTATAGTTATGATTATGATAAATTATTTATGTTATTATTTTTAGACCCCAAAGAAAGGTCACCCTGACAAATAAGAAACATGGACTGCTTTAAATACTTAACTGAGGGCTTCAACACAATCTACCTGTAATACCCACTGGGAAACAATGAAGCCAACCTTCTGTGTACTTCATAATGCCAATTTTAAGAGCAGCGCACCAGAGGCATGTGCATATCTACATCTTCAGATGTTCTGTACATTGCAATGATCTTCACGAAGTTGACAAGGGTTTAGATGGAGACTGGGTGATCTTGTGGGAGAAATTCCCCAAAAATGTCAACTCCTAGTTCAGTCCTACATTGGACGAAATGTTCTTTTACTGCAACACCAACATTTGTAAACACACCATACGCCAACACGTAACAGACAATACAAAAACCACACCACATAATGTAGCTGTGCTCAATCTGTTTTGGGCTGCTTCAGATTACTGTATCTTTGGCTATGAAGGAACTTGTTCACTTCAGAAAAATGCCAAGGCTGCTCGAGGTGGTTGCTTTTAAGTCTTACTTGAAATTTGATACAAGAACCTGAAAAATTGCTTTTAGTTCACAGCACTTTTTGGAGATTTCCTGAAAAAGATGTCATAACAACCGCATACACAAGACAAGCAAATTTAAAAAAGGAAATCATAATAAATAAAGGAACTAATGAATTCAATTGACAAAACTGTGTCCACAAACAAAAACTGAGCTCACACACTGGGACTTGGTAATACTTCTATCTAAAACATTTCATACAAACTGACTGCTAGTTATTTCCACATCAGAAGTTCTGAGGTTTTGGAAGAGTTCTAGGCACCTGTGCTTGTTCCAACTGATTCAGGTTATCTTCGGCTGGAATGCTTAGTAATGCCAGAAGTATGCAGGATTCTGAACACAAATCTACTCGGACCCAAACCCATGTTTGCACAGACGGATACTTCATTTCCACTATCATACAGGCAACAGAGCTGACAGACAGTGTAAACCCCTATACTGGAACTGTGGTCATTCTTGGCAAATAGAAAGGATCTTTTGGACTGCTTACTGGACTGGACTTTCAGGCTTTGCAGCTCAAGTTACTTGAGCAGCTGAACAGTGGAACTTGAATGCTTTGGACTTCAGATTGATACATAGCAATGTTGTTCAAAGAAAGGGCAGCAGACACTCAATTTTCCTTGCAATTTTAGCACAATAGGACCAGAGGAATCATCATAAAATTATGACAGACCTTCCTGAAAAAACACTTAAAGCCACATACATTTTCCAGACATTACGGCAAACTAGTAAATTTCAAAAAATTAAATACCCGCAAACCAGACTCACTGACATAATCACTTGAAATTCTTGAATAGTCTTTGATGTATGAACTGACGAGTGAAAAATACTGATGATCTGAGCTTAGCCAATTGAAGTACAGGAATATTGTGCTTGTCCCAACCAACAACCAAAATTTTGCTCAACTTGACCTAGGAGTTCAAGCTTGTCATGGAAGGCTCTGATGTACACCAAATTTGTTTCACTAACTTCCACAAATGACACGAGCCATGCATAGACAGGCAATAAAGGACAAAACCCATGCTGCATACCGGAAATACAGGGTTCCTCTTTAGAAGCAGAAAACCTCTTTCAGATTGCTCATCAGGGCTGGGTGTTGGGTTTGCTAACTGTATGTACATAGAGATGGCTGCTACTGACTCGGAGTTTTAAATTTGGCACAATTGGATCCGGAGAGGTCAACCTACCCTGAAAAAGACTTTCAAAAACCACATACATTTCCCAATACTCTCCAACTGATATTACTATAAAGACTTGCTGGTTAAACATTTAGCACTACTGGATTAAAAGTCCTATGTATTGTATACAAGAATTGATTCGTGATCAAATACCCTCACCAAATGGTCGAAGCTAAGTCAATTGAATAACAGGACGATTGTACTTGCCAACCAAATTGATTTCGGCTTAAGGCTGAGATGGTGATTAACTTCTGCTAAGAGCTCATCAATCAGAGTCCGGGCTGCTAGGAATTGTACTCTTGGAAGAATTGTAGCATGAACCTCTAATTAGACCCAAAATCATGCTCGACTTGATATTTAGTATTTTCACTTGTCTCCACATGTTGCACAGAGGCCATGCATCCTCAAGCAATCAACAAAAGACCAACCCAAAGCAGGTGCTGGAAACTTAATGCTACTTGTAAGGAGAAGAAAGCCATTGCAGCTAACTGGTACTTCTAGCATGTCGCGTTTCTAGCCAGTAAGCTCTTCAAGGTAAGAATGGCTGCTACTGAACCTTTTTTGCAATTTGACACAAATGGATCACTGGTTTAACTTCCCTGAAAAAGACTTTCAAAAACCACATACATTCCCTAGACATTACAAGAACAACTCCTTAGCTGACACATCAAATGCTACTACAAGACTTGTCAGTTAGCACAACTTAATAGTCCAAAAGTATGAACTGATTAGAGACCTCACCATATGATCTGAACAAAGCAAAATGAAGAGCTTGTGCTTGTCCCAACCAGGGCTCAAAGACTGAGATTGCACTTAACTTGTTCTAAGAATTCATAGGAGTCCTGACTGCTACCGGAAGAATTCTATCATGTACATCTAACTTACTCAAACTTGACATGTCTGTAGACAACAAAAAACATAGACCCACACTGCTTTCGGGAACTATGGTTTCTCTTCGGGCAGTTGAGAATATATCTATTGGCGTGGCTTGCTGGGCTGAACTTTCTGGGTTCACTAACTTGAAGAGATCTGAACACAATGGGTTTCTTTACTGATAGCCAGATGCAAAGATGCTCAAGGGAAGACCGACTGCCACTGAATCTTAGTTGAAGTCCAACACAATGTGATGCTGAGAAATTGCTGTTGAATCACTGAATTTCAATGCCTGAAAAAGACTGTTACAGAAACCACGTACATGTATGTACATTTTTATGTGCAAGGAATGATTCCTCAAAATTGAAATAACCATATTTTGCTATAGAGAAAGTTGAAACGAAAAACATAACAAAGTCGGACTCACTAATGATGATCTTGCTTTAACAATTTGCAATCATTACCCTTGTGTTCTGCACTATTGCCAATTTTTGGAATGATTTGCCATTTTCCAATGAATTCTGAAGAACATGCACCAATCTTGGTAGAATCTTAAACGCACATCGACCTGGGAGCCAAACCCATCGCTGAAACTTTCTTATCTTCATTGAAACGCAGGCCATGCGCACCTTCAACGTAATTGTTAGTTCAGCTTCCTTAGTTGGGAAATAGGGCCTTTGACAACTCATTTGGGGAGAACAGGGACTTTTCTGCTGTAATGACTTGGACTTTTAACAGTGGATCTTCAACTCTTGTGGTGTTTGAGAGCTAATCAAGTGTGAATGTTCAAAAGCTATATTCTTACTTGTAAATTTGCACCTTGTCAATCAATGTTCTTCCATAAAGAAATTATGCCCTCCTGAAAAAAACTTTTACAAGCACTTGCATTTCCAAAACATGATGAAAATTAACAGGTCACTCTGACATTACCTCGCATGAGTAACTGATTAGATCAATACTGTTAACCATGTTAAATACTTGAGAGATTGTACTTGTTCCAACCACTGAATTACCATGAAATTGCAATTGCGGAAGGCATGCAGAAAGACAAGGTCATGCTGGACTGACTTGCAATATAGAATTACACAGGCTGCACGCATCTACAGTCGGCAAACAAGCTGCACTGCCAAGGTCATTCTTTTGGACTGACCAATGGACTTGAATTTCCCACCATGCTGATCAACTTGGAAGTGGTGAACAATCATAATTTTACTCCAATTATCACAAAGACCCAAAAAAACTGGCCATGATTCATTCCTGAAAAAAATTGCCTTGAAGCAACATAACATACAAACACAATGCACATGAAAGGAAAAACTGGCTAAAATGATTAATTTTTACACTCCTCACTCAAATATTAAAACAAAAAGTTTGTTATCATTCAGAGATTAATACCCACAAAAGCTCTAAACTTGTTTTCCAGTTTTTGTCATCTCAGTTGCAAAGATTGCCGCTTTCCCAACTAGTCTGGGCTGTTCATTTTTGTCTGGTCAACACCCATAAAATCAAACGTTGGATGGAGCACAAGTTGCACTGGAATCACTCACTATATGTCTGACAAACCACTCTATTCCTGAAACAAAACTTCTTTTCTCTACAAGTTCCACATTGCCTATGCACATCTAGGGTCACCAGGTGAACACAAAATCTGCACTGCATAATGGAAATTTATTCTCAGGTGGTAGCAGCTTTCTTGGATTGGTTGCTAGTTGGATGGAATTTCCCACCATGCTAACTACTGCAGCTTTGGCAACAATAAATGGAACAAAATATTTGGGTTGCAAGGCTAATGCTGAGAAGGCTGCTCAGTGGAAGATGCCCAATGGTGCTGCTTGGTTACTCTGGGATAAAACAGCTAAGGGAAATATCCATGGTGTTCTGGAACTAAATTGTAGTATCATGGGCAGATTCTGTTGAAAAAGCTTCACACATATTTTGAAGGATAACAGTCCTAAACTACTGTTGTCACAAGTTGAACGTTGCTTGGTTCGTGTAAAAACACTCTTGAACATTTCAAATCTTGACATACCATGAACATGTGGGTATTGCAAGGAACTTGGCTATCATGGGTATCGCATACCAGATGAAAATCAAGTGCAGATTCTGTTGAAAAAGCTTCACATATTTTGAAGGATAACAGTCCTAAACTATTGTCACCACAAGATGAACGTTGCATGGTTTGCGTAAAACTCTTTAACATTTCAAATCTTGACATACCATGAACACATGGGCATTGCAAGGAACTTGGTTATCATGGGTATCGCATACCAGATGAAAATCAAGTGCAGATTCTGTTGAAAAAGCTTCACACACATTTTGAAGGATAACAGTCCTAAACTATTGTCGCCACAAGATGAACGTTGCATGGTTTGCGTAAAACTCTTTAACATTTCAAATCTTGACATACCATGAACATACGAGCATTGCAAGAAACCAGATTATAATGGGTATCGCATACCAGATGAAACAGCACTAACCAATGTTGGCTCTAAAGGAGATTTCAATCCCGCTGCATGTAATAAGCCCCAAAGATGCTTCCCTTGGTGATTATTGCCAGGGGTAGAGAAAAATACAACGCAAATCAGTCCCTTGTCACCTTGGCTTGTCTTCCTTGCAGACATGTCTCTAGAGAAAAAGCTGCGCACAAGGTTTGGTGCAAAACAAACCTACACTCAAATTCTAATATTACCGCCACAAAGAAAGTCATTTCAATTAAATAGACAAAGTCATTACCTCAAAGAAACTTGCGAAGAAGGTGGAATAGATCTTTGCGCAGCACATAGTTAACTTGCCAGCAATACTGGAGTCTGGGTTGGCTTAAATTTCCATCAGCTTTTGAACTTGTCATACAAAGTATGTTTAGGATTCTTCTGAAACAGTTTTAGCACATGCAAACATGCGATTCCAAAAACAAGCTCAAGGTATGTTACCTTCCAGTGAAAAGAAATGCAATCTGATAGCTATTGCAAAATCCCTTTCAAGAGAATACCGGTGTGAGAAACCTCATGTGGCTTTAGATGTGCACTTGATCTTGAACAGTTTCTATGCTTATTTACACTGTGGCACACAGAAAGTTGAGCAATTGACCGGTGACAGGAATGTTCTTTTGCATCAGCAGCTCTGCTACATTGCTGGACTAATCACGTTTGCACTCCCCACGCTGAAAGGGCAAAAGAAGCACACACCCAAAACCAAACACCCACTGGTCCAAATAAAATCAAATTTAGATCCAATCCAGTTTTTAATACTATGCATTATTTTACCTTTCATGTAAGTATCAAGTGATTGGCAAGCAGCACAACATGAACTGCTAACATCGAAGGCCCTGAACTGATCCCAATGAAGAATTCTTTACCCTTGTGTCTGCACTGCATCTTGTTTTGCGAACTGAAAAAAGCTTCGGAGCATGCACACATTGGGCAAAACATGTCCTTGGACAAGTTAAGTGGGTCTGAACTGGAAAAATGATTACGTGCCATTTCAGTGAATGAAGGCGTCATGGAATGTATAATTTCCAGTCTATCAAATTTCTCACACCCTGCAAATTGAATCGAGACATTTCCATAGGTGACCTACACGAAGGTTCTCTTGTTGCAAAGCACCGTAATTCGTACTTTGTCTTGCTCAACTTTTCCAGAGATTTGCTCTTAAAATCAAAACCTACAACAGATAAGCTAACAGACAAAAGCTAATGAAAGAAACCACAAAAACCTTGCAACATTTTTTATGTCTTTAGAACAAAAAATATACTGTAAGGAGACACCCAGGAACACCACTGAGGGCTGCCAACAGAAGAAAAATAGTCTCCTTCAATGCTACCTCACCATTCTGTTTTCATAGCAGTCATGTCACTATTAAACAGTTCTTTGTCACCACTTCACTATGCATGGTTATGGGAACTGTATGATCTAATCTGAAGCCAGAGATGCCTCTGATGAACTGTATTGTAAATGTCAGACTGGGCAGTCAAGGCAATAACATTCTTACCACGAGAAACAGGGTGGAGTGCAGGTAAAAAACATTACCAGAATCTTTTGGAAACCAGACACAACAAAGTGACGCTCAGTTTAGTCGCTGGATGGCTGGTGCAATCCTAGGAAAACTTTATTATCACTTCACGCCATACAAAACACTCATGGCCGGGATGCATCATTTTGTACTGCTTCAAGTTCCACTGCTGAAATAACTTCACAGCATACAATGCACATTGCAAATGTTTCTTTTCTACTGTGCTACCATTACACTACACTAATCATCAAACTGTCACACTTCAAAGGGGTATCAGCTTACATAACTTGTTTCCAGCTTCCATCCGAATGCCAATAGCTTTAAATTATTCCTCAGAACCCTTGGTTCACACTACCCTCTGGCTTGAGTTGCAAGTCGCTCTCATAGCATGGTGGTAAAGAAACAAACACACAAACCTATCCAATGCTACTACATCTACAATAATTACAGGACGAAGTTCTTCAATGCAGCTGTAATACCTGGTGATCCATTTCCAGAAGTTTAACTTCTAAATAGCCTTGTTGCTTGTGTATAAAGAATTAAGAACCTGCAAAATATTTCGCAAAACCATATCCACCCACAATCTAATCACTGAAACACATCGAGATTTATGAAGGAAATGCATACCACGATTTCTCCCGTTTCATTCTGAAGAGTAGTAACTACATTCAATATCTTACTCGAGGCTCCTGGTTTGTCAATCATTATTTCGAGTACTCTTGTGGTGACAGTTTTACAAGATATCCAGCAACTTAATATGATTATTATGACTTGTGAGAGTCTGCAGGCAAAGTAGGTAGCTAAATACCATTTTTCTTCCTTTTCACCATCATTCTCGATGACATTCTCAACTTTCTCTCTGGTGGTAATTAACATTCCTGCCTTTTTCCATTGTAAGGCCAAGAGACTTGAATTTTACTTGCTCGCCAGATCACTTTAGATCAAATAAAAAGAACAATGTTGCAAAAACCCTAACCTAACTACAACAGAAGCCTAACTACTAGCTAGTACATATATGCAGCATTGTCAGTTTCAATTTAAATGCAATGATTTTGTCCCACATGGGCTGAGCAATTATATTATTTCCACCCACCCATCCACTTGATTTTTATTTCAAAGCTGACTCTCAAACAAACACATCTATTTACTACATAACAAGCCTTATGGCTAGCCTTTAAGCTTGTCTCCAAGACAATCCTCCAATGAAAGCTCCTCCTGAGGTGCTCAGATGAACTATAATGTTGGCAAAAACAATAGTTTAACCTTCTTTGAGCATGTGCAGTCCAGACTTGAAAATTAATTGGCACGATTCACTAGATAGGCAAATGCTGTGCATTTACCAATTGACTTCAGCTGTCTTCAAGTGCTGATAATCCTTCCATCTCTGGTGATATGGCAGCAACAGGCAAGTTAACCATCATCTTTGCAGTAGGCTTTAAAAGAAATGACTAGCATTTAAAATCTCTTTACTTCAGTCATGCCAACCTCAATATCCTAAATCATTTAGTCTCAATGTCACTGGGCTGATTAGTCTTTGCTAAATTTCAAACTGTAACCCCAAGCAGATGTTTATTTACTCACATCCTTCCTTGTGTTAGAGAGTTTTTCCGAGTTTTACCCTCTTGCCAACACTTTTTCTGAATTGAGCCCTCCAGGAAATATTACAAAATCAAATTGAAACCACTTATATTTCATCATCCATCAAAAAACACTTACAGTTCATTCAATAGCAAGGATGATTCTCCTTTTAAAGAAATATATCAACTTTCTTACAAACTCGTCTTAACAATTTGGATAGCAAAATTGAGAGTACTGTGTTATTGCAATGCAATACCTTCTGGGAGAAGCTTTAGATGTACTTTACGACAATTGAGGATGAAGCCAGAACATCACCTAAGCTCACCTTGATGCTGTGAAAGCAATCAACACATGATTAAAACACTAGATCTCTTCACCAAGTCATACAAAGACATTTTTATTTACAAATTTTGTAATAAATAAGAATATTTACAATAAAAATAGTACTCTGCGGATATCGAAAGTATGAAATGTTTCAGGAAAAGCAACATTTTAACGCAGCAATTTGTTTCACTACCTAATCGAATATTTATCAACTTGGGCAATGACCCAAACTCCAAAACAAGAATAGATTTGTCAGTCTTGGAAAAAATTTTTACTCTTCTTGCCCCTTGATAAAAAACTTAGAGATCCATCGCCTCCTCTCTTATCACCGTTAATATTTGAAAATCGCAATATTGCTAGTCAGAAATACTACTTCGTGTTTTACAGCTAGTACTAAGTTTCTGAAAGAAGTCGTCGATACCTAACAAATCATCGTCATCTTGGTAGGATGCATTCATGTTCCATCCAAGGCCATCAGGGGCCTCTTGCCATTCATATGAATCCTCCAGTTTGCGACGTTTCGTTTTGTTCATACATCTCTCCGTAATCTCTTCGTTTAGTCTTTGTACCGTTAGCTCCAATACAGCGTTCCGCAGCATGTCTGGGTCCCTTTTCCTTTTGTTCGCTTTTTTCTTCTCCAACGATGTCGTTAGTAAAGACCAAAGTTCTTTATCCGAATAAAGCGAGTGTTTTCCACGTTTTGTCTTCAAACTTGGACGGCTGTGCATGCTATGTCGCAAATAAAACAGGCAAGGTTTGTTTAGGTCAACTATCTACACCAGACTTTACAGCGGGTCAGTTTTACACCAGTGCTGCTGGCGAACAGAAGTTCTCTGTCGAGACCACGTTTACCCGTAAATTTTCACTTTTAGTCTTCTGCTGGATATTGAAAATTCCCCGTTCAAAAAGCAGTTCTTTTCAATCTCAATTTCTCGATGTAATTAGCGATACGGTTTTGCCAAACCGACAACGAAGACTCGGCGACGAACAATACCCGTTGAAAAGCGACGCCCTCGAGTAAAAGCGAAGAAAGAAACAGCAAAAACGTCTCCTTCGCGAAAAACCTTGTTTGAGAAGAAATGTTTTTTCAATTTCCTGCGCTAGAAGAGGGAATATACAAAGCGCAAAGATATAGAAACAGAACGACAAAAACTTACATCCGAACAGCACAGAGGATACCCCAAACACTGAACAACGCAACAAACGTCTCTGATACGTAAAGGCACACCTCACCAGTCAAACAGGAAAAACCTGTTGGAAGCAAGTTTTCAACCAATCATCTTTCGAGAAAGTGGGCAAATGATCCAATCACAAGCTGCGTGATTAATAAATTTGACGTCAAGGGATTACGTCATGAACTGTTTACGTGCGTGTTCGTTTTCAGAGGGATTGGGGAAAACGTTGCAATTTCGGTTTTCAAGGGAATTTTCAATTCGTCATCTTCATCCTGTGCTCATATCATCGTTTCGCTCATCTATAAATGGACGTCAAAAAACTGAGGAAAAATGATGCTTTCCTTTTCAAATATCAATCTAATCAGCAGTGTTCACTGATGCGTACGTGCGTACATGCGTGAGCGGGTATCGAGCCTGCCTGACAACTTGCAAATTCAGCCGTTAAGGCCCTTGCGGCCAGAGGACACCTAGCTATCGTTTGTCATTTTACATTGTTTATAATAAGTTTAGCTGTTTATGTGTGAATAAAATTGTTATCATTGCTTTCTATAGTTTTTTTATGCATCTAGGTAGTCTTGTAGCGGAGTAGACGATTTTTTCGGCTCTCGTTTCAAAACAAGAGCCGAAAAAAAAAGCGTCTGCTCTTGAAGGCTAGGTAGTGTACTACTTTAGTAGGTTATGGTACATAATATGGTACATGACAAGGCCCTGGATACATAGCATTCAATGAACCCCCCCCCCCCCCCCCCCTACTGAGAATAGGAAACATCCTCACCCCTAAATAACGAGCACTATCGCAAAGGTGTAAGCCTGAAAATTGTTAAAAAATATAGGCTTCTAAGATGCTATTTCCTGCATTTTGCAATGTACCAAGGATGCTGTGTCATAAAATTTGACGCCCTTGTGTTTCTCACAAGATAAAACTGTACTCCCTAAAGTGGAGCTGGTTTTAAAATTGTACCCCTCCCCCCTTAAAACCACCACCCTCCCCCTGGTGTAATAAACGATCAGTCCCTAAGATTGACCTGTTCGGAATATCTTTCTCAGTTTTTGTTTTTTCCTTGGATTGGGTGTCCTTTTTTGAGTTTGGGCCTAAATAGGGTATCAAATATTCTGTTTTATCCTTCGTGGCACACACCTTTCCAAAAATTGAAGGTGGTACCCCCTGCCCCCTCGGGACAAGTGTATGGTCTGGAAATTTTCATCAAAATGGGTCGAGATAGAGGGCCTACATGGGAGGGGGAATCTGCACAACAGTATTTAGAGTGTATTATTATACAGTTAACGTTAAAATGTTGGGCTTTATAACACTTCGCATTAAAAATATCAGACCCATAACAATTTTCAGTTAAAATTGGCATACAAAATGCAACTGAATGTTGTGTTGCCGCTTTTTATGTGGCATCAATGGTGGATCTAGGAATATTTTAGGGGAGTGAATTGAAATGAAAATACAATAAAAAGCAGATAAAGAGAAATACTCTGTTACAAAACTATAAAATAAAAAGATTTCACTGTCACTTTTATGGGTCAAGGAGCCAAAATGAGGGCGTGGGGGATTTAATTCACAAAGGCATAGTAAAATTTAGAGAATAAGAAGGTGATCTCCTCTGACCTGTCAGTTGGTCCAAAAATATTTTTTCTTCTAACCTTTCTTTAAACAACTTAAGGTGGCTCACAATAGTTTAGACCTTCCCATCTCAGGCTTTCTTTTACAGCTAGCTAGGCCAATGATGTTCATGAAAAACATTCAGTGCAGTCTTGTCAAAGTGACACCAAACTTATTCTGCCATGCCAACATAAAAGGAGGTCAAAGATACCCTACAAATGTATTTGATCCTTTCAGAGTGATAACTTTAAAACTATGCAGTGAAAGTTGAATAATAGGCATTGTAATGTATTATAGGTAGTGTTTAGCATAATAGTATGTGGTGTGTCAGTGAAGCAAGCTGACCCATGATAGGAAGAACCATTTCTGTCTAAAATCTCTTAGTTAGTAGTCTGGATTTTACATCACAGGCAGCTAGAATGGACAGCTCACAAAATTATAAATCTGACAGAGTGTTGAATGAGGATTTTAACTATTTAGTGGACTTTCTAAAGTCATTTTATTGAAGTTGACCATCAATAAAATGTTTTGGGGCTGGGAATCTAAACAGAAAATCTCAGAGTCATTCAAATTTCCTGCCTATTGCCAGCCTCTTCCCCTACCACTGCACCTTTTATATTGATATGTGCATTGCTAAATTTCTTTCATCATCCACACTGAATTATTAATAATTGATCTAATTCGTCTGGTTGGAATTTTTAGTGCAGGTGGGGGTGGGGGTGATGGTGGCTGAAGGGCAGAAGTAACCACTTTTTTTAGCGATGAGTTCTGGCAAATTTCCTCTTGTGGATCCAGCTCATCTTGACCAGTGTTTATCCTTCGTCTTTCACGGCTTTCTTCAGGTTCTTGGGTATCATCATTTATCACAGAATTTCTAGGTCTGCGGTCTACGCACTGGCCTTCTTCTTGATCTACCATTTGAGATTCCCTTTCTCCAAACTGCTCTCGTAACAATGCAAGCTGCAACAAAATAAGATATTAATTGCCTTAACCTACTGTTAAAATTACTTTGCTCTAAGATGATTTCCTTTGATGTAATTCTGGGAGCCTAGTTAAAGTTCCTGAAGAGCTGGCAAAAACCTATCTGCAAATTATTTGAGGCTCTTGAGCTTTCAGAAAAGGAATTGTGGATATGTCCATAGTTTGCTTGTTGGCTATACTGAACAAGTAGTAATACTAATTGACAAAAGAAACAGCACAAATTTAGAAGCTTGTATTGAGTAGTACTTATACAGCTAGACACCAAAGCCATGTATAATTGTTGAAATAAGAAATGTATTACTGTTGCTGTCTGCGGTTTAGTTTTCTCACGCCTGATTGGCTTTTTCCTTGTAACACAATAACATTCCATAAACATTTCTGGCATTCACGATTTTCTTAGTTTCACAGTAAATTGTCTTCAACTTGTAACTTAATGTATTCAAGATAAATTTAAATAGAGTATATGCTGACTCAAGAGCACCTTGAGTTCAACATTTCTTCTTTTGATTTTTTTAGTTTTGATTTTACTTTTTTGTTTTATACTTAGTTATTCTCCGGTGCTGTTGTACAACACTCATGAATCTGTATTATAAACTAATTAAAACAACAATACCTGAGAGTTTGTAAACAGACTTGACCTGGCTTTCACTGGAGTGACTTGGGAACAACATTGATATCCAAGGTGTGTATAGAATTCACACTTTTCAAATGTTGCAAGATAGATGGTTGAACATCCCAACCTGATATACCAACATTAATATTTAAAAGGAGAACAGTTCTACGATAAAATTGGCAATATTATAAAATAGTACAGGTTTGAAACTGGCATGTATGAACAGAACTTTGGGTCAGATGACAATTCATGCATGCATGCATAAAATGTTAAGCCTACATTTTCAAAGTTTGTCAATTTCAAGCCTTCTAAATTAAATCCTCCTGATTTGAAGCCACCATTGTTTCTTCTCTGTTTATTATTACCACTATATACTTTAATAAACTATAATTTCAAAGCAGTATTATACATAACCAACTGAAGATGAGGAATTATTGTGAGAAAGCTCCTTTAACCAATTTTAACCAAAGATTTGTACAGAATTTGCCATAGAGTATAAATCCATATTTGTCATACAAAAAAATAAAACTGTTAAACAGTTTGAACTTATTAAAAGTTTGAACTTATGCATGGTTTTCACCAGCGATGGAGTCTGAGTCAGAGCCATAAGAACGCTTACAAACTAGTGACAAAAAAGTTGTAAGCAGAGTCATAAGCGCGACAGAATCGGAGTTGGAAGAATCAAAACGTTTCCATTTTATTTCTTCTGATTCCACTTTTGACTCTGTCGCTTATAATCTAGTGAAAACTAGATCTTCAGAGCTACAAGCAGAAGTGGAAGAATAAACCAATCTGATCACAATGCTAGTTTCAGGTACTGCGAGTACTTCCTTTCTGCTTGCCACTCCAAAAATGTAGTTTTTGCTGGATCATAAGCGACAGAGTCATAAGCGGAATTGTTACTCTGTTTATGACTCTGATCCATCAATTTGATTTTCAGTAGATCATAATGTTTGTGATTCTGCTTATGACTCTCAGGTGACCGTTTTCCAACAACATGAGCGCTGACGAAGTGTGCCTCCAGTGGGGTCAGGAGGCATACTACAACTGACAAAATTTTTAAGCTTTTTAACTTCAAAGTGAAAGGTGTCATTGTATGGTATAATGAGTCACTGGGACAAGACTTTGACTAGGTGTTTTTGTGTTTTTGGTATTAAAACTTGGAAACATTCTTCAACTCTAAGAATATTTACTTATTACAAAAGGCCTGAGCGATTTCCGTCAAACGGTGAAAGCTGGTCTGGATCTGCACCTGACTCTGACTCTGTCACTTGTAAAAATCAGGCTTTAGTCAATCACAAGAATATGGCACAGCATGACTTACTGAGAGGCATAGCTTTCTGTTAGCTCCATTAGTTTTTTGCCTAGACCTTGTCCTCTCTGGGTCTTTTCTATAAGAACTAACCAAGAAAAATAAAGATGAAAAAAATATAGGCATAACTCAGCTTGTTATAAACTCAATCAAACGATTGGGTTTAGAGTGAAACCCGCAAAACCACAAATGACTAATTGAAAATATTTTTAGATGTTAGTTGTTTTGATTCTTAAGTTACGGTTCACTGATTGGGCAGAATACTACAAAGGATTTTTTTCCCCATCAGGAGGCAGAGGTCAGAGAGCTGTCTTAGATACAAAACTCCTTTCCCCTGGATTCTCATTTTCGCTCCAACATTTCTTTTCAGTTGCAACTTTCCTGCACCCCCAAGAGTAACTGGTACTTCTGTAGCTCCTTTAACTTAGTGTAGCCTGGAACACAGCATGGGGTTTATGGCTGGATTCAGGGATAATAAGCCATGGCAGCATTATACTGTCTAGGGGCTAGCTGGTCACAGTAGAGACCCTAGGATATCCTGGGCAATCCTTTTAATCATTTTTAATTTCCATGATTGTGATTGATACATCATCCAGTTTATAGATCGTTTTGCTGAACTGTGTTTGGGGAAACCCAAGTCAATGGATAGACCATTATAATTATTTGTTAATAACAGTGCTTGTTATAACTACATTTAATTTGTAACCAAATATACTGCTTGCTTGGTGTGACAAAAAGGCTGCCTTGGGTGTTTTAATTTTGCTACTCAGTCCTCACCACATGTCACAAATGCTGCCCCTGGCTTTCCAAGAACCTGGTTAAGTCTGCTGTGGCCGGTGACTCTTGTTTCACCACGATCACCTTTTTGTAGAAGAATGAGCGAACAGGGAAGGTCATCTTGACCTTCTGCTAAGTATTGCAGTCTGAAGTTAAAAGAAGCAGAATGATACAAATCAGTACAAATGTATGCACCTATCAATGTAAATCCGGCTTGGGGGGGGGGGGGGTGCGGGCATAGGTGGGGGATTTGAACTGAGCTGAGATTCTCTGTTCAATTGCCATGCCCCCGGGCAATTGTAGATGGTCAAAAGAGTCACTTAAAGTCAAGAGAATGTTGCTAGAAAGGCCAATAAAAAGGTCAAAAGTCCCCACTATGGGACAATAACTACTGTCAAATCCCCTACCTGTGCCCGCACTCCCCACCCCACCACAGGATTTACATTGATAGATGCATATAAGATATGACAACTTTATTTATACACGGTATTTCCATCAGCTTATTCAGAAGTATTTATGGTAATCAACTAACTACCTATCTTCCTAGCTACAAAAAAAGGTATAAAATACAAAAGAATAAAAACTGCTTTTCATGGAGGCTGTGTTCAAAAAATATGCTTAAAAATTTCGCTTAAGAATTATAATAAAAATTTACTTAAAACTGTGGCGACTTAGTTTTGTCTTAAACTCACTTAAGGAAGTCGCTTGTCTTAATTCTGTGGGTAAGTTGTTCCACAACTGAGCTCCACTGTATGAAAAACTTCTCTTCAGGTAATCAGTGCGAGGTTGTGGAAGAACTAGTTTGTTTTCGGTATTCCTCAAACGATAAGCAATCGCGTTGTCGCGATAAACAATTTTGATTGTAAATATTCTGGTGTCATCCCATGCAAAGTCTTATACATCATGATAGATTTCTTCTCTAATCTTTGATGACAGTGTTTACGCCACCCTAATACCCGGAACACCTCATCTAAATCACTATCGTAGCTCGCAGACATCAAAATGCGGGCTGCGCGATTTTGAAGCCTTTGAAGCTTTTCAGAAAGGCCCTTGCCACAGTTTCCCCATACCACATTACAATAATCAAAGTGAGGCTGAACAAGGCTATTATAGACCCTGATCAAAATGTTAAATGGGATTTAATTTCGTATTCGTTTGATTGCACCAATGGCCGAAGTAATCTTTTTACAAACATTTTCAATGTGGCACTCCCAATTCAAAGTTTGATCGATGTAGACCCCAAGGGATTTAGCTGATGCTACCTGTTCTACAGCCTTGTCATTTATAATAAGAGAAGGACTTTCTGAAAACTGCGATAACTTCTGCCTTGACGCAATAAGCATACAGCTGTATATATGACAACGTACACTTTCTGTTGTTGAAATCACATACAGTCTTTTCGGAGATATATTTGAAATCGGTGTTTACCTCCCAGTGAGACTCTTGTGCCATTGAGAATTCAAAAGATTTGCTGTTTCCTCCAGGAATTCGGGATGATGTCGCAATCGAGCAAATGACAGATCTCCGCAAATCATGTTTTGGTCCATCTCCTCAAATCATGTTTTGGTCCATCATCCGCCATGTTGGATTAATACATCCGAAAAAGACTAGGAACTAGCCTTGAAAGACTTGTCTCGTACACAGGCCCAGCCGGCTAAGAGGGGCAAGCGGCTCTGGGGACGAGAATGCCCAGACCTCTAATCCGGAAAATTGCTTCAATTCACCAAGTAGGCTTTTTCCTATTTTTTCTGGTCGTCTTTTATTTTGTACATGTAGATACTCACATTATAAATCAATAGAGGCAGTAGCTTGAGCTATGTCCACAGCTTTAGAAAGACCAGAACCATTATCGGGGAAAGATGAAGGGTAGGTTTTTTGTGACGCATTCGCATGAGCTTTAACATTTAGCATCAACAAGCATGTGAAACAATAATTATGCGCTATAATTTTTTCGTGTGCTTATGTGAGAACAGCATACAAAAAATGGATGTATTTATCACTCTTATGTATGATCGCTCAAATTTTAAATTATACAACACCCATGGATGGGATGCTAGTCCATTGCAGGGTTACCCCCCCGCAACCACCAACATTATATCACCAGTACCCATTTATACACCTGGGTGGAGAGGGTTGCAACCCTGATCTTACCATTTTCCTTTATAAACGCTAGAGGGTGGGAAATTTGATGGTCTGTGAATCCTGATCAACCAGTGGTGGATTTGATATGCCAACAATATAGTGAAAAATGTGACCAAAAGTTTTCCAACAAGCCAAATCCCCAGGGAGGAGGGAGAGCATTCTTGGATTTGACCAGTATATATATTTATTAAAAGGGGATACTGCTTAGTCTTGTGCCTCGTGGTCTGTTTTTACATATGAATATGTTTGTTCTCTCTTGTCAGATATTAAAAATACATTATTTCAATTTTTGGTTTTCCTTTCAGGTCATTTGCTTATCTAACAATTCGAGATAGGCTGCCAGTCATTCTGACCAAAGTCATTGACTTAGTGCACCGACGAGCTTCAGCATTCTCAGACGAAAACCAACAGGTTGGATAAGAATGCATTGGTTGAGAGTGGGGACAGACAACTTCTCTATCAGTGCTGGGTCTCTTGGAAACATCATGAAATAAAAGAAATTCCTTTTATTTTTAATAGTCTGTAGAAAAGAACAGACCAATTACAAGGGACAATCTATTTGTCCCATCTAACCAGATAATCCTTGTTTTCAAAAAACAAAAAAAATTATTGTATCAAACATAGATGGTAAGCAAATTAAAGTGAACACTATTGGCAACACCCCTTCCCCTTTATCCCAATTTATCAAGGCCCAGATGTCAAAACATATAATTTAGCAGCTGCAGCTTTTATTTGTCATGATCATATTTCCTAAAACTTTAAAATGATGCCAAAAATGTTTTAGTATATATATGCAATCTGTTTTTAACTCCACTAGGAACAAACTGAGGATAGCAAAACAGTGATTGCAAAGCTCTCCAAATTACGATATGAAATGAAAACCAATAAGCCATTGATGCTGATGGAAGACGATCGACCAGATGTGCAAATTTGGAATGAAACCATCAACAATAGCAAGTCTCTGGTCGATGAAAGCAAGGTTGCTTCCTTTACCGGGCCCTGGCTAGTGGTTGAATGCTACATGTATCGCAAGATTTATGAAGCATTTGCTTTGAGGTCAGTCGAACATTTAAAAGGTATAAAAAAGGTAAAGGTTTTTTTTTACCAGTCAAACATTTAAAAGGTATAAGCTAACAGAATCAGGGGTGGAAAATGGCACCTGGAAAATTGCTGTTCTTGGAAACTCTATCTGATCTCAGATCTCTGAGACTTTTGTGATAATTAAGGCATCACATCTTAGTTGTACTTGGAAATATGGGAGAAGGAGGGCTTGAGGATCAAAAACATTTCCTCCTATTTTCCACCTCTTCCTGCCTCTGCCATGGTACACAAGGCATTTTTTCCTGCATCTTGCAGTGCAACTTTTCAATGCAATGAAAGTTGCATTGCAAGCCCTAAAAAAATTTGTGTAATACCCCATTTTTGCAACCTGCAATGCATCAAAATATTGTGTTATAATTTACAAGAAAAGTAGTACAGTACTGCTGCAATACTCTACTTTTTCCAACATTGTGAGACAAGTTGCTGCATGTGACATGCCAAGCTCAACTTGCAATGCAATCTTGTTGAAATGGGCCAATCAGAGTTCATGTGTTGTGGAATTACCAAACGAATGAAATTTATAATTTTCAGCAACAACAACAACAATCTTTATTTGACTCACAACATTATAATTTCAGAGCTAAAATTGTATACATAAAAAAATATAAAGAGAAATTAAAAATACAAGTAATTGTGAAAATGGAGTCTAGGGGCTAAAAGAACCATAAGATTTTCGAGTTAGCCCCTAATAGCTTTTTAGAGCCCTAAAATGTTAAACATGAGTTGTCTTTGACCTCTTCTGATGTTGCAATAGCAACAAAGTTTGTCTCCATTTTGATCTGACTCTCTTTAAGGTCGGGACACACTATGCAACACATCGCCGCAACACTTCGTCTGTACTGCTGCAGCGACAAGTCGCTGCGACATGACGCTTGTCTGGTGCACACAAGGAAATTTGGAAGAGGGGAAATGTGAACTAGAAAAAATTGACGCTCCCTCATTGGTTGATTTAAATTTTGTCGCAGCGATTTGTCGAAGAAGCCATACACATGCTGCAACAAGGCTGCTTGCGCTTATTTTGTCTCTGAGATCTGTCGCACAAATTCAAACTGGTTTGAATTTGTGTGGCAGATCGCAGCGACAATTCCATCGCAGTGACAAAGATTTTCACATGTCACACGAGGCAATTTGTTGCAGCGATTTGTCGCATAGTGTGTCACGACCTTTACTGATAAATACTTTTACTACAAGAATACATTGTTTTTCATTTGCATCAACTAGCTTTAATAGAATGCCAAAGACGAGAAGCTTTAAACTATTGTGAGCCACTTTAAAGAAGTATTGTTCAGTATTCATTTCTGACATTGATTTATGCTTTCTTATAATCATTTTATCAGCAAGCACCATCAGAGCTTTGATCCCTTCCAGGAACAGAAAGAAGTATCATTCAAAGGACTTGAGTACTCAGCTAGTTCTCTGGCGCAGTTCCTTGATCATTCTATGAAAAATCTTGTTTTTGGTGGTGATGACAGAAAAAACGTGAAAAATGTGTTTGATACTTTGCTGCAGGTACAGAAATATTTTACTTAAGGCTTTCTACATGGAAAGTAAAGGATCATTTTTCACATAAATATTTCAAATTAAATATTTGACGCTCAGATAATTTTCCACAAACTTGGGTTGAAAAATTACATTTGATAAATTAAAGGTATTGTTAAAAAAGTGATATTTATTCTAAGTTATGATTAATTAATTTCTTATCTCTTCCAGTTTTGTTTGTGGGGGAACCGTTGTGACCTTTCCATCTCAAGTGGAGAAATCTTAGCGCAGCAAGGGGCTGGTCACACTTCTCATCTTCAACACATGAAAGAGAACATTATTGTTGACAATTCTCAATATGTTTGGGATGTGATTCACAATGGAAAAACCACCAGGATCGACTTTGTCTTGGACAACTCAGGATTTGAACTTTTTACAGATTTGTGCCTTGCAGAATTCCTTTTACATGCAAATTTTGCAAAAGAAATTCATTTCCACACAAAGGAAATTCCCTGGTTTGTCTCTGACGCTAGTAAGAAGGATATTTTTTGGATGGCTGAACAGATGAAGTCTTCTTCAAACAAATGTTTATCATTACTCGGGGATCACTGGCTTCAACGCTTCCAAGATGGCTCATTTGTTTTGCAGAGCCACCAGTTTTGGACGCTAGCTCAAGATTTTAGTGAAATGAAAAGTATTGCCCCTGATTTGTATAAAGAGCTAGCAGGAACTAAAGTAATGTTTTTCAAAGGTGACCTGAATTATCGCAAGTTGGTCGGAGATCGTAAATGGCCTCACACGACTCCTTTTAAAGCTGCTCTCTGGGGATTCTTTCCAGCACCACTGTGCTCTTTGAGGACACTCAAGGCAGATGTTCAAGTTGGATTGTGTCCTGGTCATGATAACCAACTGGAGGCCATTACTAAGGACTGGATGACGTCAGGAAGTTATGCTGTTATCCAATATGCACAATAACTGGGCTAATGATTTTCAAACATAAGCGTACAGGCAATTTTTTGCCAGGGGGCGGTGAACCATTTGCCCAAAAAATTCTCCCAAGTTGCCTTGCCAAAATTTCTCTTGCTGCCCAACAAGTCTGAGATGCCCAAAATTTGGGGGAGTTGCAGCGCCCCAGCCCCCTGGCCTGTATGCCTATGTTTTCAAATGAATTACGTGTAATTATAATTATAATAGGTGAAAGTTTATTTTTCAGGTTTTCACTAAATAGGTGGCTTACAGTAGTCTCTGTGATGATATTTAGTTTGTGGTTTATGTACTTCCGGTTCCATGTACTAATTAATACCGTCGTGCATTGCAGTAGTGTGTAGTTCTTCCTGCCATGGTGATCGAGCAAAAGAATCAGTTGTCTTTGCCACTTCACCTCCGTCTAGTTTATTTTAGCAGCTCGCAGCCATCAGTCTCCTATTCAGACATTCCTTTGGCTTGTCACATACTTTTTAAGAGTGCAAGTTGAGCCCCAAAGAGGCTAGCTTACCAGGCTAGTACTTTTGATTTCCATAGCAACTAGAAGTATTTTCTGTGCCCAGCTTTTTTGCTATTTTATGCTTTTTTGCTTACAAATTATTAATAGGAAATATACTATTTCTGCAAAAATACATCAAGGGTGTAGCTAGGAGGGTACTGGGGTGCCCGCGATCTCTCCCTCCCCTTGTAGGGTTGTCAATAAGATTTGAAGTATGCGGAGATATTTTGAAAGTAGATGGCACTGCAGGCCGTTTTTGTAATGACCGCTTATCTCCGCCAAATTGTAGCTGGCGAAAACGTTTAAGTAGCCGGCGAAATCGCCGGTCACCGGCGCTTATTGACAACCCTGCCCTTGTAAGACTTTTTTAAGTATTTAAATAATATACAATATTCAGGTTGACGAACGCATGAATCCAAATAATCAGCATAATGACATACAGTGTGACCCCCCTGGCAATGCCCCTGTACATGTAAATCATTCCAAATAAAAATGCTGACTCAAGTTTAACTTTGTTGTATTTGTTTCTTGGCAAATAGCACCAAGCTCAAAATAGTTTTGATGTGATTTTACAAGAGACAATGAGTTCCCTGCAAGTTGCCATGCAATTGCTAGTTCCCAAAAGTAATGTGCAATGCAGCAAAAATTTTGTGTTGCAGGTTACAAAGAAAGCAGAACTGTCCACTAGTAACTTATTGCAAGGGTGCAAGACATGTTGCTGCATGGCATGTCAAATGCAACTTGCAATACTTTTTTGTTAAAATGAATTAATTTGAGCACTTCCTAGATAATTTCAAGAAAATAATTTTCAGTTGCAAGTTGCAAAAAACTAGCAAACGTGTGACCCTCCCCCCCATCTGCAACTTACAATGCTTTTTAGTTGTTATTGTTGCATTGCAAATTGGAAGCAAGGAAAATTGCCTTGTGAAACATGGGCTTTATTTTTCTGCAGTGACCATCATCCATTATTATTAATGCTGGTAAGTTACTGGTAGCTCAGAGAATTTGCCAGAACATTTTATATTTGATAGCTTATTTATTCTTATCACCTGTCACAGTACTTGGCAATGTATTGATTATGTTGAGGAAATCAGAAATTGATTAACAACATCACAGGTGCCATTAAAAAGTCTATATTATAATTATGTTGTGAGGTAAATATAAAGATCTTTATAGTGAAACTTTACAATTCTTTAAAAAAGAGAGACCCAATAGAAGTCTAGACTAGTATTAATCAATGAAAATTATTTTAAAAACTAGATACATTAAGCTACATTTCATTTGAATTTTTGACATTTAAACATTTATAACCACATACTGTAAACTGCCACTTATAAGCCCTGGGCTTAAACAACTTCGTCCAGGGTTTCAGGTTGGCTTATAAACGGAGCGGCTTATATCCAAGGGGGCTTGTAACCCCATTCACTGGTTTGTCATTAAGCTTCAAAACATCATAATAATATGAATTAATATCACTCCAAACAAGAAAAGTTAGAGGGGAGCTTATATCCAGGGGGTATAATTGGATGTATTTTTTTTACAGGTTGATGGGCCTGCAACTGTATAACCAGGGGACTTATAAGTGACAGTTTACGGTATAATCAGTGGAATTTCTGCTGTATTAGGAGGGGAGGGGGGCGAGGAGATTGAATGGAACAGTTCACTGAGCATAACTTGCTAATTTCTTTTCTATTTCATCAATGCTTGACAGGACACTTGACAACTGAGACTGATCCATTTCAAACTGAAGCACATCTGTGTCCTAAAAAATGGTAAAAATAACACATTGAAAGTTTGAATAAGTTTACAAAATTTCTTCACTGAGTACAGTCAAGTGACAATTCAAGATACTGTCTTTTTTTATTATTTTTTCCAAATCAATATTTTCTTTTCCCAGACTACAGAGGTGAACAAACAAAGTTGAGTAAAATTCCAGACGTTTTCCAAATGTAAACTTCTGGTTCTATATTCCCAGTCTGACGGCTTTTCTTTCAAATTTATTACCAGCTAGATGTACAACGAGTGTAAAACTCCTCTCCTATTCCCCCTCCTTGTTTTTTATTTTATCTTTTTGTTGCCGTTTTCTCACTAACGAAATGGCTGGAGCAGGTTAGTAATAAGCATTTTGTGAAATATATGTTTACCACATTATTGTAGCCACATTTTGGTACCAACTGATCAAGTTGACTATCACTTTACGGGAGGGGGGGGGGGGAGTAGGAAGTTGGTCACTATCACTTTAATGGGGAGGGGGGAGTAGGAAGCTCCCACATATAGTTACTTAAATATAGCTTTTTCTCCAGTTTCTTACCATTCAAAAAATCCAGTTTCACAGCCTGCTGTTCTGTGCAGCCTTCGCTACCCTATCGTTTTGAACTGGTATTTTATGTATCCCCAGCCTCATTTGGGCCATTCCATCTTTTATTCTAACCCCCCCCCGTTGACGAGGTCATCATCATCATCTTTATTTAAACACTTGACTTCCACCCCGTTAGAAAAAAAGATCAGAAAGACCGGATTTTTCTTAACTCCTTCAGTAAAAAGCCGTCTTTTCCCCTTACCCCCTCAGAAATATTCCAAAGAAAGCCGACAGAGCTACCCCCTCGGAAACGACTTTCGAAGCACCTCAACAGGGGGGTGTGGAAAAAAAAGGAATGGTCTCTTGAAGTACAACCCCATGCCTGACACGATACAGATAGAACAGTTACCCAGATGAAGAATACCTTACCTTACTTCCTGTTGATCTTCTTTCCAACTGCATTTCCACGATTGCCACAGGGCTGTTAATTTGTTGAAGATGTCTTCCTTGGCTTTTCACATCAATCCTCCAGCTTACGTCCTTCAGTTTGTTATTCCAAGAAGATTTCTGCACTAAAACATCATGTATTTTGACTTTTTGCGATTTCCAAAATTTTAAGAATGCGGCAGCTTGTTCCTGAGTAAGCGAGCTTTGCTTGCGCCTCGTCTGAGAAGTTAGAAAAGCTTCAAGTTGATTGAAATCCATATCTGCAGAGACGATGTTCCGCATCAAATTCTCGTATCTCTTCAACATTGCATCAAATTGCTCCTTGTCGAGTTCAGAGAAAAGTTCCTGGTGAAGAAATTCATCAGTGATCTCTGATTCTCCAAAATATTCCCTCCGTGCTAAGCCATTTAGCAATCCAACAACATTCTTGTCCGCGGCAGCCATCTCTGATTCCAAACAGAGGAAAATCGAAGGGCATTTCGTTGTACCATACACAACCCAGCAATTGGAATTTATTTTGTCAGCGGCTACTGCAACACATACGTGGTGTAACTATCTTCCATTCATCCAGTTTATATTTTCGAGAAATTTGCAAAATGTTTACAGCAGTAAGAAAATCTCTCGGCTGCAAACAATTCCTAAAGCTGCAGGTATGTTCTTTTTGTGCAGCTGCCAGTAAAGGGGTGCGTGATTTCTATGATATTACTATCGTGGGTGGTGGAATGGTCGGCGCGAGTTTGGCATGTGCTTTGGGTAAGTATAAACTTCTGATTGTTAAGTTTAGATCTTATTTTGAAGTGAATAACCAATGGGTATAACCTTTAACTGTCCTGTTTATGTAACTGATTTTTCACAAGGACTTGAAAGAAGTTTGGATGATCACAAGATTCTTTTGTTGGAAGCAGCTCCAGACAAACCACAGAACATTTCATCAGCTGCCCACAGTAATCGAGTTAGCAGCGTTACACCAGGCTCTAGAAAGCTTCTGGAAAGTAAGCTGCTACTTGAATAGGCTCTGTCTCGCTTCTCGGCTGGATGTAGCCATTTTTCAGATCTCACAGGTTTATACACTATAAATACTTTTTGTTAAGGTATTGGTGCCTGGGACCATATTTGTGACATGAGGTACAAGCCTTTCAAAAGAATGCATGTAAGTATTAAAAAATGGAACACAAAATTTAACTTGATTGACATAAGTCAATACTTTGATATTCTCAGACAAAATGAGGGGTGGCAAATGGTAAATTTGAGACTGCAATACAGCGAGGTAGGCATTAGGCTGTATGTACCAGTCAAATCGAAGCTTCAACGTCCCCCCCCCCTCCCCGGGAGATTGCCGTTTCAACTTTAGTAGCTTTTATTATGCTCCTGAAGTCGAGATCAAATGCAGTAATCAAATAGAACCCTAATATCTTTTGGTGCAGGTTCAGCTGCAAGAACGCGATAATATCTCAACCACTCAAATAGCCTTAGTCCTTTGCTTTTAAACCAAGCCGCGAAGAAACTGCAATCTTTTCCTCATCATGTCAGCCTCCGACATGATTTATCAACCCATGTGGAATCACCGAGACTTGTAACATGAGGCTACAGGTTTGAATTCCCCACCCTATATGAGTGAGGAACAAATTACCCACCCCCAGGAAGGAAAAGGTGTCAAATACCTGGAGGATGTTGAAGCTTCTATTTGACTGGTACATTTCCGGTATATATACCTATCAATGATAAGCCCTAGGCAGGGGGAGGCTGGGCATAGGTGGGGTATTTGACAATAGTTATCATCCCGCAGTGGAGACTTTTGACCTTTTTAGTAGACTTTCTAACAACATTTCATTTGACCATCTACAAATGCCCTGGAGCAGGGCATTTCATCAGAAATTCTCACTCACTCACTCACTCATCTTCACTGTGCCCATGAGGACACTTAAGGCCGGAAATTCTCAGCTCAGTTCAAATGTCCCGCTTATATATGCCCAGTCTCCCCCTCTCCCCTTGTCCCTGGCTTAACATTGCTAGGTGCATTATAGTTTATGCTTCTTATTTTCTAGGTTTGGGATGCATGCAGTGATGCACACATTTCCTTTGATCCAGGCTCCAGAGGCAGCTCCAAGGACATGGGCTATATCATAGAAAATCCTGTCACCCTCGAAGCCCTTAGGAAACAACTCAAAATGCTTCAGTCACGAGTGAAAGTTCTTCATGGAACAAAATTAAAGAGCATAACTCTTCCTGACTTAACAAGAGATATGGTGTGTTTAGTATTACATTTACTTAAGAATTTGTAAAAACTAACTCCCATTTTTAATGTTTGATATCTCGTTAACAAAATGATATACATCAATGTACATTAAAGTTTCATGTCTCGTTAACAAAATGCTGTACATCAAACAATTAAGACCATGGCTGAACGTGCAAACAGACTCAGTCTGTGTTAGAGTCTTTGTCTAGCTCTATTTCACTTATGCAAATTTGGTGTACTTTATATCTTTTTTGAACTTGCACATTCATTTCCAACTGCTTGTCTCCTTGACTCGGGGGGTTGGGAGAATTCTCAAAAGTTAATATGCAAACCCTTGACTGCGTCAAGGGTTTGCATAACTGTCTCAAATTCTCCTAAACCCCCTTGTGTTTAGATGAGGCTATGTAAACATGGAAACGTCCTCAATAGGTTAAAGGAATTGTAAGATTGGAAGAAGCTAGGATTCAAAAGGGGAAAAAATGAAGAGGATGCTATTATTGTTACAACTTACTGTGTGTTTTTTATATTAATACTGTAACATGCTTGAAGGATGACACAGCTACCAGTCATAGCTGGGCTGTGCTGGAACTGGACAATGGAAAAACCATTCACTCAAGATTAGTGGTATGTGCAGGTTCAACACATTTATTTTAATAAATGGCTGCATATGTATCAATGATGTGTCTTTCTGATATAAGAGTTTTTTATTCGTTGATTTCTCTGTAAATCATAGATGAACACAGAAAAAAGTTATTTTACTCAACCTTTTTGTCCCTTCAATTTACTGGTAATCAATGTTCATTTCAACTGAAATCATGCCTATCTGAAATTATCAGAGCTCTTAAAATATAATTTCTGTCTTCTTGGCCAATGACATCAAATAAAGGAACTTAAACATCAATAGTTTACTAAAACGTTTAACAAATAGAGGGTTGAGATATTTTTTTAAAGCTGAACTTGTTTGAGTATATTGGCCTGCACCTGTATCAAACTGGTTATTCATGGCTAAATGTCTTTCCTTGCAAGATAGGAGCTGATGGTCCTCAATCCTTGGTGCGGAAGCAAGCAATGATGAATTGTCTCTCTTGGAAATATGATCAGTGGGGAGTCGTAGCAACCCTTCATCTTGGAGAGGTAGTATCTGTATTATTACCACTTAAAATGCCACAGAAACTGGCAATGAGGACAGACCTTTATTTTATACCTTCAAGTTGAGAACTCTCAGGGTTTTTGTTCAGTACAGTACTAACATTTGATAACATTAAATACATGTTTTTCAGATTACAGAGAATATTGTTGCATGGCAGAAGTTTTTACCCACCGGACCGATAGCTCTTCTACCAGTAAGAAGATTTATATGTATTTAGCGATTTTATGTAAACCATGAAACAACCTCTAATGATCCCTGCTAAATAATCAAAACTAAACAAAAGAACACAATGGAACTAGATGTGTCTAATAGTAACTGGTACTAAGTTGAATAACTACTATATTTCATGGTTGAAGTGAAATCACTCTATCATCCAATTATATTAGTTTGCTCTGTTGTTTTTTTGAATTGTATTAGTTTGATCAAATGTTGTTCAGTTTTTCTTCTGTGTCAAAAAACCATTTTTCAATTCTAATTGAATTCAGACTCCTAAACTGTACACAGAGGCCAGCTATGACTTGTGTGGCTTGGGCCTCTTCATATTAGTCATTTGTTTATTTTACTCTTGATGTCAAGTTAACAGAGAATCTGAGCTCATTGGTGTGGTCCACAACTCCTGAACATGCAAAGAATCTGGTCAACATGGAGGAAGACAGATTTGTTGATGCCATCAACAATGCATTTGTAAGTATCAGTTTATAAGTTAAGGTTAAGAATCTATGAGAATTCATTGTTAGCTGGCAGTATTGATGATGATGATGATGATGATGATGATGGCAACAACGACGATGATGATGATGATGATCAAATGACAATGAAAGGACATGAGCAACCTTAATGTAATGTTAGTAGAAGCAGTGCATTTGCAATGTAGTGAATGATGTAATCTGCAAATGTATGCATAATGTAGAACCCTGTGCATTTTGTTTGTAACCCAAGACCTGCATTGTCCCTGTGATGGTCCAACTGAGAGTAACGTTGTAGCTATCAGGCAAAAAATTTCACTGCTTCTGTGGGGCAAATCTGTGCTAATTAATACATTTTCCTGTTCTTGTTTAACAGTGGGAAGATGTTGATCGCAATCCTCTGGTAGATCAGGCAACAAGAATGTCATATCTGTTAGCTTCTTTTATTCAGCCATGGACAAGTAAGCATAGTGATACTGTAAAATCGGCTGCCAAAGGTAGTGTCTTATTTCACTCATTTTCAGGTGTACCAAAACATTACTTTTATTAATAAAACTACCGGTAAGTGTGAGAGAGAGAACCTGAAAAACAAAAACACTAATTGCAAGAAGGGAGTCCTTCAGGCCCATTTGAATGAATACTTATTATTAAACTCATCGCTAATGATAAGCTTGGGAACTGGTGCCTTAAAGGATAGTGGGGTCCAAAAGCAAGCAGCAGAGAGGAGGTATCCATGGCAACCCTGGAAGCGGGAAGCACCCCTCGAGCAACCCACTAACAGACACACTGATAAAAAATTCAGTGGAGATACTTACCTATGACAATACTTACCTGACAAGAACACTTACAATCCTGCCCATCACTCAATAGGGAGGGTGGAGAGGGAGCGAGAATCTGCAGCTATCAGCAAAGATGATCCCAGACGATCAGCAAGCACTTATTGCAATGATCCAATAAGATCAGCAAGCAAAGCGACAATGCGAATGCAACACTAACCACAAACACAAAAACAGCCCTGCAAAAACCCCTTAGGGCCGCCCCGAAGGTCACATACTGCAAAGGCGGAGACTGCTGACCGGCTCAGCTCGAGTTTAACTTTGCCTAAATGATATTTAGCCACATTTAAAAGTTAAACTTGTTTAATAATCTATTATTAGATGTAGCATCCAGTACCCAGTCTCCTCCCAGTGTGAGCAGTGTTGAGGAAGGAAGCAGAGCCATGTTTCCATATGGCTTTGGTCATGCTACAGAATATGTCAGACCAAGACTGGCTTTGATAGGGTGAGATCATTACTTAACTTTTTTATTTACCAAATAAAAACACCCCTTATTTGTGGGAGGCGCAGTGGCCTAATTGTTAGTGCACTGGACTTTGGATCAGGCAGTCTTATACTTATTGAATTATTGAATTATTGAATTTTTGTTCAAAGTGATGCTGCCCACAGAGTCCATCCTCTTGCAGGTCAAGGTGTCAATCTTGGATTTGGTGATGTTGCCTGTCTAAGAGATGTCTTGTCTGAAGCAGCAGAAGAAGGAACAGATGTTGGTAATTCTATACAAGAGAAGTTTGTAATTGGCCAATCACGTACAATTAACGTGCTGACAATCCAGTGAACCAATCAAAACTAGAAACAAATTCTTCCATTTGCATCCATTCTTGAAGCATGACAAATTGAGCGCATAGTTTTACTTTCGAAACATCAACGGTTTTGTCTGGTGTCGTGTCACCTTGGATCAGTGAATCATGCGTTTAATGTCTTGCTCTAAAGCGACTCCTGGGCAAAAATTGATTCCAAACTTGCTAAGTTTTCTTTTCTCCATTGCAAAAATATTTACCTAGCAGGCTTTCCTCGATGTGGGATGGGAAATTTTCGAAAACATTGATAGCTTGTGCATGAAACATGATTGTATCACATCAAAGACGTCGTCAGTTTTGCAACATGACTGCAAACATTCTATCTGTCAAACATTCCATCAGTCAAAAGTAAGACAACCAGACAAAATCTGTTGATGTTTTAAAAGTAAAACAACGCGGTAACTTTGTCACGCTTCTGCCTTCAAGGATAGACACAAATACTAGTACATGTAGTCAAAATGGAAAATGTGTACGAACGAGCTATAATTGATTTTAGTTTTACTTATATATAATTGGTTGACAAAGTGGCACAATTTATTTTACCCAATCATTAAGCTTACTATTAAATTTAAAACCATTTAGCAAATAGGAATTGCTGTGAACACTCGTGTAAAAACTGCTCTAAGTCACATTTATTCCTCATATAACCTTACCACTTGCTTGTTGAGTAATTATAGCCATAATTTGGATTTTATCTTATCCTTCATATGTGGCTTTCTTCTCTAGGGTCACTAGAACATCTTTTAACCTATGAAACTAAGCGACAACAGAGTGTGGTGCCCATGATTGCTGCAATTGATGCTCTTAAGAGAATTTACTCCACTTCAAGTACATTGCCAGTTCTTGCTCGATCAGTAGGATTAATAGCAACTAGCGCTTTTCTTCCAATCAAGGTAATAGATTCATTACAATGATTAATGTATTTCTGTAGCTGCTAATGATATAATTCAGCTTGATAACTTATTTAAGCAATAGTATACCTGCCAACTCTCACGCCTGCAAGCTGAAAGCTTTGATCTCACGCCAACTCACGCCTACGAACCAAATTCTCACGCCTGTATGGAAAATGTGAGCTGTGATAGCTCTAAATGACACATTTAAAAATATATGCAACTCCAAAAAATGCGAGAAACGAACATTTTCTGTAAAATGAATAAATGATGATTCTTTTCCTCGTGATTTCTGATTTTTGAAAGCAAAGACACTGAGGACGAGTCGCTGGGACACAAATCTCGTTTCCAGAGGCCGCGATCTTTTTGGTCTGCAGGATGTCATCGGAAACCTTCAAACGTCTTCGGAAATCTTTGTCCATATTCGGAAATTTTCGGAAATTGCGTAACCCTGTGATTGATTCACACTTTTTTGTTATGTTGACCTGCAGATAGCAAATTTGCTATTCGAGGCAGGTCAATCATCAATAAGCTTTAATTACAATATTAAGTAAAGACTGAAACTAAAAACTGAATAGTTAGAATAGTTAGAAGCATAGCTCTGATTGGCCACAAAAATTTTTGTGGCCAATCAGAGGCAAGCAGTGTAGCAGCCCAGGGGCACTCTTGCAACTTCTTGTAAACTTACGCCGCCGGGCCTCCGAGGATTATCAGTACTGTGCACAAACTGGCTCTGTAATTTACTAATACAGTTTATTTTCCACAGGAGCAAATAGTTGGCTTTGCCATGAGATGATACCATGCAGATGTTGGAAACTTGTAGAAAAAATGTCATATTCATGAGCTGCATTGTGCAGTCAGCATGTAGCCAATGAACAATCAGACATGTTCAGATGTTTAGCTTGTTATCAGATTGGGATTGCAACAATCAGACCATCTGACATTTTAATCAAATTGTAGAGGTCTCGCTACTCTAAAGTTAGGGGTATCAAATGGTCCCATTCAATTTCAAACTGCTAGCAAAATTTGGCCTTTGCTTGAATTGCTCGCAAAATTTCCCCGGTACTCGCTGGCTCGTGCTCACAAAATTTTTTCAAGTGCTCGCATGCTTGGATTCTCGTTAAAATGTGCTCAAATTTTCATTAATCCTGCTTTGTAGTTATTTTTTATATATATGAAGGATAAATAAACAAAAAGGTTGAAACATCCTTTCCTCTGGCTTCAGTACCATAACCCCAGGGGGGTACTCACAGTATAAATGACGGGGTGTCCAACATATTTTTTTGGGTTAAAAATTTACACGCCCTAGCTTTGCACCTGTTGATTTGTTTTGGAGGTGTCAGCCACATTGCAAGCTACTACTTAGTGCAAAACAACGTTTCCTATTAATAAAACAGAGATTCTGGCTAGCAGAAAATTTACGAAGTACTCGAAGTGCTCGTTAATCTCGGTACTCGCCATCTGTTTTTTTCTAAAGTGATCGCTGCTCGCCATCTGTATTTTCTTACCTGCTCGCTGCTCGCAAGAAAAATTTGACAACTGGCCGTGCTCGCAAAAATAAACACACGGCTCGCATGCTCACAAATGCTCGCAAAGACCATTCGATACCCCTAAAGTTCAATTTTAGCGGTCTAAATTAATTTATCTTTACATAAGAAGAATACAGCCTGGGAGTGTGTGAAACATCAAGGCACCACATTGGATTCTCATTACAAATAATATTATTGTGAACTAATATCTGTCCTTTTTCCTTGTTATGTTATTTACCTGTTTCTTATTTACCGGTATGTGTCATTAATTACCACTAATATTTTTCATGTTAAATCAAGTAATAAAATGATACTATGACCTTGTCATAACCATTTGTATACTGTCCTGAATACAATCAAAGTCATCACATTTATTTAATGGTTGTGTCTGCTTTTTTCTTGCATAAGTTTATTATGGGCGAGAATAGGCCATTTCCGAGTTCCGTTTTACTTCTGTTCGTGACAAGAAGTCTAACTGCAAAACCATTCATGCGAAAATGAGTTTGCTTTGTATGAAAATGACCATGCAGGAAAAACAGTATTTTCACATGAATATAGTTTTGCACTTAGATTCATTTTGAAACAGCGGCAAAAGAGAACTCAGAAATGGCCTACCGGTATTAGGCAAAACTCTCGGAAAAAAATCCTTGTACTAATTAGTCACCCCCTTTTGCTTTTGGTCAAACATCAAGGAAAATATCACTTTATGACTGCCTGGATATTTTAAAATCCCTTTCCATCTAACACTTGACTTGCATGTACATTTTGATTAATGTTATGAGAATTCAACTTTTTACTGATAGTACATCCTAACAGCACCCCTCACGTTTTTCCAGTGCTATGGATTAAACAGAACACATGGCTCTATTTTGAATCTGTAGAATGAGGCTACTGGAAGAAGTGCTTCTCCTGCTGATTCACTGTGTTGTTCCAAAACACATTCCTCCCCCCTCCCCCCTCGGCATGGAGAGTATTTTTGTTGTTGTTTGACTCCTCCCCAATGAAACTTCTAGTTTAGGTTCATACTAACTTAACATTTTTGGGTTTTGATCCACTCCTTTGAATTTCCAGTGATACTTCATTGAAAAGGTGTGGATGTTTTCTAGAACCACACATTTCAGGTCACCACTTTATCTTGTAGATCAGAAAAACTCAGAGCAAAGAAGTTACAAAATATATGAACAAAATTGGTACAATGATAGTTTCTGGAGAAATAGCATGTCTGTGGTCGGGTAGGGTAAGGGTGTTTGGTGTCTAATCTGGATTAGGTATAAATTAGTGTTCCTTTTAACCAGGCTAAGTACGGATTTTGTGATCAAAAAATTAGATTTTCCGTTACATGTAAGGACAAACCAATCTTGCCTCAGTTGTTCAAAGGGTGGATAATGCTATCCATCAGATAAATCACTATCCGGTGGATAAGTGTTGACAAAACAAACTACGCTTATCCACTGGATAGTGATAGCTCTATCCATCATTTGTTCCATTTGAGCAAACTTGGTCAGGGAGCTCAGCACACAACAAACACCACTTATTCCCGTGTTGGCAACGGTAAAGTCTGCATACAAGCCCAGCGACCCATCAGGCCGGAGCTTATCCTGGTTTCTGTAGCATGAAGCGACAAGGAGGGATGGGATGCTAGTCAATCACAGGGTTGCCCCCCAGCATTATTTCACCAATACCCATTTATACACCTGAGTGGAGAGAGAGAGACTAAGAGTGAACTGTCGTGCCTAAGAGGAATACAGTGCACTAACCATTTGGCCACCATGCTTCCCACACAGTAGCGCTTAATTACAGGAATGGCTCCGGGCTCGGAATGCACTGGGAACAAGTTTGGTTAGCTAAATTAGGCTGCAAAATCACCCTGGTTAGCCTACTAAGCACTGCGGTTATGCGGTTAGCTCTCAAGAATGGTAAGGGTAACACGATAAATTCTTAAAAATTTTCGGTGTTTGGCAGCCGGTCTTCGGTAGTGTAGTGGTTAGTGGGAATAGCTCGTGATCCGAGTGACCCAGGATCGATTCCACCTCTGTGCTTTTATAATTGACTTTGTTTTTTCTCTTTTTCGACGAAAAAATCAACGTCTAAAAAAATCTAAGTGTCCCGGAGCCATTCCTGCATTTAACGCCATGTTTCCCACACACACCTATCACATGTCGACCATAAGAAAAATAGAAACAGTAAAACTTTTTAATGGAATTTTTATTCTTTTGACTCCAAACTAATTTCCTTTCGACAAAGTAGTTTTTTGTGAATGGTAGTTACATTAATAAAAAACGTATATTAAACTATACTCCAGTCAAATAATTCCTAAATTAATATTATTGGCCAACCCAATGTGGCACTGAATATTTATGCTTGTTCTGAAGGAATAACAAAATAATTGATAAACTGAAATATATTTCAAATGTTTCCTTTTTTCTAGCTTTTACTGCTTTATGCTAGCCGTAACAAGGGATTTGAAACTAAACTAACGAAATACCTGTTCCACAACCACTTCTACTTACTGCGGTTTTCAATAACATGCGAACTCTGAAGTTCAAAACCGAACCAATGATTGTGTTTTTCGCTGACGTTAACCATAATTACGGTAAAAGCTTATGAACCTTGAAAATCAGAAACAAACAAAATGGATTGAAGTCTACCAATCACAACTGACAGACGTGACCTTTTGACCCTGTTGAAGTGTACCTCTGTTTCCTGAGAGGTCCGCTTGATGAAAATAAAACAGTCGACATGAGCAGAGTTTGCGTGTTATTGAAAGACACTACAATTTTTGATAATTTACACAAGGTCGACATTATAACTTTCACTTTTAAAAAATATGCATAAATTCTTACAAAAACAGTCAAAATTATTTTAATTACTATTTATGAAAAAATGTGTAGCATTTGCAAACACACAAGTTAAATTGACATGCAACGCAACTTGCAAAATAAATCAAATTGCACAAATTTCATCTCAACAGACTTGTTAACCCTTGTCAACTGATATGAATTCTTAATTTCAGAATAAATTAATTGCCAATTTGAAATGAATCCTAACTTTGGCTCCTTCCTCATGTACTGGACACATGTAAAACAAAGGAAACAAAAGATGAGAAACAATGCTGCCAAAGAATCAAGAACTAAGGTAAAACAATGTCTAACATTTGCATATGGTACACTGAGTAAGAGCCCTAACTTTGAAAACATTTTAAGAGCAAAATAATTTTGGTCTTTTCAATCTATTCCTCAACAAAACATTGATATCCCATTCAGTATGTTTAGTCTGATGCCTTTCATTTTCAGAAGGGTTTGACTATCATTACTTTTGCAAACTATTGTTACAGATTTCAGAATGGTCACAATTTTTACTGCATACCATAATAATGAAATTTCTCCTGCAACATTTAAACCACCCCTTTACAAAGCTATTTATAAAATATCAACCCTAAGAACTTAAGACAAACTTAAGGCCTAACCACCACCTTTTCTCTAATATGTACAATACAGCCTTTTAGTAAATATTCTGCAGAGATTAGTAAAATCTTTGATCGCTAATATCCACAGAATCTAATAACACTGAGAACCTCTTGAGAACAAAATGTTAACCAAATTTCCATAGTTTACATAACCAAATTGGTTAACTAATGTTTGTTGTAACATGCTTAAAGTATACGTACAGAGAAATCTAAGTCATATCAAAGATATTAATCCTGTGATAAGGGAGCTATTTTTTAACTTAAACCATTTTTGGTTTTTACCAAGCTTGTTGCCATCCATCCCATGAGGATAGTGCAATGGTTTTTAACTGACATTAAGCTTTCAAGTTTGGTCACACAGCTTGCCAATACTACTTGTCTTTCAAAGGTCATTACTTTATACAAATTATTATTAAGTCTTTATAACATAACCCGCAACCCTGCTATGATGCCCAGGTATTAAATTGTACAAGGCTATGCTAATTACTTCCATTTGCATTTGTTTATTTTTTGTGTTTATGTGCCAACATTAATTTTAATATATCTATACAACTTGTTAATGTTTAGCCACTCTTAAAGGGCCCCAGTCTGCCACGCCTTTGTTATTGTTTACAAGCAAGAGTTTTCATTATTATGTTTTATGCTGAGTATGTCGAAAAAAAGGTTAGAGGAACTGGCTAAAGGTTATATTAAAAACACTTCCTGTAACATACCTTACAGCAATGCAATAGGATGATGCTTCACCAAACTATTTCCATTATTTTTATGGCATTGACAATGACAGAGGCTGACTTGGGCCCTTTGATCTTACAAATGTAACTGATCACTATAATATATACATTGTACATTGTAATTTATTCTCACTGCATACATGTATTTATTGTCACATCACTGTAAGCTAAGTTTTGCGAGAGATCCACAAAACCCTGGGCAAAGATATGCGGCAAGGCTGGGTGAAAGGTGGTCACCGCCACCATGGGAGGGGGGAGGGGTGCAAAGTGTTCCTGAAGGAGATCTCATCAAATTGCACGATTTCACACTGTGCATCCACATTTTATGCTATGAAGGCTGCAAAGGATCAAACCTGACTTCACTACCCCTCTTCGGGATTTGTGGAATGTAACACATGACCATGACATGCTCATTATAATTATATGCAGTGAGAATAGTATACAGACCCAAACACACTGGGCAACAAGTCACAACGAAAGGTCTCTAGAACAAGTTGCACCATGTTTACTACATCCAAACAAGTCCTGTTAAAATTTGTGTGACTGATCACAGCAACAGAAGTGTCACACAAGGGAAACTGTTGTTCCTGTGACATGTCACCTAGTGCGTCATGGTCTGGTTTTCAGTCTTAACAAGAGCAAAAACACAAGAACCTTTATGCCAATGAACCGAGAACATATGACCAGGAGCGAGCAAATCAAGCTTTCCTTGTATGGTACTAACTCAAACTTTATGCCACTGCAATGGTTAACAGTACTTTTTTCAATCTGATTCCAAATTCTGAACAGAGTGGTTTTCAATTTTTGTTATGTCAAGGAGTGTTAAATAAGACGTATGATACTCTTATTGCTTTGGTTTTAATAAGCACTTAAGGTTCCTATGTTTCCACTCATGATTCCACCCATGTTTCCATCACATTGCGAGTAAAAACCAGCTATTATCAACGCCGAGTATTGATGGTTACATTTCAAAGTAGGCAAACATCTGAGGAATAAGAAACACTGCAGTGAAGCCAACCACTATATAAGTGAAGAAACGATGCGGCAACTCTGAAACAGACTTCTTCTTCTTTGGATCAGTCTCTGCAAGAAGCCATGGCACAACAGTATGTACCGTAGACTTCATTACCGCACGGGTCGGCACGATCACTGTGACGCCAATCACAAACTTACATAGCATTCGGATGATCTTCTTCTGCCCAGGAATACGGATTGGAAACGGTGCACCCAAGTAGGGATCTGGTAACCCACTAAAGTAAAACTTTCCCCAGGAACCAAGTAGCGCTCCACATGTGCCAAACAGTACGGTGGCAGTGTCCGCTTTAGTCTGGGTATATTTTGGTGGCGAGGGATACAGGATTATCATGGTTAATGGAACAATGATTAGAAATATTGGTGTGTTCGGTGAGGTGAACAGCCATCTATCAACAGATGCATCCAAAAGAGGAAGGACAGTAACAAGTAAAACAACTGCAAAGGCAACCCCCACAAGTAGGTCCTGCAAAACAAACCAAACAATCATCATAAAATTGATACTTGTTAATCAATAACGAGCACAGAAAAGGAATAACCTTTTGTTTCAAACAAATTTAAAGAATTCCTATCAATTATGTGAACTATGTCAAGCTGTGATTGTTCAAAAATGTTAGAACACAAATAGTCTTACAACCTGGCTAAGAAAACCGTGAACACCTGAAATATTTCAGGAATGTTGATTGTTTGATGACCAATTGCAGCAAAGTTCAGGACACGTGAACAAACCTCAAAACCACAAACTAATTACCGTTGCTGTTTGCGGTTTAGTTTTCTCACACCTGATTGTCTTTTTCTTTGTAACACAATAACATTCCATAAACATTTCTGGTGTTTACAGTTTTCTTAGCTTGGCTGTAATCAATAAGTATATAAATGTAGTTGTAGTCCTATCATAAAAATATGGTATTCCTAAGAGTCGTGATTATTATTAATTATCCTAATTAAAAATACAATTAATTATTACTAATTATAACTATAGATAACTATAAATACCGTATTTACCCGTGTATTAGTCTACCTCGTGTATAAGTCGACCCCCTAACTTTGGGGCCAAAAACTAAGTTTTCTTCATTTTATTGGAAAACTTAAATATATTGTAATTCTTAGAATTATTGTTCAGGTAAGTACTATGGATATATGAAACAATCACAGCAAGTTTCAATGTGAAGTTTTAATATTCTCGCATGTCTGCAATCGTTTTAACAACACATGCACATGTGGGCATTTTGTCCATAATGTTTGAAACAGGCTTACAAAATCAAACATACTAATTGCAGACAAACCTTTCTAACTGTGGAAGTTGAAAAAGCAGCTTTAGCGGGCAGGCAAAAGACCTAAGAAGGTCTTAAATCTTTGAGAACGCTCGAATAAACAGTGTGTTTAGAAAACCTTGTAACCAAGCTACAAAATTGGTCGAGTATTGGTAACTGATGACTGCACGTGCTTACATCATGCCAGGTTACCAAGCAGGGAGTTCGAAGCGAGAAAGAGATTTTCTTCAGCAGATTTACGGCTTTATTTTGCAGGAAGTGTCAGTTCTTTATTCCGAAATTGTGCCAGGGAGTATCTTCAACCCTCAGGTCTACATGAAGCAGATAAATTGTGAAAGCATTTCAACTTGAACTGCTAATTTAGATGCACACCGCTAAGCGAAGGACTTCGCGTTTTGTCTCGTTTGTAAGATGTTTTACATAAGATTATAGACAATTGTTATGCTAATTGTGTCAAATTTATTTTACTGGTGCTTGGGTTTTAGTTTTTGACCCATGTATACGTCGAGGGCTATTTTTTGGACTGATTTTTAGGTCGTGAAAGGTCGACTTATACACGGGTAAATACGGTACCTCTTTACAGGCTATTTACTGGTTGCCTGAGTCAAGTCTGAGTCACATCCAAGTCCAAGCCACTGGTCATCAGTTTGTTTTCACAAGCATCATAAAAATCACAAAAATTGCTTCTTTCGACCATGAGACAAACTGGAAAACATGTATGTTACATGCGCCAAAGATCTTTGGTGTGGGGCTAGTTATTTGTATGCCAATTTCAAAGAGCTTTTCTTTCATTGCAAAGGACTGGCGTGGCATAAATCAGAAGCATTGTAGAATAATTTAATCTACAGTTGGCTTTGTTTACAAAATGTGGAAAGAAAGGCTAATAAAGTTTCTACTAACATATGTTAGATCTAAAAAGACAATCATGGTGTTAACACTTGTAATCAATGCATTTAGCATGACCAGGAGCAACTTCAGTTTCAATCTATTTTAGGATTTTGGCAGTGGTGTGTGGCGTATTATGAAACTTTTTATGGCTGGCGGAACAATTTTTTGCCAAAAAACGGTGGAGTCAAACTTTGGCGTATGAAACACAAACTTTCCAGTATGGCCTACGAGGCTCTGAATATGAATTTTTATTCAAAGCCTCATGGTTGAAAAGAAGCGATCAGAGCGACATTTTAATAAACCACTAACAAGTGACTTAGTCACTTGACTCGGGTTCAGGGTTGACTCTGAAAACGGAATTACTTGACCATTCAGATGCATAATATAGACAGTGCTGATACTATGAACATTTCACTTGGTCCCAGAGAAACCAGAAATCAAAAACAAAAACACCTAGTTTTGTCCCTTAAGTGTCTGTACATTGTAGATGTATTAAGAGGTACAACTATTCGTCAAATAAACCACAGGACCATGTGTGTTTGTTGTTGCTCAAATAACAGGCACTGCAAGACAGGAGGACATACTTAAGACCTGGCCCCAGTTATTCAAAGGATGGATAATGCTATCCACTGGATAAATCACTATCCATTTGATAACTGCTTACAGAAACTATGCTATCCACTGGAGAGTGAATTGTCCGATGGATAGAGTTATTAACTCTTTGAACAACTGGGTCCAGTACAACATATATTAACAGCACTGGACATACCTGCAGGGTATGCATGCCCATGTACAGCCGACTGGTGGATACCAAAACACACCAGCATATTCCAAATATCACACCAACATACAGGGGATACTACAAGAAGTAAAAGCCAAATTAATTAACCTAATGACACCTGAAGGGGTTTGGCACGTACCCACCCCTAAATACCTGTGAAAATAGCTTTTATTCACCGTTAAATCAACAAAGCCTCTTAAAGAGGAACATGTGTAATGCATTGCCTATTGATCAGTTGATTGTTAATCGATTTGTTGCCACACCTCCTACTGTACAACAGCGTGTACAATGTCATCATCCCTGTACCGGAGATATCGCCAGTTTAGGAAATAACAAATCTTTCCACTAACAGGAATTGAACAGAATGCTAAATAAATAAATTGATGTTCACTTAGAACCACTGAACAAACCTGGTAACGATCATAAGAAAAATACACCAAACAAAACGGTATTACTGTCCCAACCATGGCGTGTGTAGAAGGCATTCCGTACTCCATCTGAAAACGCTTCTCGACAGAAATCACGGGTGGGCATGCGGGTCGTGGCCACTGAATTACATCCTTTGCACTCTGACCTATGTACATTATAACAGCCCACATAATGGCAGTTCTTCGAGCCAGGTATTCGTCGACGTTCCAAAATACGAACGGGAAGAACGTGACATAGAATGATTCGTAACCTAAAGTTGAGCCAAACACGAACAGGGTATGAAAAAAGCTGTTAAACTCGTACGACTCCTCGCATTTATCTTCGTCTGGTGATTTGGTCTTCTCGAATGATTCAGGTTTCACAAACCCATTGCGATGGTGGACGGGATTTGAAGAATTCCAGGGGACATGATTGTTGTGTGTAAAATTATCATCAGGAACATGCCCATTTCTCAATGGCGAGTGGAAAGAGTCCTTGCAGTCACGAAATGGATAAGTGGCGTCTTTCTCGCTCCTAATCCCCCTCAGACCAAACGTACGCTGAAATTTAGCCACGAAATAAGGATCTCCCAGTGCCTTGAGCATTTTAAATCAATGAAACCGCAGGGAAAAGGCGACAGCTACAGTTAGCAGCAGCACACACTTACTTAGCAGCGTGTAACCGGCCACTTGCAAGGGCACGGTCAGGGCTGGTGAAGGGCTGGTGCGCGTGGACCTCGTTTTCCTAATATGGGCATGCATACATCACGCCACCATATCACTTGCTGTTCACGTGATAGTTGGGGACTCCCCTGGTTGGGGTTGGTTAGGGGTTCCCATCTCATATCCAACAAGCGCGAGTGGAATAATTGTTTTGATCTGCAAGAGACCTAATCAGCCAAAAATAAGCTGTAACACAAACATAACTGCAAGGCTGCTACTGCATGAAAAAGTTGACTTTGCGAGTCAACAACCCGACAGAAATCGATAAAGCAAGGCTGCAACCGTGGACAGCTGTTTCGTTCTTATTGGAACTCGTCAGCACGGTGTAGCAGTTCTAAATGAAACCAGCCAGAAAGCCAGCTCAAATAAAATGCAACAAAACCCATGCTTTATCAAGTTCCGTACTTTGAACCCGTCCGCACCATATACCATTGCCTCTCAACCAATCAAAGCTCAGGAAATGCAATATATCTTTTAATATTTGACCTTATATTATGTATAATCTTAACTCAGTCCCTCGCGCGTAGGATTTCAGGAACAAAAACCGACTACTCGTAGTCTAAGTTGAATGGTGATATTTTTAATTAGAATATTTTTTTTAAATAATGTTCCATTCTCGTCCACAAAGCCCTTTTCGGCTTTTGGCTGCTTGAGAACAAAGAAATCTTAAACGGAAGTCAAAATGTTCACTGGCCAAATTGCAGCACACAGCATGTAGGAACATCAATATTATATACATGATCCAACCAGGAACGGTTTCTTTATATACAGGGAACCGTCGATGAGGTTCAGCATGGCGAGAATTATCAAGGCCGAGGTTTGTGTTTAATATCCGCCGAAGCCGAAGCATGCGAAAACCAACCACCCAGCAAGTTCCAGCACAAACTAATAACCTAATATTTATTTGATGGTCACAAAAGGGAAGGAAACTCGTAAGGCGCGCGGAGTTCCACTGTAGTTGCAGTTATTAGCTGTAGTGTTGCACAGGAAGAAATAAACCACAGGTTGCCCATACCTTAGGCTCGATTACCAGCCGCTGTTCGGGAACCGGAGCCCGCGCTCCTCCCCGAACACGAAGACTGGTCTCGAGAGAGCGGCGGAAATCGACCCCACCCGTACGTTGATTTACGTGACATTGTGTAAGAGAATATATGACAAAAGTTCGAAAATCGAGAGAGGTCACGTAAACCATGCATATACTCGATGCTGATTGGTCGGGTCCCATGCGAGCGTGCTTTACTACTGACTGGTAAGGCGCGCGGAGTTCCACTGTAGTTGCAGTTATTAGCTGTAGTGTTGCACAGAAAGAAATAAACCACAGGTTGCCCATACGTTAGGCTCGATTACCAGCCGCTGTTCGGGAACCGGAGCCCGCGCTCCTCCCCGAACACGAAGAGAGCGGCGGAAATCGAGCCTACAAAGTACCCGTACGTTGATTTACGTGACATTGTGTAAGAGAATACATACATACATACATACACCTTTGTTGCGCTCCCTGAAAAGGGCTTTTCAGCAGCAATATTTAAGAATATATTAAAAATCTTACATGAATTAAAAATAGAAAAAATGATAAAATAAAAGCTAAAAAAAATAAATACAACGTTTCACGATAAATCATTTACAAGCAGTTCACATACATTCTTTTTAAAAGTCCTCAGTGAAGAAGTTAACTTTAGATCAAGGGGGAGCGAGTTCCAAACTTTTGCTCCTCGAAAGGCAAATGACCTCTGGCCAGTAGAAAGCCGACAATGTGGCAAGTTGAGTTCATTGTTATCAACAGATCTAAGTTGTCTATTATGAACTTGTGACCTATATACAAATTTGTCTTTCAGATAAATGGGCACCCGATGTTGTAAGCATTTATGCACCATGACGGCTGTGTTTAATCGTAGTTTATCCTCTATGCTAAGCCGGCCACCCAAGTGATTTAAGGCCTTGAGAGATATGGTCGAATTTTCTCAAGCCGAGTATGATCTTTCCTGCAAAGTTCTGGACCAGTTGTAGCTTCTTTATATTTGACTTGGATGTATTTCCCCAAACAGTCGAACAATAAAAGAGTTTACTAAATACGAAGGCATTAATCATTAAAAGTAAAGATTTCCGATCTAATAAGTGCTTTATCCTATTTATTTGAACAAGTTTGTAAACACAGTTCGAGACTAACTTTGATATATGTTCGTTATAGTTGAGAGTCTGGTCGATATAGACACCCAGGTCTCTGGCAACAGAAACGGGTTCAATCTCCTTTCCAAGAATGGTAATGGATAGACGCGGCAAATTACGTAAGAGTTGTGGAGTTGCAATAACCAAAAATTTAGTCTTGTCAGGATTAATCAACAGTGAATTCTCGCAGCACCAACGGGATATTTCCAAAAGGTCTTGATTTAACGCATTACTTGCATCAGTAATATCACAAGAAGGAAGAGATAAGAAAATTTTTGTGTCGTCCACGTAACCTGAAGATTTGCAGTGCTTAGGAACCGACAATAAATCGTTAACATACACTGTGAACAGGACGGGTCCAAGGATAGAGCCTTGGGGAACCCCGAAATTCAAAGGTAATGGATCCGAAATAGCGTCCTCGATCCTCACGAATTGACTGCGCTTTGTCAAGTAACTTTCAAACCAGGTCCAGGCAGCAGTGGAGATGCCGATTTTGCGGAGTTTCATAAGTAGGCGTTCATGCTGAATGCTGTCGAAAGCCTTCGACATATCTAAAATCTACCGTCGATAAGGAAGCCAATGTTAGCCGTCAGATTTGTCATATTTCCTGAATTAAGAATTAAACGATTGTCTTAAATGGAGTCAAGATCGGCTGTTTATAAATAAAAGTTTCAATATATCACAAAATACTTCCAGCGGTAGCAAAGGTGATGTAATTACGCTAATTAGACACATAGTTGAAGACCAAAAACCTAATTTTTAACGCACAAATTATAAGATTAACTGCATTATTAAAATATGGGAAAAAGTGTAATCTTTTAATTTATGAAAAATGACAGCCAGATTCACATTCAAAAAACTAACCGTCACCCGTCAAATGATCTAATTTTTAACCGTCAACGTGACCCCCCCCCCCCCCCCCCCCCATTAAAACCCTCTTTTATCTCTGGCCAATTTAAATTAAATAAGTTGAAAACATTTTCACATCGATATAATTTAAATGAGAAATCGAGAATAATAGTTAAGCCCCTCGTATATTTTGTCATTCTTTATCTCAACATAATGTTCAGTTATTATTATTATTATTATTATTATTATTGTTATTATTATTATTATTATTATTATTTCACTTTTGATTCGAATCAAAAGGTGGACAAAGCCCATTTTTCGTGCCGTGAATTCACGAATGTTTCATTGATTGCTTTGGATGACCAGTAACCACATGGTAATTAACTAACTATGTAGTATTCGACTTCACGAAGTTTGCTGAAAGTAATATTCTAAAATCTGCATCTTTTTGATAGTGAATCGAAAAAGGGCAATTGATAAAAGCGATTCACAACAGTTAGCAAAAACACGCGAATGCGTCATGAGTCTCATGGAACTTTAAACTGATGAGAGAGAAAGAGAAATAGATAAAGAATATCAATCCAGCTAAAGTTTAACTAGCGGATGTAAAACGGGTGTATATTTTCAAGGTCAGGTCTGAAAACGGGTATGGATTTTTGAGGCCAGGTCTGAAAATGGTTGTGGAAAATGGCATACATTGGTCTGAAATAGTGTCTGGATTTGGCGATCCGGGCGGCGAGTGCGAGTATAGTTAAACAGGCGCTTTTTGGTGGGTTTAAATTAAGCGAGAGCTTCACTCTTCCCCTGGGACAAATTGAAATGCGCAGAACGAGTGATGTACAGGGAAAGGTATCAAAGATGAGGCGGTGCGACGGCGATATCAGGGAGCTCAAGCAATGACGACGACGACGGTGAGAACGACGCCTTGTAAAAAAAAATGAATTTATATTTTACGTTCGAATCTCACAAAAACCTTCCTGTTCTTGGGGCATCTATTGCTTTCAAATGTAGCTCTTGTAAAAAATATAAGAACGGCGTTTATTTTCAAAGAGAAAAACAGAAATTTAGCCGTCGTGGTTTATGTTCTCCAAAGCTAAGGACTGGATGGATGGCACAAAAGATGTACAGCTATTGTACTGCTCATTAAATCTTTTGATTAGCGACGTTTTAAAATTTGTTGTGCATAAGAAAGGCAAAACAGATCGAGCGACGGCATAATTTGACTACGTTTGTTATTCATCCCTCCTACCACGGTTTTTTCTCAGTACGTTGTTTTTTAGGCGCGGTCCAAACGCCGTTCAGTCAACTCATGTGCCGAACCTAACTCAATATTAAACTTAAAGGTTCGACTTTAGAGCAACACTGGAGCGGTGGTTAATTCGGCGTACCTGTGTAGAATTTAATTCGCGGAAATCAGTAGTTTATAAAAATTGGATTCGATAGAACATCATATGCCTCAAGAAAGAAAGATTCTGTCTAAATCGGTAAACTATATGCAATATTATACAGTAGCATTTTAGAAAAAAGGAAATGGTTTCCTTCGACAAGTAAGCTTGAAGTAATAGATCAAACACGAGCGACAGTGTTTCATCGGGATATCCAAACACCGAGAAGAGAGTTGAAAATACGACGCGCAGCGGAGTATTTTTAATGAACTTCGAGGTGTTTGGATAGCCGATGAAACACTGTCTCGAGTGTTTGATCTATCTTCTCAATCGAAACTAAAACTACGGTGAAAACGAAGAAATAAAATCGTAAAAATCTATGCTAATTAAGATCACATTTCCAAACCACGGTTACGGTTCTGATTTCCTTTGTTTTAACGTGATGAATTATTAATGAGTTTGAGAAATCAAAATCAAGCCTCGCGAATTGTGAGCTATTATCACGAAAAACAGAGCTAATGAATTGCCGCCAAAAAATTCTCGTAAATTTAAAGCCTTATTTCAAAAAAGGGACAAGATGAGCAAGGAAACACCACGTCATAAATCTCAGAAATTGGGCTGTTATAACGAAAACAACAGAAGAAATGGTTTCCGCCAAAGCAATTGGTTTTAATTTCTCGTCGCTGAAACCAAAACGACGTGCCTGGATGAGAATGGAATGTTTGTTGAATAGACCAATTTCGATATTTTAATATTCAGCCTAAAAGAATAGACACCACTGCGAGGCTGCGGGGAATAAATCCTACAAACTCTATAAACCCCGGAGCCTCGTGCTGAGGTCTATTGTTTTAGGATGAATTTTAAAATATCGAAATTGGTCCATTGTCAAGCTCGCGATTGGCCCAGTCACGTGACTAGCGCTGTTTTATCGAAAATACATTTCAGTAATTCATTCAATAGGTTCGCACGTGAGAAGAGCGCCATATGAATCAGCCGCCACTCCAGTGTCCCATAATTTGGCAAACCCTGCCGTGCCCAACTTATTCTGCCTTACCTAATTGAAACTGCCGAACCAAACTGATTTAAACGCCGTTCCTCTACCGTACTTAATTCATCAGTTAGGTTTGGCACATGTGTGGAGCGGCGTTTGGAACGGGCCACGCAGTTGTACGACTCTAAAACACCGAAAAAGATTTAATTTACAATTATCTACGTCTCACTGTTGTAACAATTAGCGATGATCAGTAAGTAATTAAGGATTAACAAGCAGCTAAATTTTGAGTAAACTGAACGTTGAAAATTAGAGTATCTCGTCATTTTTGCTGAATTTATATTGAAATTAAAATAAAGCTAGCAAAAATAGAAAAAAATATATCCTAAAAAAAGTTCAAATATCGCACAAAGACATCTGTGTCTTTCCGAATGTGCACAACGATTTTTTCACGCGCGCATGAATTGGGGAGTGTTGCGCGGTGTTAAATATATAAAGCTGGCCTGAGACTGTTCACGCTGGTTTCACGTGACACCAATGTTATTTGCCAAAAAAATGAAGTACGAATAAAAAGTTCATTTATCAAAAACTTTTATGTACGCATTTCTTCTCCAGTGACTTCGTTATCTTTCTCCAAGCGATGATACCAGTTGCCCTTTTGCATTCGTTCATGGTGGGGAATGGTAATCGAAGTAGGAACCTGGATGGTAATTGCAAAAGACTTTGGTCAAACGAAAATAGTTCCGTTCTATTTTAGATAATTTTGTTTTGAAAAGCTTCTGTATTCAATTGTTCGAACGCGTATCCCTGGGATCCAAAGAGTTTGGGGAAACCGGAAGTACTTCCGGATTGTTACTTTGTTGCAAGGAAGTTCTGCTGTGTCAATTAAAAATATTTGTACCCTTCCCAAGGTAAGGTTTGAGGTTTAATATCAAACGGTCTTATCATCATTTCTTATAACGTGATTCAAGCCATAGTCTTATAATACGTAGTGAACTGAGCTAATGCTGGGATTTGTGTCAGTAAAATTTGTCAACATTTATGTCATTTATTTGAGTCAAATAACAGACACCTTGAGACACCAGCGACCTGATGAAAGTGATCCAGGATTTGGCAACATTGTATTCTGCTCTTCTGCTATTAACTGGCGAATCAGGACAGGTTGGTGATGTAATTAACAGAGGAAAATCAATGAATTTTTCTTACCAAGCCTCTGAACACGAAACTTATTTATTACAAGTTTCGAGTTCTTTTATCCGCAACAACAAGCGTCAGACACAGATCGTGCGCATATATATAATATGTAATGGCCTGACTTGCAATTTTTCGTTAATATTTGTGATATCCACAACTTTTCTTCGGACGTTTCAAAATACACCGCAAAGCTTCGTGTTTTGCGGATAGACAACTTCATTCATGGTTTCATTTTCCATTTTGTGACTAAAGAAGAAGGGGTGAAGCCCCCTTGCATAAAACATGCTTTCATTTTCGAACTGATGAGCTATCAGATCTTGTTATGAAGGGGGCCGGAATCGAATTACTAAAATAGCCATTTTCGCATTCTCGTCCCCATAGCCCTTTTCGTTCCTCTTAGCCGGCTGGGCCTTGGCACGAAAAACGAAGGGCTCTGGGGACATAGGATTTTCAAAAAAATTGAGTTTTTTATTGGCTGTTTGGGAACAACGAAATCTTAAACGGAAGCCAAAATTTTTGCCGGTTGTCATATTGCAGCACACAGCATGTAGAAACATCAATACTAAATACATGAAGTCTGGAAGTCGTAGAATCTAGGACTGGAAGTCCAATGTCTCCAAAGCCCTTAGTTTCTCGTACCAAGACCCCGCCGGCTAAGAGGAACGAAAAGGGCTATGGGGATGAAATTGCCATTTTCGCTATCCCTCAGACCCCTCGCGGTTTCGGCCTCGATCGCGCGCGCTACCAAAATAAATCGCCAGCTGCGCAGGCTAACTTTTAAAGAGTTTTGATTTCTCGATACTTTCGCGGAACCCTGGGTCCCAGACAACCAGCTGCTTTTCATGCGGGGTTTCTGGTTTCGGCCACCGAAGCGCGAAAACAATCTTCTGATACCCGTAAACGTTAAATCTTCTATTAGGACGACCCACAATCCAAATCCTGCTGTTTTGAATGAATAGAATCAACAGTAGTGAAAAAACAGCAAAGGAAAAAACGACTTGGGAATTTGTTTTCCTGATATTTCGGACAATCAAGCCGTCCTTCCTCGGGGGATGAGGATACGGAAGTATCCTCATTAAATCCCCCGAGGTCCGTATCCTCATTAAATCCCCGAGGAAGGACGGCTTGACTGTCCGAAACAAATTCTCAAGTCGTTTTTTTCTTTGCTGTTTTTTCATTACTGTTGATTCTGATACCCACCCAGGCGCCGGTCGGTCGAGGCGGTAAGGCGGGAAATCAGGGAGCGCGAGGATTGATGGTTAGTCCCACAACGCCACGCCAAAAGCCCAAAATCAAACACAAAGCGTGCCCCGGAACGGCGCGACCAAGGAGCGACGCCAAGGAACAAGGCAGGCGACGATAAAAGTACCAAGTAACTTCTGTAAATCTGTGACTTGTGTTAATTTTTCGTATTCTTTGCTTGTCTTTGTTATTCCCTGCAGCTGAATTTTAAGGATCGGGTGATTAGCTACAAAGCAGAAGGCAGAGTGCACAAGCTTCAGTGGGTTTATGATGGAACAGCTTGGGATGTGGAAAGTGGAATCAGTGTTAAAGCAAAACATTATCACAGTAAACATGGAGCCATTGAACACGCTGTCAAGGAACTGATTGATAAACTGAAAGCTAATAGGATAATAATAAACTGAAGTCCAAAGAATGGACGAGTCATTTTTTTGTACTTTATTTGCCGTGACCATCACGATCTTCAAACCAATTGTTCTGAGTCAAGGTTTCTTAAGTATTTATTAAAAACTGTAAGATTAATAATAATTAGTATCACCCAACTAGTGGACTAATGCAAATCCTGCATTTTAATTGGCTACGCTACTGGAGGACTATTAGTAATAGTCCTCGAGTTGCAATCGGGCGTGACGCTTTCTTTCGTTTTATTCGCAATTAAATATTTCTTCAATTTGCGTTTGCTAACTTCATTATTGCCATTTCTGTCTGACAAGTTGGGTGATACTAAAACAATTAGACCCTTTGCCCTCACGGGCCACGGCCCATTCCGCTTCACCTCATAGGCTATTGGCGGCATTGACCCGTAGCCCTTGCTGGCTACGAAATAGCAACTGACTGACTGAGACTAAAAAAATCAGCCAAGAAGGGTCTAGTCAGGTCTAGGCTGCGTGAATCCCTTTAGAATATTCAATGTCTCCTTTTTTACCCAGTGGATACAAACTTAGGCATGATCCACAATCATGAATGAAGGTTAGGGAGTTGTCGCAAAAAAAGACTCTTAGGAGAAGTCACGCGAGCAGTTCAAACGTCTGAGGAGATAGCCAGCCACCAAAGCTGATTTCATCCTTCCGTTTTCATCTAAATAACTGTTATGAAAACACTCGATTTCCCATTTGGCCGCGCAGAACCCGTACTTTGGACACAAAAAGCACTTTTAGTCTTTTCGACGCCAAAATTGCTATCGTAACATTCCGTTTCTCGCCCGGCTGAACAGAGAAATATTTGTTTAATTTTCAAATTTTCATAACAATTTTTCCTCTTCTAGCTTTTAAATTTAGCTCGAAGGCTATTTAGCAAGCATACATTTCTCGTGTATCCAGGGATTAACAAAACACCGCTTTATTTTGTTCTAGTTATATAAGATTAGAGCTTGAGCAATAAATTGGCGAAATCTTACCTTGATTTTGAAGTTTCACAAGTTTTGAATAGGCAGTATATCTTTCAGCGAAAGTAAACCTCTTTGGTTAGCATATTATCGTAACAATGCGATGGCAATGTCCATGGTTAAATTATCTTCGTAGGTATTCAGGGTATCTATGATGACTGGGTCAAGCATTATTTGACATAAAATGACTAAGGCAAGTACTTCGGTACGGCTCTGGTTAACCGTTTTCTGTTTTTTTGTCTTTCAATGTGAGCAAATCTTCTTCCAGTTTACTTTGTTCTTAAATAATTTTTCTGATCAAGTTTATTCAAACTAAACTGTTTGAGTGGCTGCACCTTCTGGTTTGGAAATAAACCTCGAATTCTGTGTGTACCCAGCGGAGAGGGGACTGTAACCAAACCAATTATGCATTTCTGTGAATTTCTGTGTTGTTGAGGTGCGAGGATGTACAGTAATACTTGAATTTGTCAGGAATATTAAGTTCCCATAACTTACAGGCTGATTTTACATTTTACCAGACTATAAGCAAGTCAATGTTTTTTTATCGAGACTGCTTGAAGCAAAACACGATTGAGCAGATTGAGCGACATTATGACGAAGATGCGAATCTGCATGTTGTTTCAGGTTGTCGCATATTTTTACACCCCGTTGATTTTCCACGCTACTGAAAGTTTGTCGGCAGCAAATCAAGACGATAAAGCTCAAGGTAAGATTTACAGTGTTTTTCAACATTTAATATAAGATCAAGACCTTGCATGCGAGCGCCTTAATTCCTGCTTGAACATGTAGCGAGTAGAGACACTCGACTCCTTCGATCCCTGTGGCTCATGATTATTGAGTAATGATGGGGCATATCAAATCATTTGTATAAATTTTGTCGCTATACTGTCTCTTTACTTTGCAGCCGTATTGGTAAAGTCAATACGTAAAGGGGTACTGAATTTTATACGAAAAAGAGATATAGTACAGTACAGCTGGACGTTACAAATCGATATTTTCGATACTCGATGAAAATCGATAATTTTCGACAGTAATGATACTAATTAGTATTGGAAATCGATAGCAATTGATAGTAAAAGCTGGTGTGATTATCGATTCCAATCGATTATATAATTAGAATTCAATTTCTATCAATTTATCGATTTCTATCAATTTCCATCGATAAATATGAAACTAGTTTCATTGCCATGTCCGCCATCTTTTATTTGACAGCCGTAAAGCCCCTGGGAAGAAGGTTGAAGATCGAAGTACTCTGAGTCAGGGTATTCTGGTCAGAGTGCTGAGAACGGAAGCTGTTCCTAAGAAATCAAAATACATGTAAATCAAACAAAATTGACTTCCTCTTTTCTTTCAATCAGAGCTGTAAACACCAATGGAAAAATAAGGGAACCCACTCAAACGTAAATTATCGTGCCACTTGTAGTTGCTTGGGAAAACTTCCAAGGGCGAGCGTAAGAGACAGCGTCTTTCTCAAGCTCCAAAGTACGCTTTCACGATTTGTAAGCAAACTCTACCTCAGTATCACGCCGATATAAAGACTAAATCTCTTCGTAATGGTATAACTCTGGTTACCCTAAATAGCACCCCAGATAACCTGAATAATGCTTTACTTTGGAAGAATATTTTCCAGTCAAACTGCCATATAAATGTGCACATATACCATGCAATGCGTGTTCGTTGTGCTACAAGTTTTCCCCAAGGTTTTTTTACTGCATTCTGGTATGTCTGTTTAGTGTTATCTTCCAGCTTTCATTTCTCCACATCATTCGTCCATACATTAGCTTTTCGATGATCGATTTGTAATGTCCCGAGTACAGCTGGCAGTGAGAACACACACATGGATGTCACGTTTTAGAAATCGAGCAGTCCCTCTTTTTCTCTAAAACCTCCAGAAAGAATGTGGAAATTGTGTGTGCTCACTGTTTTTGCATTCTTTCGTTAAATTTTATTGATCTGATATATTTGAGCTCGCTTACTTTGGTCCTGCAATCCTGATGTGTTTGCATGTATTTTTACAAGGCTGTCATTTGGGGCCATAACCATAATTAATTATGCTTCTAGTCTGGAGCTGAGTCTTAAGAAATACTGTAGCATGAAATGCTTGCCAGTACTAATACCAGCTGTTATGGCTGAGTCCACCCCATGTTTATGGGGGAAGATGTCGATTGGTATCACATCGCACTTGCATGCACATGCATAATTTGTTATGGGTGATAACTTCAATGTAATGGCTGCTTGAGAACTTATTGATACCTCAGATGTTACTCTATCAGATAGTCATGGCGAATAGGATAAATTATTTTGTTATTTATTTTTATTTTATGTAATTTTTAGCATGTTGGACCTGGATTGGAGGAAGTGACCACAGAAACCAACACACCACAGTAGCCGGATCTCAAACCTACCCAGGATCAAGGGATGGAGCAGCTAGCTGGCTTGATTCAAATGGAACTCTGTGGATGTTTGGTGGAAAAAAATTTGGGATAAAAAGATTATCACCAGGAAGACTGCCCATACTGGATGCATTCTGGTCATTTGATATTAAAAGAAGGCATTGGAATTTTCATCCTTTTGATAACAAAACAAGCAATAATCAGAAACCACCACCCTGCTTTGGCTGTGTTTCTTGCAGCTTTAAAAACAAGGCTGTGTTGTTTGGACCCTCAGGTACATTCATTTTTGATATGGAGAGAAAGAGCTGGACTGCCCTGCACAATAACACAACATCGCCAAAGCCAAGAAGTCATGCCGCTCACTGGTGTGACATGAGAAATGGCATAATGTGGATGTTTGGTGGTGCCACATCGGATAAGAAATTTAATGATTTCTGGAAGTTGTCATTCAAAGAACTCCAGTGGAAGGAAATCAAACCCAAAAATAACAAGAGTGTGATTCCTGCTAAGTGCTCCAAAATGACAACATGGATGCATCCATCTGCCCTTTTGTATATGTTTGGGGGATCATGCCCTGGACTTCCTGCATCCCACTTCTGGAAATATTCACCAGGAACTTTGCAGTGGACAAAGCTAAGTGGGACGTCAGATTCTACAAAGTGTGCTGGAAAGTATGGAAAGATGGGAATTGCTTCTAAGAAGAACAATCCAGGTTGTAGGGAGGGTGCTGCCTCCTGGGTAGACAAGCATGGCAATCTGTGGATGTTTGGTGGCTCAGGGTTTGATAACTTTTCTACCACAGCTTTCGCTACACCAGGTCTCCTGTCTGACCTCTGGATGTACAATGCTTCAAGCCAGCAGTGGGTGTGGGTTGGTGGTTTAAGCAGAGGAGAAGGTGTGCCATTCTTTGGTGAGAAAGGAAAGCCAGATCCACACAACATTCCTGGGCCAAGGGAAAGTGCTGTATCCTTTTTCTACGACGACCAACTGTGGCTATTTGGAGGAGCCGGGCATGATGTTCAACAAAGTGATGGCATTTTAAATGACCTTTGGATATATGGCCAAGTGAAAATAAACATGACAGTTGCTCCAGCGCTTCATGCAACAGAGGTACCAGGAGATACAATTAGTATCTCTTTCGGTTTCAGAGTACTGATTGCACTCCTTGTTCTGGTGCTGTGTTTGGTGGTGTCAATATCAACTTGTTACAGTAAAGAATGCAGGATTTTCAGATTTAAGCGCCATCTTCGTCCAGTTGTGAAATACAAGCCAGTGAAGGTTGAGATGATGCAGGTTCCACAACCAGAGGTCAACTCACCCTTGAATGAGCAGCCCAGTAGGAATCTGTGATTACTGGTACACATTACAGGATGAGCAATGGTAGTCTGTGTGAGCTTAACAGACTTGATCAACAAGATAATAATTATGATAAATTATACTTATGTTTTTGATGGCATTGAGCCCCTGTTAGAGGATGCATATCCCCATCTGAATTTCAAACCTTTTTAAAGTCATAATTTTGAAAGGTCATAATTTCAATACTTCTTCCCCATTCTTTGTCATTTCACACTAACAGGGCCTCAACAATAATTTTGTTGTAAATAATTAATTTAATACATGTCCATGTGAATTACTATTACAGCAGTTTTCGATTGAGTGTCGTAAAGCCAAAACAAAGTTATCGCTCTGCCCAATCACAATGGACACAGGCAATCCAGTTATTCAATGAAAACTCAACACAAAGACAGGGCGGAAAAACGAAATACGACCTCTTGTCGTAAGGACGCCAATGGACACATAAGCTCAATATTTGGTATACTCTAAGGGATGAAGAACAAAATTTCAAATGGGACCAAAATTTGGTGAATGCAAACCTTGAGATGTAAGGTCCTGTACTTTGGGAGAGGTGAGGTTTTGATCAGCAAATAAAACATCGTTTTCTCAGGTATCCCTGAGTAAATTAAGTAAAGATGAACAAATTTTTGTACTACGTTTTGACCTATGTTTACACAAATGTAACCATTTCAATTTTGATGTAAAATGGCAAGTTCAGCGTAAAAAAAATATGAAAAAGGTGCTTCAGCGTTTTTCTGCCCTGTCCAACACAAATAGTAACATGTAACCTGCAGCGTGAAGTGTGGGCCAGAAAATGTACACAAGCGGGTTTTGGCTTCACTTTGATTGTTTGCCAGACTAAACACCTTTGTTGGTAGACATTATTTATATAATTTATCACATAAACAGTAGTGAAATACCAGGTGAGCTTTCACGCAAAAAACGTGATATATATGTGAAGGTAACATGTTGCCTTCACATGTTAAGATATCACAGCTGCTAATGTTATGTAATAAATCGTGCCTTTCGCAGTTCACTTGTGTTTATATAGTAAATAGAATGTTACATGGCCGCTTGGAGATACGAAATTTCTCTTCTCGTGTTGAAAAACATGAGGGCAAGTAGTCTAATTGTTTTAGCAGAAACTCTAAAGGATTGCATCCCAAAAGCTAACAGTTTATGTATTTTTAAGCCGAAAAGCAAAGAGCAACGCGCGCGTGATCGTTGTCTATCAGTGAATAGAAAACAGTCGGAGAACCAATCAGATTCAAGGATTTCCAATAGAACACAGCTGCGTTTCTACTAATTCACATAACAAAATGCCTCCCATCATTTGAAAAAGGTTCCAAGAGGGAATTGAATGCTTGTAGTAGTTAACAATGTAGTGTTAATATTTAATAGAAATACAAGGCATTGTAAGTATCATTTAAGGTCAGTGACAGGGCTGCAAAGACCAGGCAGAAATTGGACAATAGCTGCCATAATGTCTGATGAAATGCAAACTGTGGTTGGAGAGAATGCCCTGGCAATTTTTACTCCTTCCAATGCAAATGCCCATGTTTTGTATTGACAAGGCTTTATTAATTGTTAAGTTCTGTAAATATGTGACATCTGACATCACCACTGTTTTGTCCAATCAAATTGGTTACTTAAGTCAGACATGTCCATTTACGAAAAATAATTATTTGTAGCCCAGAAGATAAGCCCACGATTAAAAGTTGATTGAGGGTTCAATTTATGTTGTACGTATAATTGCTTATTTATGTTTTGTAAAGTTTGGGATTAGTTGATGTCAAAACTGTAGGACATTATAAATAGAAAACCTCTCTGGAATCAAATTCCAGCTAATCCTAGATAAGCTATATACACTGTAATATTATGCTTGGACAAGCACTACGGCAAGCAAGTTTTCTATTGAAATCAAAACTAAGAGAGATAATTGTCTTGCAACTGCCTCGTCCGCAGGCATCGCTCCATGGCTGCATGGGGAGCACTTTGCATTTTGTGATTGATTTTGCACGGTTTGCGTGGCATTGTGGGACTGATGCAAACGCATCCTAATTTCCCCATGCTTCCTAATTTCCTGCCTTAACGCCAGCCTTGACCCATCGGCACTTGGGGACGAGGCAGGTCTTGCAAAACTTGCAGCGCTCTATAGTCTAGAATTTGGCCTCTGATTTCACGAAGTGAGAAATTGTGTATATATTTGCAAATAGTGTAGATAATAAATGATTGATCAGAGTTGAATTTGCTTTGGCAGAATAGATGTACAATATGGTGAACTACATAACACCTTCATAGCATCTAATACAGTTGCATTGGTTGGGGTCATTATGAAATGCATCTCTCCTCCCAGGAAGATCAATGAATGGGCCCAGTTTGAGGTGCATAATTTCTGTTTGTCATCAGTGAATTGTTAGGAGAAATACTGGGTGGTATCCCAGGGGCATAGCCACGATTTTGCAAAGGGGGAGGGGGTCTCCCTGTATGTCACTATGTTGATTCTTCGTATTCGTGCATTTTCGAAACCTGAATATTGTATGTTGTCTACTTTAAAAATGTCTGACAAGGGGGGGGGGGGGGGATGGGGCAGGCATAATATAAGGGCTACACCCTTGTATCCAATCTACGCCCTTGCATCCAATCTAGGAGGGAGTAACAATACTCCAAGTTCATTTACAAAACAGAAACACATCATAGCTTTGGAAAGTCTAGAAGTTGACCCCTTCGCTAGGCTCAGCTACCAGCCACTGTTCAGGAACAGGGGCCCACACTCTGGAATGAAGACTGGACTCGAGAAAGCGGCCGAAAACAAGTCTACCCCTTCACATGCACATGCTTTGCATGTACTCGCAAGGTCACTAACATTCGCTGCAGCGAGCAAGGAATGAAAATCAAAGATGGTAGGTACAGGATGTATTTTTTATTAAAAATCTTTCTGAAATATGACGAGTAAAGCACTTTGTGCATGAGTGCATATAAGAAATGTAGCACATTGTAATGTTGGGAATGCATAACATGTTACAGCACGATGCGCCTTAGTGTGGCCACCAAACAAACTTTTTTGACAAGTTGGCCAATCAGAACACAGCGCAACAGGTTTCGTGACAACAGCTTTGAACATTGCAAGGAGGCCGACAGCCCAAACAAATTAGCACTCTGATTGGCTAATTATAACTTGTCAAAAAAGTTTGTTGGATGGCCACACTAAGGTGCATCGCGCTGTAATGTTCATGAAAGATTCAGTCTTTTTTGTGTTTTCTATATTTCAGAAAAATATTCAGACCATTATATATTAAAAGTTTCTCATCTTAAAATCTGTACAATTTACTGAATTGCTGGTACCGGTATGTAATTTTAAATACAAAATATCAGTTAAATTTGAATGACATTTAACAGTTATTCCACAAGTGTGCATATGAGTCTAGTGGCCGGAGCTTATCCTGGTTTCCTTAGCATGAGGCAACTGAGAGTATTTCTAGTCTCCCTGGATGGGATGCTAGTCCATCGCAGGGTTACCCCCCAGCAGTAAATTTGCTGGTACCCATTTATAATCCTGGGTGAAGAGAGGCACTGTGAGAGTAAAGTGTCGTGTCCAAGAACACAACGCAGTGCCCCAGCCAGGGCTCGAACTCAGACTGTCCGATCCAGAGTCATTAGGCCACTGTGTTGGATATGAGTTGGCTTTAAAGGAGATACCTGTATGCCATCATTCGTGCACTTTGAAATAAGCTAAATTTTTCAAAATCGTCATTTCCAATCTGTTTCCATCTGCTCCATCCTTAGGTTCGTTTTTGGTTTAGTATCACTCCTTTGGTGTTTTTCGTCCTTAGCAAACTATTATTTTATGGTTTCCTACATTTTAAGGGTAATTTAATTTGGTTGTCGAAAAAATGACTGACAAAATATCATGACAGAGCTCCTTTAACTATCTTAGATCCAACACGTGAGAGTGGAATAATTATTGTTTTATTAAAAGCTCTTTAAAAATTGCAATATTTTTGCTTCCCTGCTCTTCTCATTGGTATGTAGTTACTATATTTGTAAAGCATGGAATATTATCTCATATATTCGATGATGGCTAAGCCAATGAAAGCTTTTGAATTGTATTATCCAATGATCTAGTTTTCAATAATGACCAGTCATGACTAATAAATCTAAAATACAGCTATTTCCCATTGCTGTACAATCGCAAGCAAAAAAGATAATTACTTGACTTAATTTACAGAATTGGTGGCTCAAACAATCTTCACATTTGCATCCAGAGTTTAATGACTAGAATTTACGCTAAAAGTGTCCAAACCATCTACTTGAATAGTACTTGTTGAACATCAACATGGCTTTGCCCATCTTTCACTTTACAATCCATGAGCAGGTTCTTCAAGCATGTTCCCCACATGACATGATTCTTGTCTTTCAGGGCATACATCTTACACTGAACTCTGGCATTTAGTTCTTTTCCATCCTGAAACTTGACAGAAATTACCAGGTAAAGCCGATCTTTATTTTTGGACTGGCCCATTCCATTTGTTGACCATGAGCACTCGTAATGTGAACAACTTTCGTCACTTCTCTTGATTTCATGCTTGAGATTCCCCCCAGCAATAGAAATTTCACTGAAAAAAGAGAAGGAAAAGAAATTATTGTGTGCCAACACTAGTCAGATGCAGAGTTTTTTGTTGGAAATGTATTAGGACCTTACAGAGCTGCAGTGTCTCAACAAGATTGGGGGAGGGGGTCAGAGAGGGGGGTCAGGGGGGTCTGAACCTTCTGCTTCCCCTGTGCCTTTTACTGCTGGCTCCTGCACCTTCTTTAGTGACTCCTGCCTCTTCGTTTTATTTCAGATCTATTGCAAAATATTACAGAATGTTGTAAATGTTTTTTCAATTTCATCTGGTTCCCACCACCTTGGGGATCTCACTTCTCACCTCTTCTATTCCTCCCCCCCCCCCTACTGTCCCGGGCTACCAGCCCCCTGTCCTCCTTCACAGGATTCTGTTTATCTAGTCATGGTAAGTTGTAAATTTGAGATCTTGCATTAAAGCTGATGTATGTTCTGCAAGCCCGACGTGTTCATATAATTAGCTTTGAAACTGAAACTTTGAGAAGGCTTTCTAAAAAAAATTGAGAGGAAAGATTGAGCGCTTGAGCTAACTTTAGCGACTAAAATTTTTTCACTGGCAACCAAATTTAAACAGTCAGCAACTAAGAAAATAGTTGAAGGGCTGGCCCTGATTCTCGCCTCTTGGTCTTATTTCTATTGCAAACCATTATGCAATGCTGCAAAATGTTTCTCAATTTTTCCAGATTCCCACCACCATGGGAATCCTGTGTGTTACCCACCCTCTAAATTATCCAGCTGGCAGAATTCTACTTGGAAGGGTAGGATGTGCTGCTTAGCAATTGATAACTTTTAGTTTGGTTTATTTTCTTTTACAGGAGGCAGGTTTCATAGCTGAATTCAGTGTGAATTATTGCAGGTGACAAGAGGAGCCCGCAATCCTAATCTCAATGTTGCTATTACAAACCCATGCGCGGCAGTTATGTAGTTTGACCTGACTCGATTTTGCTGCATTCCAGTGTTCTTCCACTACGAATGTATGGAATCCAAAGAACAAAATTTGATGCGAAATTTGAAATTTGACGCACATCACACGTGTTTGGACCTTATATCACGTTAAATTCATGCATAGCAGCATTGCCGTGCAATATTCAGATTGGACGTCATTTTCTGAAATCATTCCGCCCCTGACGGACAAAACCGCCGGTAAAGTCCATCTGCGCAATGGCTCCCAAAAGCTTGTTCCGTTTACAAGGATATGTGTATTTATTTCTGATTAGCTAGTATCATATTGCTTTCTATCGAGCTTTTCGATTGGTCCAATTTTAATTTACTTCACGTGCAGTAGACGTGCAGTCAACTGTGAAGTCACGTAACAAGTTAATATTCCTTGTTTTTCCCGTGAAAACAAAACGACGGAGATCAGTGATGAATGTTTGAAATCGATCAACTTCTACTAAAACGAGAAAACACACTAAAGACATTTCTTGGAGGCCACAATGTATTTGTGAATTTTACAACAGGATATATCGCACCGGAAGCGCTCGTGGTTCCAGTGTTGTTGTTGTGATATCACTGTTGCGATCGCTTATGGAAGACTCAGATCAAGTCACTTATCTTTTATAATAATGGAGTCCCAGCAGACATTTAAGACCATTTAAGTTCTTCTTCTAACTTTTCTATCTGCTCAAGAAGTCTTCTTCATTTTTTTCAGTTCTGCAACACAGTTTTTGCAGATGTACTTGCTTATACTCTTTCGTGACTCTTATCTATTAAACGACAGCATAAATTACAATATATGGACAAATTAGACACAGGCTTTTTGACCTTTACGACTTTTGTTTCTCAAATCGTCGCGTGACAATTACGGGATATAATACGAAACTAGCCAATCAGAAATGAATACACAGATCCTTGCAAACCTGCAGGGGGTCGGAACAAGCTTTTGGGAGCCGTTGCGCAGATGGACTATATCGAGGATTATGTGACACGTCCGGCTGCAACGCAGGCTATCCGCCCCAAGCGAGTAGCCAGAGTGACATCTTTCCTTGGTTTACCAACAACTTTCGAACACAATAGTATTTTGTTGAGTGTGGCACAAAAGATTAAACATTCCTTGCAAATAGCACATATATTTTGTTCAACATGCCCCAAAAGATAACACATTTGTTGCAAATAAATGTTCAACCCCTGTGAAACGTTTATCTCTTTGAAATGTTCACCATGATGTCTGGCTTTTCACGACTGCGCAAAGAAAAGTACCTGAAGGGAAGTAAAACTCAGTTAGCGAGCTAGTGGGGTTTCGAGTTATAGCTGGTTTTCACTGTCACGCCATCAAAAGGTTTATCAGCTTTTCTCATTGGATGGTTTTGAATTTATGTTTTGACGGCGTGACAGTGAAAGCCAGCAATAACCAGACATGCTGTCACACTCACATGTTAATAGCCGAGTCGGTCATTACTTGTGAAGTTCGTCATCGCTTTATATACGTAACCAAAATAGATTCGTATGCACTGCCTAACCTTGCTTATTACTAGTAATTATTATAAATGGCAAAAAAGAAACTGTTGGTGTATTGTTGACCGTGATTTAATAAATACAAGTTTAGGATTTCCGTCCAGATACGTATATAATAACAGACATTGTGCAAACATTGTACTAAAGTACTAAACTGGCATCAAGCATGGCTGCTAGACTAAGGAATTTCCTCCTCTTTACGTATACTACTCGTTAATTCTTTGTACCTTTCACACTTATCATAATAAGAATAATTCGGACAATTGGTAATTGATATCAAGAACTGAAATGGTGCCCCAAATTGAGAAATGAGAGAAATTCACACAAAAGGTGCAAGTTGTCCCATTTGCTATTTAAAGCGAATTAACTGTGATCTATCCGTACCTTACTTCCTTCGAAGGACGAAATTCAAACGAAAGTCTGTATGTGGTATCTACTTGTAGTTTCAGCGTCTGTATCTCCTTAAATCGTTCACCATCAACTTTAAAGAACACTGGCGAGGAATCGTCGAATCTTGTAATGTTGACATCAAGTTTGAATGCGCTTTCCTCTGTCCTGGTCGACGCCATATTGGAGGAGTGGTTTAAAATGTTGTCACGCGATAAGAAAACGCTTGTCACGCGTGACGTTGCCCGAGTCAGATTTCCCGAGGCCAAGACACAAAAAGGCTGATTTTTCTTAGGATTTTTAGAGCATCAGGAGATTTTTAGAAATTTTGGGGATTTTTAGAAAAAAAACGGGATTTTTGGGGATTTTTAGATGAATTGGAACAAAATTGTTCTATATATATATAATTGTCCCATTGTTTACTATACTTGGTGAGTTGGTGACTGCTAGACTGCACTATTAACGACCTTATAGTCAAACAAGAATTGCCGGCTACTGCTACCAATCTCATCATTACCACTCCCAGAACCTCGTGTATTTACTTTTTACCTAAAATTCACAAACCTAACAACCCAGGTTGACCTATCGTCTCTGCCTGTAGTTGTCCTACCGAACTCATTTCCAGCTATTTAGACAAAATTATGGCACTTATCGTCAGATCTTTACCGTCATACGTTAAAGACAGTCAACACGCACTTCCAGTTTTTCGCGATTTCAATTTCCTGGGCGAAGACAAACTTATTTTCACTATGGATATTACATCTCTTTACACCGTCATCCCAAATGGCGAAGGTCTTCTAGCCCTCAAACATTTTTTTGATTTATGCACTGTTAAGGAACCAAGCTCGGAAACACTACTCCGCCTGGCTGAGTTAGTGTTAACACTCAACTGTTTTTCATTCGCGAAAAATTATTACAAACAAATCAATGGCGTGGCCATGGGTACCAAAATGGGACCCAGCTACGCCAATCTTTTCGTAGGCTACATTGAACACCAATTTTTCAATCAATACAACGGCCCAAAACCTGAACTCTATCGTCGCTACATTGACGACTGTATCGGCGCTACCTCTTCTACCAGAGAGGATCTCGATCAATTTATAACCGCTGTTAATTCGTTTCATCCTGCCCTTAAATATACCTGGGAAATTTCCGATACTTCCTTAGCATTCTTGGATATCAAAGTTTCTATCGAAGGCAACGGTTTATGCACCAGTGTGCACTACAAACCCACAGATTCTCATAGTTATTTGTTGTATTCATCTTCACATCCATCACATGTCAAGAATTCCATTCCTTATTCTCAGTTTCTTAGACTTCGCCGTCTTTGTAGTGACGACTCTGATTTTTCCTTAAAATCAGAGGAAATGTGCAATTTCTTCGACAAACGCGGCTATCCTGCTTCTGTTGGTCAAGCGGGCCATCATCGCGCCCAACAAATTGATCGACAGTTAGCACTACGAACGTCACAGAGAGAAAACAACGATAGAATTCCATTCACCCTCACATTTCACCCTCACAACCACGCAGTTAAATCCATCATCCTCAAAAACTTTAAATTACTTTAAAATGATCCCGACACTGGTAGAATCTTTTCGCAACCTCCATTAATTTCATTCAAACGCGACAAAAACATAGGTAACTTTTTAGTTAGAAGTGCATTCTAAACTAGTGCATATCGCAACTAGTGATCAACCCGGAACTTTTAAATACGCTCGCGCACGATGCAAAACATGCCCTTTCATTCACAACGTTGACAAAATATCGGGACCCAAGCGATCTATCAAAATCACTGATCATTTCACCTGTACCTCAGCCAATGCCATCTACTGCATAACTTGCACTCTTTGCAAAAAGTTGTACATCGGCGAAACAGGGAGACGACTTGGCGACCGATTCCGAGAACACCTTCGTGACGTAGAGAAAGACGACAAAAATGCATCGAAACCGGTCGCGAGACACTTCAATCTCCCAAATCATTCTAAGCAACATATAGCAGTCTGCGGCCTTTCCCTTCACCAAGGAAACACGGAAAGCCGTAAAACTCTAGAACAAAAATTTATTTTTCAAATCGGCACTCTTTAATCCTCACGGTATCAACGAACGCTTTTCATTCAACTAATGTATTCCGTTGTTTTCACGTTACCAGGCACCAACCAATGGCGAAGCTACATCTTTCTGTATACAAAAAACACACGACCCACAATTCCTTGATTCGCTCCGACGAAGGGCTAACGCTCGAAACGTCAGCAATTGAATCTCTTTACGGTGGCCAATTGACATTATCAACCCAGTTGATAAAACCAAATTATATTGCAATCCAATTGTGCAGCGGTGTTACCCATATCTAATGTACCCCATCATTCCAAGGGAAGTAAGTCTCAAACATGGCGGAGCCCGGAGCGCTAAGGTTTATTAAAAAATAATTGTGAGAAAAATAGAGATTTTTAGAAAATTTTGGGATATTTAGAAACTTTTGGGGATATTTAGAGATTTTTGGAGGGATTTTTTCGGGATACCATTGTCTAGGCCTAATTAGACGCGTTACCCGTCCAGTCGGATACATAACGCGTCTCTCACTATTCGTCTAGTGTAAAGTAGAACTCAAGTCTGGAACTTGCAACAAGTCGGTGATGTTTCAATGCATTTTTCGACCGACCGCAAATGAGCGCGCGAGAATTTCTGCAGTTATGTTAAAAAAAAAGATATTGTAAAACAGTGAAATAAAATAAACTTTAAAGTGTGACGTCACTTAGTTTTTTTAAGACAGAACACCAACATTTTTAGCTGTAGATCGAAGAAATGAAAAGCGCTGGACACATCAGCTGTGTTGACGGGCCATGCCAATAAACGGATCATTTATGAAGAATATTACCGTTTAGGGTTCAGGAAAAGATTAAGCCGCGCCAAGATTTGTCTCTTTTAGGGTAAAAATCACATTTTCCGGAAAGCAACCCCTCTTTTTCACATAAAAGTCGCGCGGGTTAACGGTACGGTAGTCTTGGCGGACTTTGGTTGATACTCAAGGTTTCGGCTTTAACGCGATGGCTTTCACTTACATTTAATAATATACATCTGGGATCAAATGCAATAGAAGTTCCTTTTACCAAGGAGCTGTGGTCTGGAAGCTTTTAAACAAAGCTACTAAACAAGTGTAGAAAGGAGATGTTTATCTACCAATTATATAATGATGACACCATAGACCCTTTTCATAAATGGCTGCCAATTTAAAATTCTTTTGTATGCATTCAAATTAGCCTCACTAAACTCGTTTGGGAGTAAAAATTCTTTTGAATTATCAACTCAAAAACGAGGTTAGTCAGGCTAATTTTAATATTTACAAAAGAATTTATAATTGGCAGCCATTTATGAAAAGGGTCTATATTGACCATAATACAGACTCATTAATGTCATTAATAGTATAGTCGAATTTTTGTCCAAAAGGTCAGTTGGTCATTTGAATATTCGGTGTATTGCTCTTGTTTCCCGTTATCACAGCCGATAACCAACTGTCGGCTGAACAATAAAAAGTTAGCACTATTTTAGTAAAAGATCGAAAACAAAAGTTAACTGTCATTTGACGACATTTAAGTAAAACACACGTTCTCTATTCGCATAATTGGTACATCTTTCCATTGCCTTGGTAACCGGACTAAAGAGTGCAAATATACCATGATCAAGACAGCCTCAAAACCAATCTCGGAGTCTTTATAGCATTGTCGACCCATTTTAAAGAACCACTCACCTTGCAGCTCGTTTGAAAACGTGAAATTCAAGGTGAGTGCTATTTTACATTGCTGGTAATTCACCTTCATGCGCGCGTTCTATACAAGGGGAAATCGATTCAATTCGGAGCTAAATTAAATTCACTTTAATATCATTTTACGAGGAAAACTGCCGGGCCAACCTACCAAATATTCGCATGCTCAAATGCTGTTTGATAGTTAGAACGACGCAATGAAAAAGGTTCGTAAAATATCTTTTTGGTAGGTAGATATGATTCGCCCTCATTTAGCGGAATATTCGAACGGAAGGCAGTTAACATACTGTATAACATGAAATTGACGTCACCGGCTAAGTGAGTAAGAATACCTATCTCAGACGATCCGGCTTTTTAAGTAACATGTAGACAACTGAGACACGCAAAGTTAAAATGTTTAGCAACGACTGTCGAATGATTTTTAACAAAACTACTACGACTTAGTTAAGCTTATTAACGTGATACGAAAGAAAATTGTGTAAGCAATATTTCTTTATTTTACCCTGAAGGCATGTTGTGGCAAAATCAGGATTGAGAATATAATAATAATGAAAACAGAATTATTGGGAAAACGTTTTCGTTTAACCCAGCATTTTACTGCTACAATTAGTCAATATCAGCTAGATCACGATAAAATATTGGCAAAAAAATATTGTAGTCATTTTACGCCGAGGATTTTCGACACAAAGAACACGATTCTAGATAACGCTGGATCAGATAAGAAAATAATTTGTAGCTCATGCACAATGCGAGGCTGTGAGCTTTTTGTTTCACAATCTGCTTTGATTTTTCTCTGAGAGCGAAGCCCTTTATCTGACATCTATTCTAATACATGCAGTTTGTTTGCTATGTGTCTGGATAGTTGTTAACACAAGTTAAAGAACGCCCACAAATTTATCCATCTTTCGGATAGATATGGAATGAAATCAGATCAGTTGATTGATTGTTTGCTCCCGATTTAGGACCGAGTTTATAAACCGAGTAATAAACCTTTTAGCACAGTCTCATTTGACGCGACTTAATTCCTCGAAGAAATAAGAAACAAAGAACAATGTTTTTAATCACTGTGATATTGTGAGGAAGCAAACAACGATCACAATTAAGATTGTTGTGTAAAATTTCCGTCGCTTTGGTGATAGGTTAATCCCAAAATTACTCGCTGCATAAAATATGAAAGACAACACGGAAAAAATATACATCACTAACAAACAAAGCAAGAATATCAGCATACAGCAGCGAAACGAATTAAAGCCTTTAATTCGAGATAATCTTTAGCTTTTGACCAAAGTAAAGTTTTTTTGTTCATTGTCAGAAAAGAGGTAATGGGTTTCTTTTTTATTTTGCTTTCTTTTTTCTTGTTTTCAGAGATTTGGAAAATCTCTTTAATAAATCTACAGAGCAGGCTGGGAATGCAAATCTTTCTAAAAGAGAATTTCGAATTCCTTAACGACCGTAACAGGAAATTCACTTTTACCCTCTCTGCTTCATACAGGAACAGTCATTTGGTACAGCCATCTCCACGTGACCAGATCAGAGAAGGCTGAAATTCAACCAACTAAATGCCTGTCAACTAGAAGTAATTAGAGATTACGAGAGTGCGTTCGATTCCTTTAATTTTGAATGATTTCGTTTACCGAAGTTCAACCACTGTTTATTGCTAAAATATAACTGCAGTCGCGTAGACTGACTAATCGCCATGGAGCAAATTGAACAGCCAGTGAAATTTAAGTGTTCTCATTCAAAGTCACGTCGAAACAACCATAACAACGGTCGTAGTGGTCTAAGAATACCACATGTTGATAGTCAACTTTTGTTACGGTGCTCAAAGACACAAGCTTTGTTGCAAGCGCGTAAAATTGAGGCCAATGTAATGAAATCGAGGCAAATCTGCATCCATAATAGAGAATCAGAATTCTCGACTGATTCTGCCTGTAAATGCATGGGGCATTGGGTTCGGCTTGCGTTCTCCAGTCGTCGAACGCAACAAAAGCTCTGTATCTTTCAGGCGATCATAAGGTACACATCACTTCTTTTGTTTTTCAGTTAATCCTTGTAGATCCCTATAACAGTAGCTAATAAATTTCCAATCGCATTTGCTGGCCGCCAATATTACAGATTAAGCTTGTAAGTGTTGCATATACTTTTCAAAATGAACGCTTAATCGATAGTTGAAGAAAATGTGGAGGTAAGGATGTAAGGCATATTTGATTTTTTTCCTCTTTCACGGACCGATTTGAACAACTGAATATTAAAGGACACCATCACGTTTTTTTTAAAGCAAATCGGCGGTCAAATTATGACTAGGTATACTAGTATGAAAACTAGACTAGTCTAGTTTTCAATAGATCGTCAAGCCTGGTTCACATTTGTGAAATAAGCATAACACAAGTGAAATAAACGTAAGAAAGAAGGAACATTTTCCTTCTTTCTTGTGCTTATTTCACTTGTGTTATTCTTATTTACTGTTTATTTCAATGGAACCGCTCTGATTCTTCCAACTCCGATTCCGTCGTGCTTATGACTCCGCGATTTTCGATTTTCACTTAGTCTTCTTACGACTCCACTTCCGACTCTGACTCCGACTCCGTCGCTAGGGAAAACGAATCTTTAAGCGATTGTGTTGGATGAGTTTTAAATGTGTCGACGGATTTTTTTCACTGGGTTCTTGGAGATTCTTCAAAGCCGAGCCAGTAATACACTCACTGTACGAGCTAACTGCTGTCTTGATTGAAACAATTGGTTTACGTAAAAGTTCCCGGACGACCGAGATTTTTCATTACATTTGATGGTTTGTTATAAGCTTGCCACTGCACTATAAACAAACAAACAAACAATCAAAATTCATAATGACAATGATTCATTTATGGTTCATCTTATGTTGTTCAGTCGCCTAATTCGAATTACACTCGAGGTTTTACACTGTTATATATGTATTGAACTGCACTGAATTACGATAAAATAATGTCAAAGTCACCTTATTTTATTATAGAGTTTTGTCATAACATTTGATTCACGGGTGTATTTAAGTCAAAATCATCGTGATAACTCCAAAAGCTTTATTTGATATTCATTATTTACATTTCCAATTCCGGACAAAAAAATAATCATTATCTTAGTTTTTAAAAAACAAATTCAATTTATTTAAAAGGACTTGTTGGTTTCTTATGCGAATATCTATTTCCCACAAAAACAGAACTTTACCATGTGGAGTTCAGCGAAATCCGACAATTCTCGAAAATCTCTCGAAGATAAGCCGAATCTACCGAGAAGTAAAACTGAGCGAAAGGTGAGTTTCATTTGTTGGGAAGGTGTCAAACTAATAAATCTCTCAACTTTTGTTTGTATAATAATTCATTTTCGCGAAAAGTGCTCTTTTTAATAAGTGTCCTTTGTTTATCCGAGCTGTTGCAAATCCTTCATAGCATATTTCGGAAATCTAATTAAGCAGACTCAAATAAACTACGACTTCGCTAAGAAAATGCAGTTTTGCCGGTCTCAAGGAAAACTAATTGATAAAAGGGCAATTTTTCATAATACACGGCCTTTTGGGAGTATACTTTCCCTTAATTTACAATTTACCCTTTCAGCGCCACTTCAAATTTATGAAAAAAGCGAGGCTGACAGGGAGGTTACGTTGGTGGAAATTAAAAGAGAGCTTTTTAAGATAATTCACGTGAATGAAACGCAAGGTGTTTTTCGCACGCCATACGTGTGACAAATGTTTCATTTCGCATTGTTTCAAAATAGGCTAACATTCAGTACTATTCATGAAAAGTGTCCAAGTCGTGAAATGTTTTTCATAAAGCGAATTTACACAGGAAAAACAAATCTAGTAAAAGCCCTCTAAAACGGAATATTAAGCGACGAAGTATAAATTGGGAGAGTGGATCTACCAATAAACAAGGCTCAAAGGACAACCGACTGTCAAAAGCGGTTTGCTTCCAAACACAGTTGTCCTTTTTGAAAATATAATTAAAATGAGAAAAGTTAGCTTTCCTGATAAATTTATTTATCGTAGATGGGGCCAAAACAGCTAGACTTATAGGACGTCTTCGTTCTTTATCAAAGGCGACTTCGCTCAGGTACGGTATTAATTCTGAAACCGCTCTAACAGGCGGCTGCAATGGCGAACTTGTTGAAAATTAGGAGTCACTTAATTGTCTCTCCTTGGGATGAAAAACGTCAGTTTTAAGTTTATTTACGCTAGCACCGGAAACTGAAGATTTTTTTCTTCTCTAAATGAAAAGTTGCTAACTTTCTTGCACGCAAGCAGGTGAAGATTTATGAAGAAGGCAGAAAACGCGTACTGACAAAGCGCCGGTGGTTTTAGCCTCACAAAGCATATAGCCAGGTAATTTAGAAACAGATGTCGATTCCCTTGCGAAAGTGTTGTATTCTAAGTGGTCGTTTAAACTCCATTTACAGCTATTTAAATAACCACCAATGCGTCTTTCTGTCGCTATATTTTAGTCGTTTTAATTACAAAAAGAATTTGAAGTGCAAGTGCAGATCCCTGAAGGAATCGATGTGCATCACTACAGCGCCAACACATTAAGTATTGCATATGAAGTAGTCTAAAACGATCGAAGCGGCGTCTGTTCCTTACATACTGAAAAGCTCGCATAACAACTGTATTGAAAGTGAAGAAATCGGGTAATCGCTTTGGCATACAAACCCTCCCGATAAACTATACTACCACATCAGTTTGGTAAGTATGTTTTAAACCGAATACATTGTGGCAAGGTCTGAGTGAAGTTTCTGTCGGTCGATCGAAGCCAGTCAGCGGAACAAACGTAACTCCCAAAGGAAATAAAAACCCCAAACTGACGGGGAAAACCGTTTTGGTATAACTAGTCCGGCTACAATTCTTTAGAATAACAATGAAAACTGTGAAAGTCATTTCGGGTTCTGAGATTTTTGCGAGTTGTCTGTGGGCACGTTTTTCAGCCGAGAAGGTATCTCGTAGCCAATCAGATTACAAGTTTGTTGGTGTCTGCACGCACGGAAAACTTTGCTTGAGTCGTTAAATGTATTTTGACGCCACAAGGCAACTGTAGAATGTTGGCACTGACATATGAGGCCAAACTTTTATAAGTGTTTTGGCACTTGCTCATTGTGTATATATGGTGTAAAGCAGAAAAATAAAACGTGATCTTTACTGCCAATACAGGGATCGATAAGCCCGATACGGTTCTCGTTAAATTTTGCTGTCACGTACAAGAACCAACAATTAAAAGCGAAGTGCCATTAACGCACACAGTGAGAAATGCCTGCCTTATCGAATGTATAACAGGGTTACTATCGCAATGACCCATGCTGCTTGTATTGGATGTCTGTGCCCTCAAGTTTGCTTTAAAAGCAGCTGGCTTATCTTCCAACCTCGTTCCCAGGGTCTCTCTCTCACCGCTCGTGAGAGAGAGACCCTGGGAACGAGGTTGGCTTATATTCGTGTGGAAAATCTTGCCTATGTGTGAAAACTTTCGGGAATACTCGACTGTGCTCGCGCTAGCTCGGAAGTACTCGGAAGTATATTTGTGCGAGGATTATTTAACAATAGTCCTGCCAAATCGCCTGAAACTTAGCCGCCGGTTGGTTTTATTATTCAAAAAATTGTCAACGAAGCACATTTTACAGCTAGAAAAGCTGTAGGTATGCGGCGCTTTGCAAGACTTCGGACGAATAATCATATCTTACGTATATCACAGGATATCCGTGATGTGCGATGACAGATAACAATGGCTTCATGACCATATATGGGCAACGGCGTGACATTTTGTTGAATAATATGGCTGGTATCGATCATGAATTCTTCAGTCGGGTATTAAGCAAGTGTTTACTAAACCAACACTTGTTTCCAAGACCAAATCGAAGCTGGGAAAGTGATAAAGAACTTTTAAACTAACTATCTACCAGAAATTACCAGAATTCACCATTCTTCCAGTTATAAAGGTAATGCCTAGGAAGTGCCATTTTGAACAATCATCTGAATTTTAACTCTAAAAGCTCGAAACACAGAATATTTTGAGTTACAACGATAGCGAAGTAAAATATGTCCTTTATTCTTGTATGGAAATTTCACCTCACCACTTCATCTCACAATAGCAAGTGTCAAATAGTATTACGTAATGGCGACACGAGTTTCCTGGGATATTTGAGCCCAGTTTAACTCATCATGTCCTTTTTTCCAGTAAAAGAGAAATTTAGGCACTGGCAGATTAATTTTCTTCGCTTTGACGGTGATATAGATGTCACACGTAAAAGTCTTATAGAAAATTATAGATTTTTAGAGAGAACAAATCTTGGTGCCATTCGACTGAGCAACGGATGAGGCAGATGTTCGTGTGTTATTTTTACTGATACCCTTTTTCAAAAAGCTGAAAGAATATTTAATGACCGGTAAAATGCAAAATAAGTGGTTTTAAAAAGGTGATTTGTAACATATCTGCGAAGAAGATTTCCAACGGGAAATCGTGCTACTGCAAAAAAAGTTGTATTTATGTCGAGTGGGACTCTGGAAGTGATGAACGGAAGCCATCAAAAGTTCTATTCTACAGTCTCGAAAACACCGTGTCGTATACAAAGGAGTACTTGAATTAATGCATAATGCAATTAGTTTTGAGTGGTCTTCACAATTCCAAAGATTTGTTGAGCTTACGTTATCTGGAAAAGCAAATACTTTTTATTTTGTGCTAAAGCTGAAACCGAGCTTGTACAAACCGGAGATGGGATTCTAAGGTGATAAACATCTTAAAATGACTTGAAGTTAGGTTATCCTTCGCTGTCTCAAATCGTTGTTACATAGCTTGGATCCTGGTGAGATGATGTATAAATTATACATAACTTACGTTGAAAACGGTCTTCAAACTTCGTCAAAAATTGAACAAGTTGTAATAAAGAGTAATAAATTTTTAAAGGTTTAAGAGTGCCTGTTCTGGATAAGAAAATCGTACAAGTTTGTTGCAATAAAAAGGGTGCAAGTGTTGTTATCGATGCTTTTGAGGTAGACTTTTCCAAATTGTTTTGACGATTTTGCAGAGTGAAAATAATGGGAAAGAACTTTAAGTGTTCTTAAGGTCTGGCTATCGACAAAACAGTCTATCCTTTCAATAAAATAATTTAAACCTGCATGACCGATGAGAAGATGTTCAATTAACGTTTAAAAGACAAGGTCTCCTGCAGTTAAAACTCCTTTCACGCAGTTTCTCTGTGATGCGATATTATTTAGCTCACTCTACAGGGTCAATTTGCTATCAGCTAACAGATATGACAACACAACCGCGGCTTTGCAAGCTTGAGAGTAAAATAACATGTCGATATTGTGGTTGCTATCACAGGATCATCACAGCATGCTAAACCTAATCTCAGTCTAATGTAAAAACATAGCTACTTCTTAGGAATCCCAAGTTTCGTTAAGCCTTTGACGAAAATCTATTCACTGAACGGCTTCATTAAATATAACACACCCATTAATTGCAGGGGCAATTGACTATTTCGGTCTTTATATTACAGTCCTATGCATTTTGAACTTTTATCTTAATTTTTTGCGCCCTTGAAATCTCTCAAAAGGCAACCCTTGAATTACAGCGCACGGTTACCCAAACGACAAAAAATCACTGCCATAAATACAAAATTAGAGGAGGCATATGCAGCTCTATTATTCAAATCTTTCGTTCAACGCACAATCTTTACTTGCGGAAAATAATCGATGACAAACTGCTCGTAACCATAACAACCTTTAAGTTTACGATGCTACAACGTTAAAGATCTTATCAGAATTTTTGTGAAATTTTGTTATCTCTTCTTGAAATGTCGCTGTCATTTTAATCATCATTTTCAAAAGTCTTGCCAGAAAAGTCGCCATAAGCCACAAATCAACACAAACAAACGAAAAGGAGGTTGTGTCTTATTGGTAATTGCATTCATTTCCGACAGATCATTCCGCCCATAATGAGGCAACCAAGGTGCAATTAGTGCTAGCCAAATATAAATTTTGTCACCCTATTTCCCTTAATCATGTCTTGCTGTTTCGTAATTACTACGCAAAGGCTGTGCGCCAAATGGGTTCCCAACCAACAAAGTGAGTATCCTACCTTGAAATCGAGAAATTTGAGGCGGTCTGTGTCAGTAGCAGTCTCCGCGAGAACTTTATTTACGTTATTAAGCAGTATCAGCCTTAAAAAAACCGGTTTGTCAGTTTGATATTATATTTTTTACAAACATAGTATTGCCCATTTTTAATCCGCGAAAAGTTAAAATTATGTTACGTAGATTTTAGTTTGGTCCCTAGGAAACGAGTTATCTATTATGAGCAAGACATTAGTTTAAGGTTTCTACCTACCCTTTTTAATGTAAAATGTTACGTTTATGAAACGAATGTAACGTACAACTAATTTAAGAAAGCCATCTGCATATTTCATTCAAAGGGTTTTCTGGACTTTTATTCAAGTTAAGATCTGTCCTCGGGACTAAAATAACTAATATTGGCTCTGAGACAGACATCCGGTATTCTATTTGTCTGGAATCACATTTCGTTTAAAGAACGCTGCAAGCTCCCGCGTGTGATTATGCTTACTTCATTTAGTCAAGCCAAATTTTGTAGCTTTTACTTGGCTTGCCAAACCCAGTTGTTCGAAGACCAAGTCAATTTTTCAATCCCCCTCTGTCAATTAAAAGACACAGTGACAAGGTTTTGACATCTTGAGTTCTTATGAGATTTCTTACCTGTCCACTGAGAGAATTTCCTTCCACTGACAGCTAAAAAATGCCGAATTTCCGATTGAGCCGGCTTCGGGAATTTTTGCAATTATGGTCTTCTTGAAACATAGGCGATTAATTTAACTCCTAGACTCATTAAAACATTTAAGTTGAATCCTTCGGGAAAATTTTTTTGGTACATTGTTCCATAGCACACACTTTTCAGTACAAGTCGTTCTTCTTTGTTTCTAAACTTGTGAAATTAAACTCCGAAAGATATATTACACTTCTAGATATACGGCCTTTTGCGCTACTCAGCACGAAAGCGGATTAAGTTAGTAAGATATTTTTAAGACCCCGGTTAGTCATGAAGTGTTTTCTTTGTGTATTGTACTTAATTGCAACTCTATATGACCCCTTTTTTAAAAAGGTTGGTTGTTAGGAAGAATATTAAAACTGCGACAATTCATATCTGGGAAATTTTTTTATCCTAAAAATAGGTAACGACAATATAATATCATTTCTGAACAGTCGAAGCCGCGTACTGAATTTATTTCCACCAAAGCAAATAACCGGAAAAGTGAAATTTCAAAAAAATCTTAATTAAGACAGATCATGCTCCGTCAGTTGAATTAAGTTTTATATTTGAAAAAAAAAGACAAATTGCTAGAAAAAGTTCACTTTGACAACTTCTGAAACTACTTAATAATATTCTAAAATTAGTCATTTTGTGTTATGCTTTGTAGGAAGTTCTGTTATTATAAGAAATAGAGTTTGCGAGAAGTTTTGCGACCTTGCATTGAGGGATTTCAAACTCTACTTTGTGACTTGGGGATCGTGGGTCTTGCTTTTATGTCAGTGATATCGTCTACGATTGTATCGGTCTCTTGTTTAGAGGAAAATATGACGATAAACAAATTTAAACAAAATATTTCATTAATTACGATGTTGATTGGACGGCAAGGAAATTTGCATGAGGTGATCGATCCATGGCCTCTTTTCTTTGGATCACCGTTGGAGAACAAATCCTTTAGAATCCCCAACCAATAAGATCGAATATAATAAGATTAAACCGAGAAAGTTCCTCGTTAGTTCCTGTTATTAGAAAAGGATATATTAAACGCTCAGGGGATCATACACTATTTGCAGTAAAATATTCAATTTCGTGTGTGTTCCAGCGGCATATCTCGTTGCCTTTTATATCAGGCAGTCCGCTGTCTAAATTGTTTAAACTAGTGCCCTTTGTTTAGCTGGCGCGCACAATCCAGCTGTGCGTTTCCAGATAACAATATTCACCGTGCATTGACATTTCATTTGGTTTCGTACCAGAAACGTTGGTTTTCATCTATGTACGAATCATTGCTCCTAAGAAGACATTGTAAAATAGTTTGGCTGTCCCGTGAGAAGGACTCAATAGGTAAGACCTTTTGTGACCATTATTTCGGCACTGAGCGGCCGGCGCAGTCATTAAGTCACAAAAAACTGACGAGGCAGATGTCGCCGCCTAGTTGTATTCCGGTTAGAAAGTTATCTGGAGGCTTAAGCAATGGATATATCTTTGCTGAGCCCACCTTTCCTTGAAATCTGCACGCCGGTTTTATTAACTCCGGGCCAATTATTAGGTTTCAATTTTAAGCCAACCTCCGGCCAGTAATGCTGCCAGACTGAACTCAACCAAGTCAGCCCTCGCGTAAATGCGATTTACTCTGTAGCAAGGGTTGCTCGGTTAAGCTAAAAAACGTTCGTTCAGAAATCCTAATGGCTCAATGTTAACCTTTTCTATTTCAGTGCGATGAAGTTGCGAAGGCCTCTGCTAGTATGAGAAGCGCTTGGAGCAAGATTCATCGCTAATTCATCAGAACTCTCTCAGTGCAAATTAACTTCGGTGAGTTGAGTCAGCTTGTTTATCAACACTATCGGGTAGTTTCGGTGTAGTCAGAGATGACTGAATACCGGAAAAGTTTTAATTGTGTATTTTTTTGGTCTTTTTTGTTCTTGACACTGTTCATCCGAATACATTATTGTCGCGATTGGGACATTTTGTGAACCCCCATTGATCAAACAGACAGCTAAACTATAAATATTACAGCACACGTTTGCATTAGGAAGCCCATCTTGACTTCCTTTTTTCGAGAATGGCAAAACTTTCAAGTTACATATCATAGTTCAAGCGCATGAAATTCTATCTAGTTCAGTATCAGCATGAATCCCTAGATCGGTTAACCATAGTGAGTCTAATCAGTCGAAAAGCTAATTCCTGAATGCAAGGTTTCAGAAAAGGCACCGTTTGCCGGCAGTGCGATCTGTTCAGCAACTGACCATATCTTTTGGCTAAATTGGCGACATCATGCATTTTACCGTAGGCGGTAGTGTTTTGAAAATATGAATGCCTAATAACTGGCTATTAACCAGTAAACCTCCATCTGGCCTCAAGGCAAACAAAATAGAGTTGGTTTGTTTGTTTAGGAATATAGCGAAATATGAATTAAAATGAGTTTGCGAGACCTTTTCCAGTTTTTCTTTAAGATAACGCACTGTTAGAGCAATTTTACACGCGGAATTCCGTTGGAAGCCAAAGTTCATATATTTAGCCCTAATTTCGTGAGAAAGGAACTCTTTCTCGGAGCAAGAAAATAGGTGGCAGGTTTACAAGATACACATAATTGAGCGGATCTTTGAATTTTGCCTTGTTCGAAGTTGTTTATAATTAGAAGGCTGGAACTGACACTAAACTGATCCACATTAGCATACGCTTGACAAGCTATTAACAATAGTGAGAAAGAGACAAGTTTAATCAGGCTGAAGTTTATACTTTTTGAATCAGGAATAGAAACAAACAAACGTTTTGTTTTCGTTAGCATGTGCGCGCGACGTAAATCTTTGGTTGAAAAACTGCAATATCAATGGATGCGTTTGTGTTAACCGCTGGAAAGGTTATGCAACTATTTGTTGCCATTTTTTTAGACCTTTTCAGTAAGGTATTTTTAATTTATCTGTGACCAGTGTTAGACTGACAAAAACCGATTAAGCACACTATGTTCTTTTTCATTTGATTTCTACAAATTGCGGCAAATAGAAATCTTCTGGCTTGGATGGAAATTTATCATTGGTTCCTTGTAATCTTACTTAAGAAAAACTCACTTTCTTTCGACTTTACTAATAAAGATTTTATTTTATCGAAAAGAAAAATGAAAAAACTCTCCTGCGTAATACGTAATTAATGCAGATAGCTATGATAAACTGTCACGTTATCAACTTAGAAATTTAGAATGGCAGACACTGTTGAAATCAGTTTATACAGAGCAATGAAACGTGCCATCAGGGTTTGAAGGATGTCAATTTGAATCATTCACTTCTAAATTATCTTACTTTTAATCAACAACTGAAACTCTCTTCCTTTCACCAGTTTTTCTTTTACATTAAAGTTGTAAAAGAAAACGATACAAAATTTAGACCGCCTGAGTCACCTCGTGATTTCTTCGCTTGCTTACCTCGCGCTCGCCCACCATTTCTTTTTACTGTCGAGGAACCTGGAACAAGCCTTTTGTATAACTTCAGCCGTTTGGTTTGTGTAATAATCTAGCGACAAGCTTTGACATACAACGAAAGCAAAAGCAATAATCAATTATTCACTTACTACAGACTAACTTTTACTACAAAATTTCTTCTTTTACATAATTTTTACCTTGCGTATTTTATTCAATTTTAATCCGGTCCATTATTGTATTATTGCGATCTTTAGATAATTTTTCATTAACTTACGTACATGTTAGCTTTAAAATTTTATTATTGTCACTGAAAAGCCCTTTTTAGGGAGTGTCATTAAAGTTTGTCTTGTATTGTATTGTATTGCACTCTCCTAATCCGGAAAACCTTATCTTCCAAAGCCTTTCTCGCTATGGTAATTTGGATAATCACTGACTATAATAATGCCACATTCATTGAACTGTTTTTTTTCTAGAATGTTAGTATTTTGAGAACATTTTATCGCACACTATAACAAACACCCCTAGCCAGATGGGAAAGCTGTTTATCTACCTCTGTTTATCTTATAACACCTCTTTTTATATTCTAGACCTTGGGAAATCTTTTTAAGACCTGCCTTATCTGGCTAGATCTATCTAGCCTTGGTTTAATTATTAATTTCAATATCCGTTTCGAGTTGAAAAAACACTCTCAAAGTCGGCTATTTTAATAGTTAAGACTATTAATACTGCTAACATGATTCTGCAAGTTTCCAAATCCATCGAAATACAGTAATGATTTGAAAGCGCGTTAGTGAAACAGCACAACAGATATACATGAAGTGACATTTGCTAATGTATTCCCTGACAATGAATAACTGGACTGCTACGAAGATCATATGAAGTATGTCTCACCATACGTTGGTATGTCTGGGGTGTACTTAGACTGAAAAAACTGATTGCATTAATCAATAAGTGATATATCAAAGACGAGAGACAGTGTTTCATCGGGATATCCAAACACCGAGAAGAGAGTTGAAAATACGAAGCGAAGCGGAGTATTTTTAACGAACTTCGAGGTGTTTGGAAATGTGATGAAACACTGTCTCGAGTGTTTGATATATCTTCTCAATCGAAACAAAAACTAAGGAGTAAACCAAGAAATAAAATCGTCAAAATCCATGCTAATTAAGATCGAGTATCCAAACCTCCTTCACGGTTATGATTTTCTGTTTTAACTCGATGAATTATTAATGAGTTTGAGAAGAATCAAATAAACAACTCTGTTTATTTCCCGGAAGGTCCTTGCTATAAAAGATAAAACTAGATGTCTTCTCAAGGGAAAAAAATAACAATTTATATAAAACAAGACAGTTTTTACCTCTGTTTTGTGCCATATTTTGTAATTCTCTTTAGTTTTGGCTCGATCAACACATTTTATTGTCAAAGGAAAATCCATAAGCCGAATGATAAATTTCGGAAGCACGAGAATATTAAAGGAAAGCATTTTTCTTGTTGTGAGGACAAACCATTAACATAACTAATTTGTATGTGGGCAGTTTCATACCTCTGTCAAATTTGTAAAACATTCAAAATTTCACAAAAGTAAAAAAAACATGAGAATATAACTTTGGGGAAATTTGGCTATTTTGTTTCAGTTTTCGCGATGAGTTCAAATTATTTACACCCTGCATTGTACTGTAGCTCTGGGTGGAATTATACCATCATTACCAAAATTCACCTGTATTCGGCTCATGATTTCTTGTTACTGGTTTAATGCAAAAACAAGAATAATGCCATTGTTTTGAAATACAATTGCATCGTTTATTGGCTATCTCATTTTTGCAAATGTGTTAGGAACGCCGACTTTTGTTTGCTATATAGAGGGAGTAAGTTTCTAAAGAAACTGTGGTGCTGCGTCGGTGGGAAGTATAACAAGATAATTTGGTTTTGGGTTGATAATATGAATTGGCCACCTTAAAGAGATTCGAAAGCTGACGTTTCGAGCGTTAGCCCTTAGTCGGAGCGGCGTATAAACATGATAGTTATAGCTTTCAAGTAAAACATTTTGGCCTGGAAACTGGAACAACTTTACCATGATATTGTTTTCAATTTCCAGCGTAGCTGACTTTGTGCTAATTGTAAAACACCATTAGTTCCTGGATTATGTAAATATAACGTTCAACAATGATATTTTTCAATTTTTTTCAAAATGAACACAAAAAATGATTGCTCGATGTTTTGATAGTGAAGGTATCTTACAGTGACATCGTAGTGGGGCAACCATCAAACCTGTTATGCTCACAGCAAAGTTTCAGATCTCGTAAAAATTAATGAGCTCTAACTCTCATTGCTGACTTGAATAAAGTCAATACAGCAACCAGTCAATTTCTGGCACCTAACCTGCCAGTTTGTATTGGAGCGATATGTAAATTTAGAATTAACTTTCCTTCGCATTTTATCTATCATCGCTTTCTTGGGGAAATCGCCATTGCAATTTGTAGAATATTCGCTGCGCTCTAGCGCATTTGGTGCTTGACAATTTTTACTCTGATTTCACCTTCAGGACAACGAGTTCAGGTAGGGAATTTATTAATTTATAAAAGATACTTGTCATTAAGCGTCTAATGGCAAGAATCATTATCCACCTGCCACACTTTACTCGCTAAAAGCCGATATTACTCTTGGAGTGTTTTAGCTTTTCGACCAACCAAGGCGTATGCAGTATTGCGAACCCGTCGAAATCAACTTTTCTACAATTCAACTCCTTTCCAATACAACTGAACGAAATTTTCAATTCCCCGCTTATCTATTTTGACACAAAAATCATGTCCGCCAATTTTGTGGCTTGCAATGTTAAGGGTAAAGAATATTTTCGTTTGTAAAAGACTCTGTCTGTTGTTTAATAAAAAGTGAAAAAAATCCGTTTCGCCAGCACCGGTATTATAATTAAACCAATAAAGCCCGGGCTAATAATTTGGCTACAGTGGTAGGCTCAATAAGTAAGTTTTGCGACGTAATACGAAATCGTAATTTACTATACCAGCTAACTGAAGAACAACCCAGATACATCACAAGTAATATACAGTGGTCAGCAGTGCGATTTCAGTGCATGGTATATATTAGATGGCAAAAATAGCTATAAGATAAAATAGGGATTGACACTGAATACGACAAAAGACAAAGAAGAGATTAAAGTATTAAAGTTTGAAAAATAAGAATATGCAACTTCCCCGTCATGTAGCGTTGCCTTATATTGTTCTTAGTTTCAGAATTGATTTAATTTATAGTATGTCTTGTTTAAGCTTAAGAATTCTTAGATGTAGAACTGGAGCTTTTAATACTGTGAAAACCTGCTTTTGAGCCTCAAATAAGCCTGATATCATTAAATCCGAAGAAGGTTTACACCTGAGAGAATTGCCTGGCGAGAGAATTCTAAAACTTAATTGGACTGAGACAAAGAGAATATGAGGTATTAAGCTGAGAGTATTCCAGACGAATTGTTTGAACTATTTAAAGCATTGAAAGCAGTGATTTAAGGCTCGGATATTATCATTGTATTTTGTTATCACATTGAAAGTAAAGACTACGGCTTTCTTTAAAATAATAGCTGTGCCTTTTATTTAGGCCTAAGATTCATGCTGCCAGCTTATTCTTCCCGTTAATTAGGAGAGACTCTCTAAAGCTTTCCAATGGCGCAGTTGTGGAGTTATCTTATTGTTCCCGTGTGATTAATTTAAATCATTATTTTTATTCTTTTAATTCTTTAAAATTATCAGCATCTTAAGAAGGATGAAAATCAGTTGGTGATAGAATTTACTTAATTGGAGTAAATATTGGTATATCGCTAGTGTTACATTTTCGGCGCCATTTTTAACTTGCACCTTCACGTGCTGTTCTTCCATTCCATATCAAAGGATTTCTAAAAAAGCCGAGAGGGGGTAAGTTTCTAAAGAAACTGTGGTGCTGCGTCGGTGGGAAGTATAAAGGTGGATTTCCACTGTCGCGTATTTTTTTACGTGCGTAAACAAATGTAGAGACAATGTATGAACGACTTGCGTAAACGTGTACGCAAGTTTTCCATACATCGTCTCTAATTTTATTTACGCACGTAAAAAATTACGCGACAGTGGAAATCCACCTTAACAATATAATTTGGTTTTATCAACTGGGTTGATAATGTGAATTGGCCACCGTAAAGAGATTCGAATTTCACCGTAATCTCTTTACGGTGGCCAATTAACATTATCAACCCAGTTGATAAAACCAAATTATATGATTTCTAAAAAAAGACGGGTCCAGCAGCACCTTGTTGAAGCAGCAATACTATTGGGCGTGGAAACAATAGAGAACAATCCTAAACAAAGCCTCTAGCCCTGAAACAATGAAGACTATTGTCAAGGAGAACGAATGAAAAAATAGGTTTATATGAGGTGCTGGACTACCAAAAAAGACAGGTGACATAAATAAAATAATATCAACTAGGCCGGCAAATTTATTTGATGAACCACCAAATTCTCTGAACCATCATGAAAGCAAATGTATGCCAAACGGTAAGGAGAACTTGAGCGAAAGAGAAACGTTGCCACACCTGCTTCACTCAAGAAACCACGAATGAGTACTGTCCCGGATGACAGGAAATCCCTACCGGAAACTGGGAAAGAATTGCGTAACAATGCTAAATAAAACCATGTCACTACACACACACTCTCTCCTCACCTAGCCGGAGTTATTGTGCTATGTTTAAGGGCAATATATTTTAACTCAACAAACTTGTTCGCAAAGTTTGTGTTCCTTCTGGCAGTCGGCAATAAACACGAAGCTCTGGGAGCAAATGTTTGCGTTATCTGTCTGAGCATGTGCTTTCAGAGCAAGCATGGCGGACAAGCAGGCCGTTTGATCGTGGTACAGATTGACAGAGTTTCTATGATTCCAATTTTTTTTTCATTTTATACTGAACGATTTTTAAAACGTCTATCATTCCTTATTATTGTGAAAAATTCTTTTGCTAAGTTTTAAGCTGACTATTACCGATGATTTTTGCTATCCAACATTCACCCATACTATTAAAGTTCATGGGATTTTTTCCAGTAAAATCGTATAGAATCTTTTTGAATATTTATTGTATATGATCATCTTTTTTCTTTTTCTTTCTAATTTTTCTAGTAGTTGGGCATGGTGCCATGTCTGATAAAGATTTTGCCAACTTAATAAATGTATTTTTATATTTTTAGCAGATTTACCAAAACTGTATGATAAAAACAGGTTCCTTACCGTACAAAGGACCTTCGAAGGTTCTAATAACATTAAACGCACTGCTTTGTATCTGTACTGCAGGTTTTTCTTTCAATATTTTAACCCTGCATACATAAAGCAATCATTTTAGACAAACAGGATTCTCTCTGCCCTTTATTTTATTTCGTTTTGACGTCAAGGTAACTCAGTGGCTAATTGAAACTGCTTTAACGTCTATTAAATTTGATAAACAGTACGTCAAGGACTTCGTGCGTCAAGGAAACCGAAAGACATTTAGTAGATGAGTACCTAGCTTGAAATTATTCGAATTTCTTTGAACGGACGCGTTTGCTGAAACAAATATATTATGCTGCCAAATTCTCGTATGGAAGGCGATTGATTAGTCTGGACATATTTTGACAACAGTTGAACTGAACGTGGGCGAATTCAATAAAGATGACAAAATTACCTTTGTGTATCAATCATCTTGACATGTAAGAGGTTGGCAACCGGTAAGTCGCGTGTTTTATGTTAAGAATCATCAAGGAGAATGCCAACCAAATTCAAAAAAATTCAAACGAAAATTACATGTTTATAGAAAATAATAGTTTTTATGTGATACTTTATCAAATTCTTCAGGACATTTTCAATCATTCACGCAGATTTCCCGCCAACGCACCTGACAATATTTCAGCATGCTTGCGTTAAGTTTATTCACCTGCTACGTGATGTCTAAGAGTGTTACGAAACGTGATCGCTTTAACGCGTTATTTGCCAAAAGTGTTCGACTAAGCGTTACAACACCCTCGATTTCTTTTTTGGTGGCAATGATCACAACGCTTAATGGGAATCATTCGGTCAGAAATTACAAAAATACCGCCAAGCATTGTTAATTAACAGCTCCGTCAAACAGTAACACTATGCAATCCATGTGATGCTTCCAAAATGAATAAATTGTATTCTGTTTGAGTCGAAAGTCCAAGAGTCATTTTTTAAAGGCACCGTCATTCAATCCACCTGTTATTTTATGACGTAGAATTCAAATGAACCACATGAAAAATAGTGGTATTTTTACTCATTCCATCATTCGTTCAAACCTGTTTAAAAAGGTGATTTACAGAAAAGCAAAATGTCCTGACATGTAGAATCGAACAGGTATGTTATAGGTGCTAATTAAATGACAGATGTAATGGTGAAATGGCCACATTTACCGTGCAGTTTTCATCAATTTTAATACTTATCGATCATTTCTATTTTATCTTCGTTAGCGGTTAAATTGTGGATGTTACGTAACCTTCATTGTCCATTTCGGTAAAGTTAAAACAACAATGCTTTTCAATTTCGCCATCACTAAACATGGTATATTCGTTGTGAAATATTGGCAGTAGATTAAGCTTTTAGAACTATGATTTTGTCGATGGTATTTTTTATCCGGACGCAGTGGAAAACACCAAATGGATTTATTATCTTTAACGCCCTTGTTTATTTAACAGCGTGAACTCATGAACACAAAGGTATAACTGAGTATGAAAAACATAATTCTATCATTTCTTGGGAAAGTTAATCCTAAGAAATGGTGATTGAATGCAGAAAAGTTATTTTCCCGTCATATAGTGGAACCCCGCCGTATATGGTCGCCTTGATTCACCTACATCCGGTACATTTTCATTTGAATTTCGGTCGAAGCAGAGAGGCGAGAAATATTTCCTTCCAAGAAAACCCGGTTAAGGCGGCCACTCCGTTAATTCGACCAACGGCCACATTTTGAAATCCCAAACAGGGTATTTTCTCTAGTTTAACCCCGTTAATTCGGCTCTCGAAGGTAAAACGCATATATACAAACTTATACTTGAGAAATAAAATTGACCGTGAAATAACCGGGAGTCAACATTGAGATCGTGGTCTGTCCCCTTTGTCCCCAAAATCAGAGAGGTCGGGAATTTTGTTTTGAGAAGGACTATTCTCGTTTCCTTTTTAGAAACATATCTTCTTTTACCGATTGAAGTTTCAGGTTTTTAAAACAATTATATCTGTATTCCAGGTAGTCATTGTGTGTGCCATGGCTCTTTGGTGACTGTATTATAATTAACGGGGTTTCGCTGTATATTATTAAACTAAGCGTAATTGTGTAAGAGAATGCTCGTATTTATCTCTCAAGTGTAGTTCGATCGATCGTCTCGTAAAATTCAGTCATGTAGCCTCTTTTCAGCGCAAACTGCTTTCACTCTTTTTCTCTGTGCCGTTTATTCCTTTTTAGAATAGAGCCCTGTATGCTCGCTATGGAATCTTAGCGAGCTTTATTTTTAATAGAACATGGGCAAAAACTATAGAAACCCGGTACCCCGGATGTAATTAATGTTGCGTTGCGAATTGAAAACAATGGCGGGGACAATCTCTTAAAGTTGTCTTTTCATTTTATTTCTTTTATTATGGCTGCTAAAACAATTATTGAAATAAGTCAGGTGACTGGGGAGACGAAAATGTGGACAAGCTATTGAGCAAAGAGTGTCAGAAATACGAACAAGGAGGCCGCCGGCGCGCGTAAATTTGGTGATTTTTTAGGATTTTTAATGCTATATTCCAAACCAGCTAGAAGATGGGTTTCCCAATGGCCTATAAGAAAATAATGGCATTAATGCACTTTTGAGGTCTAGAAAAGCAGCTGAATGCCCTCGCCTGACGACTAGCAGCTTTTCTATACCTCAAGCGGGCATTATTTTCTAAAAGAACATGGTACCCATCTTCTAGTAGGTAAAAAAATTCAAATTTTGCTAAGCCTTCATGGCCGCAGCAAGGATTTTTCAAAGGGGGGGGGGGGGGGAGGAGGGGGATCGTCACACCCAGGGTACTCGCCAGATTATCATGTCGTCGACGTCCACACTGTGTCTTACTTGTTTACTCAAAAAGTCTCACAAAGAGGGGTTGGGGTGGGGTCGTCACGGGCACCCCAAGACCTCCCCCAGGCTAAGCCCTTGGCCTTTTACCGATTTATGGCAACACCAAGCAATAGCACCTCACTATATCTATTAAAAAACATTTCAGTAGATAAAATAAAATTCAGATCACGACTTTATGCTGGATATCCACCCATGCATAGAGAGATGACACTCGCGTCAGCCAATGAGAAGTATTCCGTGAGAAATGACTCACTTTGGCTCATTATTAAGCATAATACTAATAAATGTCTTTTTAGATGTGCTTTGAAATTTAAACTTATTATTTCTTACCTACCAAAAAGCTTTTAAAGTTTGAAATTATTACCGTTTTTTCCTTTTAATTTGTATCCATGTAAAGCGCATTTGATATCTTTTTATGAGATTTGCGCACTCAATATAATATTTCTGAAATGTTACTATGCTGCATTACACACTGCCATTAAAAAGCAAGACCTTGCATAAGAAATTTTCCTAGCTGAACTGAAACATTTTATTTTTCAAACTGCATTTGCAAATTTAGCTGTCGTTTAATTGATGCGGTAATTAAACGTTTCGAAGAGCAGATAAGTGAGATTCATTGCAAGGAAGAGCTAGTAATCTGACGGCTAGTAACAAGCAGACAGTTGCTGTCAGTTTTGACGTCAGAGAGTGAAGGTTGCCAATGGGTTCGTGCGTAATTTTAGTTCATTTCCTTAAAATAGAGCACTCCCTTTAAGCAGGCATTTATTGAGTAATAAAATTCTTGCCACCTGTTCCTAACTCGCATACTTTTCAAGTTCGTGATAACAAGTAGTCACGTGCCAAAACCAGGAAAGCACGAACACGGAATTATTTTTCTGAAAAGCCAACTTCATCGGATGCCGGATATGTGAAACTTACTTCTGTCTAACGCATCTATACTTTGGGCGGGGACTCTAATTCTACGCAGGGTTGGGTAGGTTTGTTTTGTTCCATTTCCAGTTTTGTCGCCGTATTTGTCGTCTTTAGGTAAAACTTAAGGACCCTTTTCATGCACCGCCAGCAAATATATTAGCACGTCTCTCGATGATTTTCATACAATCTCTTTCCTGAACTTGTTGCCTTTTAATTTCACATCTATTTTCTCATTTTGTGGCGAAAAAACTAAAATCTTATCTAATTTATTGTATACTTTTCCTTTAGTATCGATTTGGTTTTTCTGGTCATGTCGTTCATGTTTGCTTTGTGTATAACAGTCGGAGGGACAAGTGCCAGTTCATGACGAAATTCAGCCTCCAAGACAGGAATGAGCTCAGATGTTATTCCCTGAAGTTGCTAAGCAACGTGATGTGTTTGCTCTCGTTATTACTTACTGCCTTATCTCGTCCCCCCCCCCCCCCTCCCCCCTCTCTCTCTGTATATAAAAAGGTTGCTAAAACTTTAGGTGCAGTGTTTTACATGCACAGATAAAGCCTTTCTGCGATCTTTTTTTTGCTCCGCCATTAACCTATCGTTCTTCACTTGTGGCGACATGAGTAATTCGCGACTGCACGCGTTTTGCGTGATGCTTAATTAACTTGTAGGGTATTTAATATTATAGTCTGTTCGGTGTATATTAGGTTTCAAAAGTTGATATTTCTAAGACAAATATATAAAATAAAACCATAAAACAGAATTAAATATGACCCTTAACAACAGTCACATACACGCTATGTTTATTTGATGAATAATATATTCTAAAATTCCTTTTCGCCTTAGTTATTGGTCGTTATTAGCTTGGGGCTCAAAAATGCATTACGTATCTTACGAACTCTGTGATATGAATACCAAACTATCAAAAATTTAGTGCAGAAATAGAGTCTTGAACTATAGTGTGGTTGTAATTTCAGACAGGTATTTAAATAGGGATGTTAATGAAGTTCTCAACTGTCAAATGCGAAAATGTTTTTCTTTCTGGAGCAGATCTTGAAAATTTGTAAATAACTAAAGCCCGGCGGTTTGGTGATGACGTATTTCAATTCTTGAAAATTTATTAATCGGTTATTGAATAGTTTCCCCAGCTTCAGTTTTAAGGCAAGTGTGCGATTTTTCATTTAATTTCCTCGTCGCTTCAACGTTCCAATTTTATGGACAAAAACTAAATCTGATTATCAAAACGTCCCGTTTTATACAAAGGGAATTTGAGAAGAACACGTTTTTTGAATGTATTGGTCGTTTCATCCGTTCAACAAGGCGTATGATTCTTGAAGCTGTCGACATGAATAATAAATGTGTTATTATCAGTCTTGGAAACTGGCTGCCACAGTATATTTTGACGCTAGCAGTTCTGTTCACGATGTGGTAAACAAGTCAAAATGGCGGCATGACATAGCGGCGTGATAACGTAAAAAGTCAATCTGTCTTTATTTTCATAAGGAATCTGAGTCGAATTCATGAAATGCCCAAACAAATTTTTTAAGAGCCGTTTAGTTTGTAAAATTCTTTTGTGTTTAACGTTGTTTACAAAACAAAATTCGGCAACAGTGAGAACTAATCAGTTTCGGTTGGCTTACCACTGGAGCCATAAAATAATTGAGTTTTGGAGGATGAAATATGAATAATTTTCCTCTACAATATAATTAAACTGAATATTAAATCGGAAAATTGTACGAGCGAGATAAGCAGGGCCGTCAATTCCAGGACATTATTTCGGTGTTTACAGACTTGAAGAAAGGAAGTAATTTAGAGTGTGAACTTAACAATTGGATCTAATTTTGCAACTTTTTCATGAAATTAGTTCGATAGTGTAGTGAAAAGGCAAAACTTCCAATGTAATGATCTAACTAAGAAAGCAATTATATTTCTTGTCAGTCATTCGGCGCCACATAGTGTGGAAATTCTATAATTCTGCTCGGTTTATAAGAACCCCTGAGGACACGATTCAGTTATGCGCGTGGCAAGGTATCTATCAAATCGAACATCCAAATAAGTTATGTTCTAGTTATTTGCTGAAGAAGGTCACGTTCGACCGGTGGTAAGCGATTATGGCTTCAATTGTGAGTGTTTAAGTAATTTCCGGCCCGTTGGGTTTGTTGAAGGCTCCCCACAATTGCAAGTCCGTCGAGATATCTGACAGGTGTGAAATAGTTTGATCAAAGCATTTTCTAAAGAAGTCGATTTTTCATTTTATTTCGCTTTTGTCTGCGATTTCTTCATTTGCACAACCTTGTAGCGTCAGATAATGATATCGTGGCTTTCACTAGGAGATATATCGTTGAATATTTCATGTGTTTTTGATAACGTCTTTGTGTTGCCTTATTGATATATGTTCACCCAGCGGCGCTACCCTAACTCACCGTCATTTTTGTTAAACGTGAAAACCTGACTGGTGGAAAGACTGTTGTTATGGTAATTTCGTCTGATGTAGATAATCTAAAGTAAATAGTCAGAAATTAAGAGGTGAAAAAGCTGCTTGTAACTTCACATCGAGGCGCGCGTGTTAAAATTGTAGTCCTTCAAGCTTCCTAATCAAGCCGCTTAAAATGTAAGAATTTATTCGTGGTTGATTTTCTTTAGTTTTTAAATTCAATTCAGAGCCTAGATCTTCGTAATCGTGGGAAATCGCCAGGAATTGTTTGAACCGGGCAAAATCGAATCTCAGCCCATGTTCTAGGCAGCACAATCGCTAAAGCAAAATCGGATTTTGCGGTGAATTACGTACGAAGTTTAAGGTTTTGAACTTTTGGATATTGCCGATCGTTTCTAACCAAGGGGAATTCACTAATTTTAATCCAATTTTTGAAGAATTGTACAAGTTGTGTACCACCATTTTCACCCGGCAGGCTTGATCGAAACTCAATATTCTTGACACGGACGTGTATATTGCTTTGGCAAACAGGTGCTACCCCCACTGGATCATATGTCAACATGAAGGCGTCAAACCTACATGAGTTTAAAAGTCTACACTTTAGATGACAATATTTGCGCTAGAATATTCATATGTATTTGTGAGTTTACAATGATAATTGCTACTTGTCAAAAGCCCTTCATTTAAACTGAAAACACCCAAGACATAGCTCATTTGCTGCTTTGGTGTATTTTCAGGGACGATATGCCTGTTGGACGGAGAGGGCTTGTTGTGCCTCAAAACACTTTTCTGGAAAATGTTGTCCGCCGCTCGAATGGATTGCGTAAGTATTGTTGTGTCGTAAATCTTCAAAAATGCTAAACAGATTCAGTTCACTATAAACAGGAAAATTATTTCCATAAATTTGAGTAGAAACTGACTAAACAAAAACACTCGCTTTCAGTAAAACTTGGTGTTTGACTTAATGACCTTTCGAGGGTGCTTTTAAATTCTAAAAGGAAAATGGATTTAAAAAAATTCGCTGTCATTTATAGTGAAATAGCAAATTAAAACTTTTTGCTTGATTGCCTGTTTGTCTCGCTCACGTTGATATGCGATCTGATGAGAAGAAATAAATGGATGAAACAAAACAAACGCACAAAGCCAGGCGCGGGGGCAGGTTGTCCGGCTTAAAATGATTTGCTTCTGAATATAAGGAAGTGTAAAGGACAAAGCTAAGATTCACGAAATCTTGAAGAACCTGCTGATTGTTTTACGACTGAGGAAAGATTCAGCAATGTTCTGACTTCCCTCAGAACACTTGTCTTTTTAAATTATATATCAATTTCTAAAAACTCAAATATTGTGAATACAGTATTTATCCTTCAACTTTTTTTTGCGAAACACAGGTTGAATTCAATGCAAACCCTTTTTTAATGTAATTTAAAAATTACTTCTATACTCGCAATCATTTCTTAAACGTATGGATGCAAATGTTTTTATATATTCACTTTTATTTTAATCGTGCCTAACGTTTTCTTTCACACGTACACTGCCAGTGGAATGTTAACATCTTTAAAATCAGACAATGAATATCTATATTTAATTTCCATATTCGATGAAACAACCATATTATCGAAGCCGTTCACATACGGGTACTGCCAACATTTTTGTCTTCATTTACTAAGCCAATTTGATATAGTGTATTTACAATTCTGACTAACCTTTTTGGGTTGATTTTGTGGGGCTCACGTCGTCAGAAAAGGGCAATATGTTTTGACGTGAAGTCGTTTGCCTTTGATAACGTTAAAATAAAGATAGATTATCGGATATGCAGGTACACTGAAAACAATATATATCGCTCTAGCAAAAGCGGTGCTATATCATGGTTACGAAACTATACACCATTTTACGTTACTCTTTATATCAGGCATTTAGAAAATCCACCCGATTTAAAAAAGATAGGTGTTTAGAAAGGGCATGTATGCTAAATTTACCAAATACCAAATGTGAAAGAAATTGATTCAAAATCTGACTCAAACGATGTGTTCAAAATTTGCTTGTGACATTTTCAAAAGTTGATGGCAGGGTGGAACGTTCGCCAACTGCTCTTTACGAACGCCGGTTATTTTGGCGTTTTTAACAGGAAATATCTCGTTCAATATTTAATGCGATTCTCTAATATTTACCGCAGTTATGTATGACGTAGAAGCGTTTACGATTTTGTATTCTATACTCTTACTAGACTAAAATATGAGGAAATCAAAGGACGCCGGTTCAACTAAGATCAGCCTAATCAGTTTATGGTTTTCTATGGAATTCCGGTGAATATTTCACCAGTAATGAATACTTTTTGGTATAAAACTAATCTTACTGCGAGCTGTGTTCAAATTAAAAAAGTTAATTCAAAATGATATTTTCGCAATAATTTATGCTAAAATCCCAATCCTTTTGACAAGTATAGAATGTGTAATGATCTAAGATATCCAAAAAAATTCTGAATATTTTTCAAAGATTGTTGGGAAGTCATTTCAACGTTTTCAAAGGTCTGAATATTTGCCAACAAAAGTTTTGTGTTATTTGCCAAACTAATACGTATTTCTGCTATTACGTAAGTAATAACAGAAATATGGAAATATGTGGCGGAAATATGGGTCGAAAACATGTGTGTCTCCGTTTAGTCATGCCGGAAAAAGTTATTTTGGGAATCATATTTTGATCCTCGGGAATTATTTCTGAAACGTTTCAAGAATCCAGAACATGTGTTATATGAGCCTAGTGGCCCATCAGGCCGGAATTTAACCCGGTTTTTGTAGCATGAAGCGACAGAGAGTATTTCTACTCCCCCTGAATGGGATGCTAGTCCATCACAGGATTATCCCCAGCAGTAAATTTATACACCAGCTGGGCGGAGAGACGCACTGTGAGAGTAACGTTTCTTGCCCAAGAACACAACACAGCGCACTAACCTCCAACACTCGCGCGACTTAAAAGGAAGATATTTGTTTCCTCAAGCCCGTTTCCTATAGCGACCAGACTTAAATTTCTCCTAACTATGTCAATACATTATCAAGTACACAGGTGATAAGAATAAAGAAATACATCAACTAGGAAACATTACCTTGATGCATCACTAAATTCTTACAAATGACATTAACAGAAAGTAACGGGAATTGATATTTGGTCACCGACAACCTGCACTCTAATTAGAGAGTGGATTGAAAATATACTCGGAAGTGGTACAAAGGTTTTATAAGCCCCCTGGAGGCATCTTCTTCAAAAACTACTTACAGGGGGATAGCTTAATATAGAGGGTGCTAATTAGAGAGGAAGGTTTATTTAAAACCTGTTAATCAGGCAGCACAACATCATCATCATCATGCATCATTACCTTTCACAAAATTATTACCTTTAACAAAATAGGAGAAATGAAACATAAACACGGCGGAGAGAACGCTCCAGAAACATAAGATTATAATGTTTTATATTTAGCTTGCTATCTTTGAACATATAATTAAGAGACAGGAATGCTTATAAGCTCTACTACAGGGGTATTACAATTAGAAAGAGACACTTGTAAATAAAAGCAGACATAGCAGCGTCAGTCTATCATTTTAACAACGAATTTTTCATTCATTTAAACTGCACGCAGATAAACAAAAACTATTATTTTTCTGCGTCAACACCAAATAAAGAAACTGAGACACTTTGTCTAGCGGTATTATGCCTATTTCTATATTACATGCATGAAGAATTCATTGCACGAGGTTTCACAAACAAGTTTTAGTCGTTTGCGTGGATGCAATGGATGAAAGGGAATGGGCTCCTTGTCGGATAGCTGACTTTAGGTCACTTTAGTTGTGTATTGTAGTAAACTTTTCTCTTTTTAGCAGGAACTTACACTAATAATGGAAGCAATTGTCTGCGTTACATCTAAAAATGTCCATAGAAGAATCACAAGGGAACTTTTAACCTCAAAATCACCAGCTTTGGCAAAGCTGTTTTCGGTAAAGGTTTATGGTGACTTTCACTTATCTTTCACTGAGCCAATTAAACGCACACCCCATTGCTGAGTAAAAATATTTGGTGAAATTAAAGAACATTCGAGAAGGAAATTCTGTTGTAAATTAAAGTTTTCTAATTTCACTGCAAATTTGTTTCCATCGTCGATTTTTTTTGTTAATCGTATACAGTAAAGCCTGCAGGGAAAAGTTTGGTTCGAGCTTGTGATATTCCAATATATTATCGCTAAACTTTTTTGCTCGCGGAAAAGTGACAAAAGTGGATAGATCATAATTTTTAAATTAAAAGAAGAACTTTATGACTAATTTATGTTTAGTACATCAGTAGTTTTAATAATTGATGACCAACCCGCCTAAATAAAATGAGGGGTTTTGTGGTTTTAGTAAGGCGTTTTCAAGGGCGAAGGAAACGTTGATAAAATAATTATTTCGTTCCAGAAATGTTTAGGTTTTTAAAGTTGTGACACGTACAGAAGAACTAGAAGATAAAAATGAAATGGGAAAAGTTCTAGTAAATAGTCAATGGTAAATAATAAATAGTAACTAACGAATCGCGATTAGTTTCAAAGTGTGGGCAAGCACCATTCAACGTAACATTTTCGATTCCAATCTTATGGTAAGGTAGGTAAAGTCTGCGTTCGAACCCAAGTGGCTCGCCATGCCGGCGCTTATCTCCGGTTTCCGTAGCATGAAGCGACTAGGATTATTTCTACTCTCCCTGGATGGGATGCCAGTCCATCGCAGGATTACCCCCCAGCAGTAAATTCGCCGGTACCCATTTATACAACTGGGCGAAGAGAGGCACTGTGAGAGTAAAATGTCTTGCTCAGGAACACAGTGTCCTCGGCCAGGGCTCGAACCCAGACCGCTCGATCCGTAGACGAGCGCACTCCTCCCACATTGTAGGATATGACTAAAACATTTCTAATGGCTCGAAAATTATCTGACAGATAGCAAACTAAAACGATTTAACACAGTTAGATGAAAATAAACTTGACAATTATATAAAGGGAAAACTAAGACAACATTCAAATGGTTGTTATAGCTTTTCGTTCAACAAAGCCTGATGTTGTAGCCTCTGACTTTTTTTGTTTCCTTTATTTTTGCAGGCTTTTTATTTAATTTTTGTGTACTTATTTTTTTTTTTTGCGATTTTCAACCAAGTTCATCACAAATGTATTTCTAGTACACTAGAAAAATAAGATTTGACGTTTTGGAATATGGCCATGTTAATCTCCGTTAGTCTAGGTTCCATAGAGCAACCCCTCTGGGTTAATTTTCTTGCGCGAATCGTCCAATAGGCCATTTCCGAGATGCTGTTTTACTCTGTTTCAAGACGAGTCTTGGTGCACGACATTTTATATGGAAATGAGTTTTACTCGCACATCTTTTGTCTTGAAAATCAAACTCATTTCCATATGAAACAGGTAGAAGGCAGCTCAGAAATGGCTTATTAAAGAGAAACAATCACGAAAGGAAACATGATAGCGAGAAAATCTGCAGACTACGAGCAAAATCCAAATTTCGCGCGACCACATTTATTAGCTCGATTGACTAAGAAAAAACAGAGACTGCTCCTAGTCTAGAAAATCTGCTTCCATTCGCGCCTTGCGCTGTTCGACCTGCTCAATTCTTTCTTATAATAAACAAACCCTTCCACTTTTACTGTGTCTCAGCAAGCCCTAAGGAACTGTGGAAGAGGGGGGGGGGGGGGGGGAGGCACAAAAATTTCGAGCAACTTGAATTTTAAGTCGTCTAAGTCGGGAGGCTTAATTGGATATAGAGAGACCACTAGAACGTTAAGATCTCTCTATCTTGATACCAGAATATGTTCTACTGTCAAAGTCATCAAACCTTCAGGTCATTTTAGACTTGGGGAAATGCATATTGCAGTGTGTCAGGAATGATTCCGTTCAGGATTATTAAGATTTTGTTATTGTTAAAAATGTCAGGAAGATGAAATTTTAATTTTATAATTTCTCATGCGTGTGTGTTTTTGTTTGACAAAAAAACTGGTGGGGCCCCTCCCCTTGCTACGGTCCTGGCCCCGGTTGTTCAATGGGTGGATAACACTATCCACTGGATAAATCACTATCCAGTGGATAGTGCAGTTTGTTTGGCCAACACTTATCCACTGGATAGTGATTTATCCGTTGGATAGCGTTATCCACCCTTTGAACAATCGGGACCTGTTGCTAAACTCAATAAAAGCCGGACACCTCCCTAAGACGGACAGGTTGCTCAGTTGGTACCGGCCTTGATGGTGTCCGTCTAAGCGAGAATTGACTGTACCCTATTGAACCTATTCGATCACCGTATTATCGTCGACGAAAGCTTTCTACAAGAATCTGATCAGCCAAGTGCAAGCACACAAATTTGATATTTCTCTAGGAAACCTTAACTCTCATTGTTTTGGTTGCAGACTCGTTATTCGTACTTGGAAATGCTCAAATCCTTGAGAATCCTATCGTGTACTCAAGCGACGGGTTTTGTAAGTTCACGGGCTTCACACGAGCAGACGTTATGAAGAAAAACTGCGACTGCAGTTTCCTGTTTGGTCAGCAGACAGACCCCGAGACTGTTAGAGAGCTCCATAATGCCCTGCAGGCTAAGACCGCGATTCAAAAAGAGTTCATTGCATACAAGAAAGACGGTAAGTCATTTTGCACAAAAAATATAGGCCCGCAAGGTGTGCAAAAGCTTGTCTTGAGGAAAATTATGGTAAATGTACTTACGGCCACAGTCATTTTCTTTTCGTCCAGGCGAAAGGTCCATACATTTTTATAAGCAAACCCCGTTAATACGGTCAAATGCCACATTCTGAAATCCCAACCTGTATAATCCTTTACAATTTGTAACGGTAATCATACGGTTTCAAGTTCAATTAGGAATTAATTTGCACGAGAAAGTTTTTCAAAAAGCTGAAATTTCAGCTTTTTGAAAACCTCGCAATTGCCTGGAGGAAGTGCCGGAAGATCGTATTCAAGACAGGAAGTGAGCATTTAACGCAGACTTGATATTTTATTTACTGATTGGCTGATTGAAGATCAGCTGATAATGCTACGAACTGAAAGCGGTTTGTTTGAAACATTTGCAATCATAATCCAAAAATTCGATGTGTAATTTGCACTGGTGTTACACTTTTTGCACTGGTGTTACACTTGAACTGCACTGCTCTGAGCCAATCAGAATCAAGTAATTTTTTCATTTATATTATTATACCGAGCTATTATACCGTTGATACGGCCGTTAGAACCAAATGCGCGTTCGTAGTTGTCCAAACAAAACAAATACAGTACTTGAGAAAGTAAAGGAACGTTTAAAAAATACTTGGAAAGCTTTTGCAGCCGGATATATAGACCAACTTTGTGTTGGTACTATTTACTATTTATTATTTTTCGTTAAGGCACACCAATGTGGGTTCTATTCCATCTTGGACCAATCAAAAACGAGAGAGGTGAAGTGATGTTGTTTCTCGTCACATTAAAAGATATCACGGAATACAAAGATCCTATTGTGGGTACAGGTAAATATACTCATTAATTATTACGCCAATATCCGTTTCCTTTAAAAGACAGCGTTTTTGTCATTGTGCAAGTGCACAAGAAATATGTCAAAATTTTGCAATTCACACACCTTGTTTTAATATAAGTAAGGTATTCGCAGCAAGTACCATTCATTATGACAATTCTCCGAAACAAAATTAACGTATTTCTGTTGGCGTAGCTCTAGTCAGGAATTCGAAATGTGAAGTTACGTAGAGCCTCGAAACGCATCATTGTAAATGGTAATTTTATAAATATATATTTTTTAATTTCAATAACACATGAAGTGACAAGAGATATCGAGCTCCTTTCTTCTTATAGGTTGATGTAGTGAAGTTTAAAGCGATTTTATAATAACTTAGTTTTCCGTGATAATATATGATACAAGCAATAATCAAGAACAGGTCAAAGTTAATCTGAGAGAGCGGAAAGTGTCGAAAGTAATTCGAGTTTGTGATAGGTTGAAAAAACTCGCGTCACTTTTTCAGCCAATCAGAAGAGAAACCAAACCCAATAGCGACTCGCTCCGTCGCTCCGTCGCTCGCGCGCGTTTTCCCGCATGCATTTGCTTCGAGTTTTGATTGCTTAACTGGATTGTGTGTGTTTTTTGATTGGCTAGAATGATTATTTTGGTTTTGGTTTTACAACCCTCAATTAAAAACTGCTCTAAAATACATCTATCTGGTTAACTAGTAGAGCGAGGAGAGCGAGTTTCAATTGAGTGTTGTAAAACCAAAAACAAAGTTATTACTTGGGCCAGTCACAAAAGACGGAGACAATCCAGTGAACCAATCAAAACTCGAAGTAATTAAACGTAGCCGACACAAAGCGCGGGAAAACATGCGTGCGTTTTGGTTTTATTCCTGATTGGTTGAAAAATTGGCGGGAGATTTTTAAACCCATCACTAGGCAAAGTAAGCCAAAACCAAAGCAAACGCAGAATACTTTCGACACTGAAGTGAAAACCGCTCTAAGAAGCCTCACTTATTAAAAACTGTATGCAATGTTTCTAGAACAACATTGGAAGTTACTGGAAACGTGTAACTCTTCTTTGAAAAAGGATTGTGAGTCTTAATGTAAAATAATAACAAAACAGGAAGCTTATAATAAATCCCTTTGCATAACTGATGGCGTGTGCTTTAAAAATAACAATTTGTGTATGTATTAGAAATAAGACATTGTGTTCTGGGTAGACAATATAACTAAAGGTACCCACTGAAGAATTGTCGGTGGCTTTATGTTCCGATGGCGAGCCCAGAAGCAAATCATGTTTGTGCATCATGGGAAGGATTTTGACAGATATCTGCGCGCGAATTTTGGTAATTAGCAAGGACTGAAAGAAAGTAAACAACATTCACTACACTTCGTAAATGACCTGGCATGAATTGTCTCTATAACTAATACCCCATTTACATCAACAAAACATGTCTAATTAAACCAAGTATGTTCGAATAGGTATATAGGTATACTTTATTTATTTAATTCAAAGAAACACGCTAGCCCCAACAACACTCACCTGGTTTCCATGGAGGGCGTGTTTGTACAGACATAAAAAGAGACTAAAACTAATAATATAAGATTAATAATATCGTAGATCATAAAAAATGTGTGCTTTCATTGTGCCAAACTGATTTGAAGTCGACAAACATCAGTTACTGAGCAACTTTTGTACTTTTCATTTTTCAGACAATGGAGGGCCCAAAGGTTGGGCGCGGCTGAATAAAACTCTCACACGCCACAAGTCAGTTCTTGTCGCATTCAAACAGAAAACATCAACACAAAGGAATGCCCAGCAAATCTCAAGTGTGAGTAAAATTATTTGTCTTTTATCTTGCTCGCAGTTTTGCTTTTCCGCGTTTTTTTTCAGAATTTCTCGTGATGCATGTGCAATATTTTTGGTAATTGCCCAACCCCTTTTCCCCCTCCCATTCAAAAATAAAATGGTCCGTCCCTTAACCTTCAGGGGGAATGAAAATAGGATTTAATCATCGGAAAGTTAAAACAACCGGGATTGCATTGTATACGAGTCGTGTTCAAAAAACCCAGTGTAGTGTAAATACAAAATGATTTAACAGTACTCAATTGTCTCTTTTCAGCCACAATGTTGATCGTTTGCAAGTTTTTAAGTTTGACAATTTGTCAGAAATAAAACTGTCAAAACTTATTTAGGCCGTTTGCTGGTTTTTAATGTTGATCGCCTACAGATCTAACTAGTTTTCCACTGAAGTTTGTAATCGCTAATTGGTTAGCGCAACATTTACTACGAGAGTGGAAAAGGAAGATTTTACCGGACATACAATTTCCTTTCCTGTTGTGTTCGTCCGGTTGCCGGGAGTCAAGTAACAATCTTTCCGTGGTCAATTCACCTGCCGTCGGCAAACTCTAAATTATTGAGAATTGTTATCTACAGAAAAAAGGCTATTTTTATAGGCTATGTGAAAACTCCGTATGATGTTTGGCAAAAATTGAGTTGGGTTTTAAACACAAAAAACTCAGCGGCGCTCGAACAGTGATTTTTTTTTGGCAGAATTATTTATATACATGTTACTGTACGTCAAGTCACAAGCTAGAATGACATTCGAAATGAACGTAAATCGAAGCAGTTCAGATACGTGTTCAATGTATTGTTTGCAGCTTTCCCAACTTAAAAGGTATTCGTGTTTACATTAGTAATTTTTGTAATTACTTTGATCGGTTGCGAAAAGTTTTGAATTTCAAAGTAGACGCGCATTTGGTAATTAGCAAAGATAGCGAGGTTCCCAAACACGGTTGGACGAAGGATTATTTTTAATTATTGTCACAGTCAACCCGAGTACCGCATTCAGTTTATTTTTATTTTCGGGAATTGCAATCAGATTCTGTTTGTTCTGATAGCTCGTCGCTCATTTATACTGCAGTTTATATAAAACAATATATGAATACAAATATGCCTCGTGTAAAACCTCAGGCTAAAGAAAATGCAACAACTTCGTATTCCCATCGACAAAAGGATGAAAATGATCCGCGGGTGAGTATGATTTAAGAGCGTATAAAGTCTGCGTTTTAATGTTGAAATTAAACATGTTTGAGTTTTGTACACTGAGACAAGGAAACGGAATTTTAGGAGAGGCCATTTTGACAACTCGGTGTCTTGTAACTTCTTATTGCGTATTTTAGCTGGCCGCCTTTGTTCTTAATTCCAGCCACCTTTATTTAATATATCTCGGTCGACGTGTAATGGGGCCAAAATATCTCAAAACCGTCGAAAACCGGTAGAGATACTATGGAGATTCACAACTTTTTCCACCTTTCTTGCATCTAAGACACGGAAAACATCAAAAGTAGGTCTCTGGTCTACAATCATTATTGATCAAGCAGCTGTTACAATTATTGAATTTGGTTTGCTAGACTGTTCAATTAGTATACAGATGATTGAAAAAACTGTAATTTTTGCTATTTAAACTATTAAATGTTTCCTTATATATTTTGCGTCCAAACTGGGGTAGCCCTCGTTTGTTTTAGAGAGACTGAAGAAATGAAAGCAAACTAAAATTAATAACAAAAATTTTCACAGAAGAAAGTATTTATCGGATCGAAAACTTTCGCCGGTTGCGGAGTAAATATTAAGAAAAGCTTCAGCAAATCGTTCGCGGTGCGAAAGAGCGACGATTGAGCGTGGAAATCATTTTCTAATTCTGCAAAACTAAACTGAAGATATTTTTATAGTATCCTAATCTTTAGTTACTAGATAAATAACTGTCGCAAGAATCGAGATTTAATGATTGCGTCATTTGACCATTCGCGCGGTTTTCCGCACGATATGTAGCCTGTGAATACAGCCGTCTTTCTTCTCTCCGCGAAGTTCTCTTGTTGCATCGGTTTTCTCTTTTCTATTTGTCAGCGGCTAAAACGAGTAGCGCGAATCGCGCGGTTTCTTCGCCTCAAATGCTTTTATAGTGCGGGACAGTAGAAGAAATAGCTGAAATTGTTTTATTTTTTAAACGTTTTTATGTTAGGCCTGTCAAATCCGTGGAAAATTTGTCAATGGTTTATGTAAAAATTAAAATCAACCGTGAACCCTCCAATTCAATTTGCCGATCTGTATATAAAATCTCTTGCCAAGTACATAGATTCATTGTAAATTATATGCCCACAGAGGGCTCCTCAACTGAGTGACGTATAATTAAAATGACTTATCTATAAAAGCTAGAATGTTGAAAAAAAGGAAACTATATTTAAGTCCAAAGACATGATGGCGGATTTAATGTGTTGCATAAATTTTTTTTATTATCATCGTCGTTTCATCTTTTAACTTCTTAAAGGGCCACTGCTACGAGTATCACTCAAAGGCACACACAAGAGCATAAAGGCGTATTAGTACATCAATGGAAACTTACAATTAGTGGTCCAGTGTTGTTACATTCAGTTACTATGCCAGTGTCAGGGCTGAAGCTATAAGAGGAGCGATATTATTGTGAAATCATCAGAATTAAGCTTTGCATCTCAACTTAAAAACGTCAGGCCACAGGCAGCCCAAGCTCACGTTGTGATCAGGATCACATTGCAAAATAGCTGTCATGGCAAAAATATAACAGTTTGTATGGGAATAATTTACAACACCTTTTAGCAAACCGAAATACTGACAAATCTTAAATAAAATTGCCTTACCTTTCTTTCACTGTGTTTTTATTCTTGTCTGAACGCTTATTTTGCCGATTCTTGGCCATTTAGGCGAGTTATCGCTTTGTGGGTTCCCCACTACAAAGAAAAGAACAAGGCTGCACACTCCAGTTCGGAACGCCCGACGAGCCAAGCGAAAAATCCCAGCTTAAAATGGTCAAACGGCCTCAAATCCATCGCGAATTCCAAGAAGAGATGTTCAAGTTTCATTTTAACTCAACAACAACTCAGTCCAGGTTCTGCCATCGATGCCAAGCGGCCGTTTGTTTTAAAAAATCCAAGGTAATAAGATCTCC
>OX393565.1:26066972-26139472 GCA_947652115.1 Blastomussa wellsi
AACCCCGCCACATTAACAAACCATACCTCACCTGAGTACCACACCGTAAACCACACCGTCAATTGCTCTCAACAAGTTTTGTTTGACTCCCCTGGTCCCCTCAGGACGATTATCGAGGCGGGGTTACCAAGGAGTTTTTTAAGGGTCGTGTGTCGTGACGAGCGTGTACTGGCACAATGGAGATCTTATTACCTTGGATTTTTTAAAACAAACGGCCGCTTGGCATCGATGGCAGAACCTGGACTGAGTTGTTGTTGAGTTAAAATGAAACTTGAACATCTCTTCTTGGAATTCGCGATGGATTTAAGGCCGTTTGACCATTTTAAGCTGGGATTTTTCGCTTGGCTCGTCGGGCGTTCCGAACTGGAGTGTGCAGCCTTGTTCTTTTCTTTGTAGTGGGGAACCCACAAAGCGATAACTCGCCTAAATGGCCAAGAATCGGCAAAATAAGCGTTCAGACAAGAATAAAAACACAGTGAAAGTAAGGTAAGGCAATTTTATTTACGATTTGGCAGTATTTCGGTTTGCTAAAAGGTGTTGTAAAATATGCCCATACAAACTCTTATATTTTTGCCATGACAGCTATTATGCAATATGATCCTGATCACAACGTGAGCTTGGGCTGCCTGTGGTCAGGCTGACTTTTTCGAGTTTAGCTCTTGGCGGTTTGAATGAATAGGCGTCCTTTAGATGTTCATGTGCATTTCGTGTGTGTGAGAAAGTATACCTAGTCATAATTTCAGTGTCGTTTTACTAAAAAAGCAGGAAAATCCCTAGACGTACCTCAAAATTATGAAGCAATTTTTCATGTAATATCAAACACAAGAGACAGTGTTTCATCACATTTCCATACACCGAGAAGAGAATTGAAAATACGACGCGCAGCGGAGCATTTTTGACGAACTTCGCGGTGTTTGGAAATGTGATGAAATACTCTTCTCAATCGAAACTAAAACTACGGAGGAAACGAAGAATAAAATCAAAATCTATGCTGATTAAGATCACATTTCCAAACCACGGTTACGGTTATGATTTCCTTTGTTTTAACGTGATGAATTATTAATGAGTTTGAGAACTTAGTAGTAAATGGTTGACTAAAACGATTTTTTAATTGGTTTTCAGCTGATGTCTCTGAATGACGAATTATTACCCGATTATAAACTCGACGTGCCGCATACTCCACCCAGGGTTATTCTTCATTACACAACGTTCAAAACGACTTGGGACTGGATTATTTTGTTCCTGACACTCTACACGACCATCTCTGTGCCCTTCCTTGTTTGCTTCGATTTCGAACATACTGCCGTGTCAATCCTTGATCTGCTTGTCGATTGGCTATTCCTTGCTGACATTGCTTTGAACTTTCACACGACCTATGTGGGTAAAGACGGGGAGGTAATCGATGATCTCAAGATGATTCGCTGGAATTACCTTCGTAGCTGGTTCTTTTTGGATCTTGTCTCCTCGCTACCTTACGGGGTGCTCTCATTTATAACCAAGGATTCAGAAACGGTAAGGGGCTTTACCTTCAAGTGATCAATTTCTAGTTTCTCCTTACAATACCGGTACATTTTCGAGCAGACAGGCGATGAGAATAAAAATGCCTCATCTATGTGCTGTTGCCTGACTACATAAATCACTTTATTTGAGTGCATTGTACTTTCTAGTAATTATTTCTTATTTCTAGAACGCAACAACCCTGCTCGGATTTCTTAAAGTGTTTCGCCTATTAAGACTGGGAAGAGTGGCAAGGAAAATCGACAAATACCTGGAGTACGGGGCTTCTACATTCTTTCTACTCATGCTGTCATTCTGTCTGGTCGCTCACTGGATGGCCTGCATTTTCTACTTAATCGCGACCGGATATGACAAGTATGCACCCCATGGCTGGCTGCAGGTCTTGGCACGTACCGTTGGGGAACATTACAAGTATAAAAACGGAACAGATGAAATTGATCTAACCACGGGGCCTACTTTACCTGGGAAGTATGTGTCAGCGCTTTACTACACTCTTACCAGCCTTACAACTATCGGGTTTGGAAATATTGCGCCTAACACAACAGCTGAGAAGCTGTTTGGCTGTATCACTATGTTGCTTGGAGGTTAGTACACTTTCGCTTTGAGTGCGCAGCTGTGGTTAACTCTCTATAAGACGGACGCCGATCGGGAATGCCACCAAATGACCCCTTTAGAGAGGTTTCGGGCTTATAGAGAGTTCAGGTCAAGGAAAATTCGTATTTCTGTAAAAAAAAAGGCGCTCAGGGACCGATACCAGTTGTCCGTCTTAAAGAGGTGAACGGCTTATAGACATTTTAGATACAGTAAAATGACTGAAAACAGCGCACAGGGACTAACACCAGTTGTACGTCTTGTTAAAGAATTACTTCACGTTTTTACTATAACTGATACACGTTTGACGTTGTTTCCCTCAGCGATCCTCTTCTCTCTGATTTTTGGCCAAGTCTCCGCCATTCTTCAACAGGCACAGAAAAACACTGCCAAGTATCACTCGATCATTGACAACATGAAGCAGTTCAGTAAGCTGTACAAGCTACCGAACCAGCTGGCTACTAGAACCATTGACTTCTTCATATCCACGTGGGCAATGAACAAAGGAATCGATACGGATGAGGTATGTGTTGATATGTTAACTTTTATTAACCTTTAGTAAACTCCAAATGGTGATCTACATCTAATTTCTCCTTCTGATGGCAGACAGGTCCACCACTAATTTCTCAATAGGTCATTTCCGAGTTCTCTTGAGCCTATATTTCAAGGCGAGTCTAAGTGCAAAGTCTTTGTAATGAAAATGAGTTTTCATTCATATGGAAAGCAAAACTCATTTCCATCGCAAAACTTTCGCACTTAGACTCGCTTTGAAATAGAGGCTCAAGGGAACTCGGAAGTGGCCTATTGGTTTGTCACACCCTTCTATCCTTCCGTTAAAAATTCTTACATCTAACGAAGATTCTATTGTCGTCATTTTCCTTTCGGTTCATCCTAGCCTAGATTCGTTTAGTTGGGTCTTGCAGGGAACACAGGGCCTTACAGGGAGTACACGGCCTTGCAGGGAGCACAGGGCTTTGCAAGGAGTACAGTAGCCCATAGGCTGAATTTCAGTCGCCTCCTCTGAACGCCAGAGAGAAAGGTACTGACCAGAAAATTCGGCGGAAATTAAGACTTGGTTAGGATCTTGGACGGGAGTCATGGAGCTATGTTTAGCAGTCACACATTACGTCCGTAACCCAACAGTAAAATTAATCAATCAATCAATTCAATCAATCTATATTTCTTACATTAATATACAAATATACAAATATCACACCACCTGCAAATAGCAAGGCTAATCGAGGCAATAGCAATGAAGTGACTAAACTCGTGTAACAGAAATCACGTGCGGTCGCGGTAGTGTTTATAGCTATAAGCTTGTGAGGCCATACATTCCAGATCGACTTTGAATTTGACCATGTTGCTTTTTATGGAGGTAGGAAAATAGGAGAACTCGGAGATAAACCATCGGAGCAAGGAAGAGAACCAACAACAAACTCAACCCACATACCATACTGGGTCCGGGTATAGAACCCGGGCCATATCGGTGGGAGGCGAGCGCTCCTTTCCTGGCCTTGGTTGTTTGTACCCATGATATCGATCTTAACTAACGCTCTTGGTATATAGCCAATTACAAGCACAGCCCAATGTACAAATGATAATGCGAAGCAATTACATGTAGTTGATGCGAAGCGCGGGGAAACGTGCGCGAACGAGTCGCGATCGATTTCAGTTTTACTTCTGATTGGTTAAAAAAGTGGCGCGAGATTTTTAAACCAATCGTAATAGCAATAGTAGATTACTTGCGACACTCAAGTGAAATCACTCTGTACATAATTAACTATGCTCTGTACACTCACAGCATCTTCTCTCACCTCCCTGCAGGTGTTGAAATACTGCCCTAAGGACCTCCAAGCCGACATCTGTGTCCATCTCAACCGAATTATTCTCGAGAACAATCCCGCGTTTCGCGACGCAAGCACGGGAGTCAAGCGTGCGATCGCACGAAACTTTTGGATCTCGCACGTGGCACCTGGGGATCGAATCATTCATCACGGGGAAAGTTTGGATGTAATTTACTTTATCGCGCGAGGATCTCTCGAGGTCAAACAGGGGGAAACTGTTGTAGGCTTGTTAGGTAGGTAAAGTCTGCATACGTGCCTAGTGGCTCATCAGGCCGGAGCTTATCCCAGTTTCTGTAGCATGAAGCGACAAGGAGTTTTTTAACTCTCCGTGGATGGTATGCTAGTCAATCGCAGGGTTACCACCCAGCATTATTTTGCCGGTACTCATTTATACACCTGGGTGAAGAGAGACCATGTGAGAGTAAAGTGTCTTGCCCAAGAACAAAACACATAGCCCCTGTCAGGGCTCGAACTCGGACCGTCCGATCCGCAGCGCGCTAACCATTAGAAAGCATCTAGCGATTGCTATCGGCGATTTTTTCCCAAGAAGGATCAAAATTTGGTTTCTCCCCATAAGCATGACATGTCGCGAGAAAATTGAATCTAATGGGCCGCTACTGGCGACGGGAATGGAGAGCGAGCGAGGGTGATAAATGATGACTTGAGTATGATTTATTGACTCTCTAACCAATCTCTTGTTTGAAAATTCGTTCTTTTGTCGTCAGGTGAGAATGACGTTTTTGGAGACAACATATGTCACGAGCCCACAGTCGGCCAGTCAGCAGTTGACGTGTTTGCATTGACGTACTGTGCTCTTCACTGGATTCAAAGGGACGCGTTGATCGAGGTGCTGGAGTTCTACCCGGATTTTGCCAACAAGTTCACCAAGAACCTTGTGTTATCGTACAACTTACGAGACGAGGTAAAAGTTGGTTTTCTCAACTGCTTTTAAAGGGTACTGTCACAGGGGTTTTAGTGTTTCCAGCTTCATTAATTCATTGCTAAAATCATTACCCGGTACCTTTGCTCGTGCCCAAAATGTTCCTGATGGATTAACAGGAAGGTATCAAACGAATTGTGGCTCAGAGACCCAAGGAATGGCTCCAGGATTTTAGTCAAGGAATGGCTCTAGAATTTGAAAAAAACTGACAAGTCGCTCCTTGTGTACTGCATCTAAAACGTGCCAAGGTTTGATTTCGCGCGACTGATCGCAGCGACTAAAATTTCACCGTGTCACACGAGGTGAATTGTTCCAGGGACTTGTCCCCGCGAGGTGTCACCTGGTGTGCCCCGGCCTTTGTTATCATTCATTATTAGCAGTGAACCAATTAACCATAAAATATTGCAAACCTCAAACATCTAAGAGGTGATGACGATGACGATGACGATGACGATGACGATGACGATGACGATGACGATGACGATGACGATGACGATGATGATGATGATGATTCTAAAAAGGAGCAAAGATGGGGAATGATTACAAAAGGCAAATTTTAGAATAGGCTGCGACTGCGACTGTAACCGTCTTTAAAAAATCTACTACCTGACTGGTTTAAATTAAAAGAAAAATTTCTGTTGACTAGTTATGATATTTATGAAATATTCAGACTGACAGTGTGTATTGGTCTTCGCCCACTGTTTTCCTTTTTTGAGTGTCCGATAGAAACAGATTCATTATTTCAAAGCTGTGAATTCTCTTGGCTTCAAAGATCAGCAAAAAAAACAATATACATTTTAAATTATTTCTGATAAGTAAAAACTTTTGACATTATTATTTTCTTGACCTTCAGCTCAAGATTCGTAAACGCACCCCTAAGTTGGAAATAGCCAACGAGGACCAAAGCGATAGACCAACAAGTGTGACTTTTCGCCCAAAGAGGCAAAATCGGAAGTTAAGTTTGGTGGAGGAATTGGCGCAGAACTACGAGTTTGACAATAATCACGTGGACGGAGGGGACACGAGCGACGCGGAAGTCGACATGATGGTCATCCCGAAAACACGGACCAAAAGTGTGACTTCGAACACTGTGCGAGCCCGTCCCGACGTTCCAGAATCGGGCACCGATGTGCTGTCGAGTTTGTCCGAAATGAAAGGCGAAGTGCGCCGGGAAATCGAAGTTATGAACATGAAAATGACGCAACTAGAAGAGCAAATCTCAACAATATTGTCAATTTTGAAAAGCCAGGGACATTTGCATAGCCCGCACGGATACGGGTCTCCCAGGGATAGCCTCGACAAAGGGCGGATGTCTTCGACTTCATACCTCAATGATACATCTCCCCCCGAGGAGTCTCCCACCCGGGAGGAGAAAAATAAAGATGAGCCATTACCGGAATGGCTCGCACCGTCTGGGTCCCCCGTGGCCCGCACCAATAGCGTTCCAGAGTGGGACAACACTTCTACGCAGGCACAAGAAGACAACTCGGCCCAGGCTGCCAACTTATTAAACAACCAGGCGGGCCACAGTACCGCTGCTGATGCCGATCCCAGAATCCTTCAGACGCTCGGTCTATTCAAAATGGGGAAAAAATGAAAGCCGCTATTTTTCTCGGTCACACGCCCACAGCAAGTGCATATAAGGAATAGAAATACCAGTAGCAGAGATCAGTACAGCTCTTCCGAGGGATGAAGAGCTTCAACTGCGTAGCTTGAAGATAACTGAAGTATTTTCGAAGTTAGTGAACTACTTGTACGAAGATGAAAAACTCATCAATTCAGAGATGTGACGTATTTAGAGAGGAATGGGGATATAGGAAATTCGTGAATAGACTATAGCCTAAAGGACAGCGAAACAAAACATACAAAAATACAAAAACAGACAATTTACAATATAATCGTCAAATCAAATTCCACAAATATCCCACACATATTCCATATTCCACAAGTATCCCACAGATCACAGATAATTAGCCTGCTGTTCGGCTTTATTCATAGTATCAACATTCGAATTTTCCATGAACTTTTTCCACGCAGCAATGCAAGCAGTGATTGTCAGAAGCGCTTCTGTTACAGAACATAGAGTCAAACAATGCCTGATCTTTTACGATCAAAGGTGGCAAAGGCCATCTTTGACTTAATTCAAAGATAGCGCGCCTTTGACCTTTATCAACGTTAAGTCAAAACGATAGTGAAATATGTCTGACTTTTGAAAAGGTGACTTTGACACGTGTCAAATCTGTTATAACTTTGACGCGTGTCAAATCTCTGGCATGCAGAGGAAAGAATTTTTTTTACCTTTGGCATCTGTTTCAAAGATAGCCTAGTCATCCATATTTGTCCCACTTTTGACTCAGATCAAAAGCTGGACAAAGCCAATTTTTCGTGCCGTGGGAGATCAATTTTCCGCGGACAAGGCCAAGGCACACGACTTGGTCACGTGACAGCTCAAACTTCACTCACGCGTTGTAGGTAGTAGCAATGGGTTACAACAATATAACATAGACGTACCGGAAGTGGACACCTGGTGATGAATTATATCACATAGTATAACGATAATTATTAGCGCTTGGTTAGTCTGGGTCAGGGGTCTGAGTAGCACTCCGGTTAGCCCACTAAGCACTCTGGTTAGCCTAATAAGCACTTAGCACTTCGGTTAGCCTAAATTAGCTTTACCGTTAGGGATTTCTAGCAAAAAAATGGAATTTTGGCGGCTGATCTCAGTGGTGTAGTGGGGATGATTCCCGCTTGGTATTCCATTGTCCCGGGATCGATACTTCTTGGGGTTATATTTTTACCTTAAAAATAGAAGGTAAGTGTGATTCATACCTCATGTATGAAACTTTAAAAAGTCTCGCGCAAGAAAACCTCCGGTAAGTCGATGTTATAAAGTGCCAACCGTTGCAGTGTTGTGCCGCTAGCCAGTACCTCTCTGGAACCTCTATTGTTATTGGTCTGCTGTAAGCAATACCTCTTATGTTTTATTAGGGCTAGATGCATTGTTGTGACGCGTGTTCTATTGTTTCATGACATGTCTCGTTCCGAACGGTAAGGACGCTCGTGTTATGAATGAGACGTGTTCTACGCCGTGATACATTTTCTTACAATGGAAAAACGTTTTCAATTTCAAGTCAGTTTTCCTTTCTCACCCGCTCTTACTCTTAATTAATTAATTAAAGTGTGACTGTCAAACAGCATTCTGTATTTATAAAATTTATTTAACACGATTCGGCAAAAATGATTATTTATTGCTGATGTCAACTGGATGATGATATGACAATGGTGGCGATGAGTAAATCTACATGATGTGGCTTTCAGGAATGACCAAACTTGAAACACGCCACATGCGCATGTTTTCAGTAGATACACGAGAATTTTCAGGCAATTATTTTTTGCATTGGAAATATCAAGTCACATGTGAGTGGGATGTCCCGGGTACACAACAAGAAAAACAACAACAAAACTCAAAGCATCGTAATTGCTTTCGATTCAGCTGTAAATTAAAAGCGTTGGAACCGCTCTAACATGTATAAATTCTCAGTTCGTTTGCATTAAAGGGTCACTGTCTCGAGTATAACCTCAAGAATCCAACAGCCCAATAACGTGTTTACACCAATGCAAACCTTCAAACAGTGGTCAAGGTTTGTTAAAACTACTGTACCAGTGTACTGAAGCTGAATATAGACAATATAGAGTGATATCATTTTTTGATTTATTTTTCGTTGTTTTCCTTATTACTTTTTCTTGTCAGTAACTGTGCTCACATCGTGGGTGGCTCCACCTGAAATGTTCTGCAATTGGCAAAGGATTTAATGGAGCCGAAACCAATTGTGGAATTACAAGCATTTTAGGCATCCTGCTGATGAACGGTTATGGCAATTAGATATTTTTTACAGGAGCCAACATTGAGATTGTGGTCTGTCGCCTTTGAATTATGATACCATCAGGAACTTAAAATCTCAACTTGAAAAAGTCAGGCTTACTTTTTCAAATTCTGCCCTTGTTATTTGCAAAAATCGATGAAAACTATTCACTTTCAACCTTTTCCCAAAACAGTGATATCCATCTCTTTATGTTCTAGGAGCATTTCGTGTATGGGTGAAAGGACTTAATCACAATATTTTGTCCATTTTACTAAAAAAGGCAGAAAAATGTCCGTGGCAGCGTCCCTCCAAGATGATAAGCAGTTTTTATATCAAAATCATTTTTAATAATGTCTTATTCCTTTTTGTCCATGTTACCATAACAACGCCTTGTCACAGTGATAGACTACGTTTATTTGTAGAAAAGAAAAAGAAGGAATAAAAACATCATTTTTGGATTTGTAAAACTTTAGAATGGTGTGATTTATTATGGAGTTACATGAATCTCAATTAGCCATTTTCTAAACGAGCAGGACACTGGGTACAAATATTTAAAATCGATTGAAATGAAAAATTGAACCTAGCACGCAAAAAGATCATCCAAAATAATGTAAAAATATCAAATTTCAGCTTTGTATGGTTGCGTCCCTCCAAACCATACAAAGCGCTCTTAAATTTCAACTTTTCAAACTTATACTGCATGTGTGCGTTTTAGCCAATAACTCTGAAATCTAGTAAACTTACATATTTTGGATGACCTTTCATGTGCTAGACTTTTAAGTATTTGTACCCAGTCCCCTGCTCGTTTAGAAAATGGCTAATTATAAGTTGAATTTTCGGCGTTGTTGTTTCGCAACTAACAGTTGAAAAATTGATCACATTTCCCAGCAATCAGCAAATTTTACAGATCTTAGCTAACTTTAAAAAATCGCGTCCAGAATAACATTTCCACTTTGCTCTATCTGTCTCCGTGCTTGGATCTACTCATGAAAAGCAGTCCAAGCACGGGTAAAATTGATACGCGTTCCTGAAAACCTACCACTCGGGGTGGTGGACGGTAAAACATGTACGTTAAGACAAAAGTCGCCCAAAATTCTTGTAGAAATATTCGTTTGAAATCACCCAGACGACTCACTATCGTAAGCACTGCAAGGAAGCCTTCATGATCATGGGGGGAGTGCGGAGGATTTTTGTCGCCACAAGGGAGCCCTTATGTGATCCCCCCCTTAAAGTATATAGCGTTTTTTTGATCCCCCATATTGGATGAAAGATTTCATGATCCCCCCCCCCCATTCTCTCCCAGCCTCCACAAAAAACCAGTGTATATGTGAGTGATATCTATAATGAAATTTACATCTCATGGCCCTTGAGCAACAACATTTCAGTTGAATTAGATCGTGCCTTAATAGGAAAGGAAGCTAAAAACTACAAGAGCATAAAGGAAGCAATAAATTGGCACGGTTTAGGTTATATTTATTTGTGGCGATCTCAACGCTACTAGAAAAAACTATTTTTTCTTCTGGTCCCCCTTAATGCTTGTCAATTATGGCTGATCCCCCCTCTATTTACTTGAAAACTATGTGGTTCCCCCAAAATCCTCAGCCGCCCCCATAACTAGAAGCCCCTAGAGCTTAAAGCTGCGCGATTTAAGTGCTTGGTTAAACTGTATTTTTGCGCATAAAAATGGATATTCAGCCTCTTTTCTGTCTCAAGAATGTTACCTGATTTCCCAGAAGAACAATCACAGGGCGACGCGCAATCCAGACCCTGGATCTACTCCTGGTCAGTGGTTTTTCTTTGCCTGCCTGTCATATTTTTACAGATTGTATGGATAGTGAGGAATTGTTAAAGAAATTTTTTGTCTTCCAAACCAAAATATGGGGTAAGTATATTTTACAGCTCACTTTTGTAGTTGATTTCTGTTTTCATTCTCTCTTCCTTCCTTATTAGATAGTATTAAATTAGGATATACAATCAGCTTCTCGATTTTATTTATTAAGCGAAAAATAAACGCTTTTAAAATTTTCGTTTCCCGATTTGCATTCAGTCCCGCTAAACCACCCGTTCTGCAGGCCATTTATGGCTGCCAATAATCTCCATAGTGACAAATAATTGGTATATATGAGTGACCTACTCGTTCGACAAAAATCACACTTTCTTGTTACATGTACCCATTGCGGATCTAGTTTAATACAGCACTCAGGGAGAAGCTGGGTGCGAAGTGGCTCTTGGGCATTTTGCGGTGGCGGGCTCAAGAAAATTTTGAATCGTCTGATCATTCGGACGCTGATCGGAAGTACGTAACGTGTTGTTTTAAAGCGAGAGAAAAAGGCCATTGATAGGATTATCCGAAAGTTATGGAACGTCACCAAGTTACTGGATATTTACTCGTGCCATCAAGTTAGTTTGTTGATGATAAGTCAGCCGGACATGACCGGAAAATTGGTTGCGATTGCAATACACTTTTCGGCCGTGAAGTTCGTCGAATGTACACAGTTGCCTTTTCACGATAAGTGGACATGAATCCAGACAGAGTTGGACGAATTCCGCCTCCCACAAGAAGGCTTGTAGTACGTAAAGCGAACAGTCATCGAGATTTACGTCCTCTTACTGAACGGGTATGTCTGCAAGTTGTATTTATCCTGTTTACTCAAATGAAAACAGTGAAAAGCTCGCTCTATACCATGGCGTTGTTTACTCCTTGTTCGCGGATTAATTAAAACATGGCTTCTGTTGGATTATCCTAAGTCCGTTTTATTTGGCTTATTATTTCTTAGGCAACTCTTGAGAAAGTTTTGGGACTGACGGTATCCAGAAATGCTTCGCTTGCTTGCGATCCGGTGTCCGGAGTCGTCGCTTATCCGGCAGGGTGAGTCAGTGCATGAGCTTGGAAGTCCATTCGACATTTTTGTCTTGTATTAATGCTGGCATAGAATTCTGTTTGGTCTCCAGGAATGACGTGGGTTTTAAACAATGCAATTAAGGTGATTTGAAGGACGATTTTGTATTCCTGTAGATACATCAAACGCGGAAATATTTTCAAAATAAAGCGTATAAGGTCACAGTATTAAAACGCTAGTACGTATTGCGTACTCGAAATCATAAGCTCAAACTTTCCAGTGAATCTATTTCTGGTACAGAACGACTTTTAAAATGGGTGCACCTTTTGTCTAACATGAGTGGACAATACTTTCTAAAATATTAAAAGTAATTGTAATAATAAGGTTTCCACAAGGCATATATCCTTGTGAAGTTCAATAGTTAAATTTTAATCGCGACATCGCTTTTGCTGAGCGCAATTTCGTACACATGAACGTGTTCTGGACCACTGCCTGCAAATCGCACGGTGGATAATTTCCGTGATATAAATATCAGAGCTCGTTTAAGCGACCCCAGGAAAAGTTATCATTTTGCGTTGATTCGATTGTTTTTGCAAGTAATGAAATGCTGAATTTAGTTTCCAGCTTTGGGAGGCATTTATAATTCATGTAGCTAACTCTGTTCTCACGTCTTTTTGAGAAAACCGGCTTCGATGCTGAAGTTAATGAGAGCATTTAGAATGAAATATTCACTGCTAATATTGGCCCAAATTGCTATGTGTTGATTGAAATCGACCGGACATTTGTTGATATACATTATTTTATAGTATTTTACGGAGGACGAATTGGCACGTATGTTATAAATACCATTCGAACTCGTTCGAAAACGTGGTCCTTGCAATTTTTTGGCCTTGTTTATTGCGAGGCCGATCACCTCGGGAAACGGCGACGAAAACAGCGACGGGAATTTTAAACAGTCATTTAGACGTTGTTATGAAATTGAATCAATTGTAATGGTCTCTGCGAGGGTCATGTGGAGGGGTTATGGTTTCCGAGCTATTCGGTCTTTGTGTTGAATTCATTTGTTCTTTTTTATTGTATTTACTCGTTCTTGTGAGTGGTTTGTAATTTAGAACGGTCATCCATGCAGCGTAGTTTCGCCAAACTCGCTCCACCCCTGCATTGCATGTTTTGAAGTGTAATCTTTTCGATCTTTGAGTCTAGTGGGACAGTTGCTTTTACCATTTCACAGCTGTTTTAAACAACATCGATATAGATAGCCTGATCATTGTCAAATTGCGTAAGGGTAATTAGTAAGCTTAAAATCACTCACATGCGAAGAATCTAGGAATATATTATCCTTGAACAAAATCAAATGAACTTAATCAAACAATAAAAGGTCTTTTTACATTAACGTATATACAGGGAAGGATTATTCATCAAAGTGAGATTCTTTTACGGTCTTGCTCTAAAATTACCTGCAAAATTGACATTTTTCTTTGTTCACATTTCCCTTGTTAGTCAACAATGTTCCTGTAGTGGCTATCAACATATCAGGTTCACCAAGTCAAAATAAAAATTATTTTGACTGGTGAAAAAGTTATTTTTCACTTGTCAGGTGCTTTCACAGTTGGTGGTAGGGGTCTTGTCTAGCAGAAAATAACAATTTTACACTAACATCCAGGGTTATCTTTGGTTAAAATGTCAGTGTCAGGCTGAATGGCCAATACTGTCATTGTAATACTGTCATCACAATTTCTGACCTCCTTCCAGTTAGGGTGCTAGTCTTATATGTATGGTTACCCCCCCCCCCCCCCCATCATTAAATTCAGCAACTGCACCTCTCATATCCATTCATGCCAACTCTCCCAGATTATCAGTTATGTACGTATAAAAAATAAATTTATGGTACCATGTAAAGGTTTCCTGAGTGTATAAAATGGATATTACCGGTATATGAAATCGGTGTCCAGTGTACACTTAACTTGTATCAGTACTGGTTTCTGTACTTTCAAATGCACTGGCATTTATACAGTAAACATATTAGGTTGTTTACTCCATGATTGAGTTTAGAAAAACTTTCAAAAATGGACTTGACTGAATATTACATGTAAGTGATTGATTTTGCACTGCTCTTTCCCTTGTTGACCCTCGTGTTCAGGTTTTTTTCTTTTGCAGTTATAAATGAATTCATTTTAATGCAGTGTGTTATAACCTACTAAAATAATACATGTAATCTTGTAACTTATTATTGACAGATGTGTTGTAGTCTTGTTCAACCCCAGGAAAAACAAGCAGAGTTTTGTTCTCAATACATCCAAGTAAGGAATCTAACATAGCATCCTTAAGTGACTGATCTTTGAGTAACATGTATATGACATATTCTATCCACTTAATAATTTTTTCCCACACTCATTGGACAATATATATATATATATCATGTGGTACAATATCAGATCAAAGTTCTTATATTTAGGTGGTTGTGAAATTGAAAATATGTTTTACAAACTAATAAACTTGGATTTTTTCTCCTGCTATTATGCTCTGATTATCACCATACATTTTTTTCTTTTTCCCACAATAAGAAGCATTACAGGTCTAAATTAAAAAGAGGGTAATGAAATAAATAAGCCACATTCTGGTTTTCTGGAATATTGGAGGATCATGTTCAAAGCTGATAGAATGTTTAAAAAATGAACAGATGGCCAAGAAGTGAAGCTTTGAGGGCAACTGGTATATGTCAATATACCAGTCACCTGAAAGGGTACAAATTATCAGCTAAGTAAGATCAATGAAACTGTTATAAAATAAACAAATGGTAAACTCTGATTATTTGATTATTGCAGAAAAACGATCACATCAGTAGCATTCTCTGGTGATGGGAAATATTTGGCAACGGGTGAAGTAAGTTCGTACATATGCGTATGTGATTACCTGAACTGAGCCAGTTAGAAGTCAAGAATACATTAATCATACATCAATCACGCATTATCGGGAACAATGGATGGCAATCGTTTTTCACATCTTCTCACCATGTTTGAAAATTATGTAGATCACAGCAGTTAGAACATTATTTTTATAGTTATAATCTCGTAATTGCGAGTAATCTTGTAATCTCTTTAATAGAGTGGTCACATGCCATGTGTGCGAATCTGGGATATGGAAGACCAGTCACATCCACAGATATCCGAGATGGCAAAGGGACATAAGTTTGGAATTTCATGCGTGGTAGGTTATCGTCCATAACATTAACCTACCTGCTTGAAAAACCTATCTGCTTGACAGCTAGAGTATTTCTGAACATTGCACATAGATGTGTCAATAATTTGAATAATTACTGATGCTAAATATTTTGTTTGATGTAATTATGACCAATTCAGTTGTCTTCCTTTCTTTTTTTAAGGCATTTTCTCCCAATTTAAAGTATGTGGCATCTGTTGGATTCCAACATGACATGATTGTCAATATTTGGAACTGGAAGGTATTATACAATAAATAAAAAAATAACTGGAAGCTTGCATAAATCAGCTCTTACTTTGTGTGTTTTTTGCACTTTTCTCTGCCAGGCTATCTGCCGATTCTTTAGTAAAAAATGTAAAAATAAGCCACCTACATCAACAATAAGTCCATCTAGTTCAGTTCAAAACTTTCTGATAACCTGTGTATTTAATTAGATAGAATTTTTTTCACATTTGAACTTTTAAACAATGAAACCTCGATATGACAAAGGGCCAAGGGACTGGCAAGAAAAATGTGTTCGAAGTTTGTAGATTTCATGATATCATGATTCTTTTCCCATATATTATACCATAACTGAGACAAAATATTATATTTTTAGTTATACCAAAATTTGCCATCACTCTCATTTCCACAAGACTTTGTTATTTCTAATGAGGATTGCTAAATTGAGTTCCCACTCTTACTAATGCAGTTATTCTTTCACATTTCCATTATTTCAATTATATTAGTAATGGAGAGTTTTGTTTACTATAACATAATGTTTTCTCGCTTTTTTCAATTTTTAAATAACATGTCAAACATGGGAGACACTGCTTCATCACATTTCCAAACACCAAATAATAATATGGCAAATAATTATGGCAAACAGCAGAGTGTTTTTTTTGACGAACTTTGAACTGTTGTGGTTTACTTAATTTGCTTTAACTTGATGAATTATGAATGATTATGAGTTTTAGAATTAACAAATTCATACCTCTGGTGGTTTGGAAATCTGATTTTAATTAAAATATATTTTTTGACATTCTATTTCTGTCAATAGATCTCCAGTTTGGGGGGAAGAAGGTGGTCTTAAGTTTGCAACTACTTAAAGATGCCTTGTTATTGCCATGTAGTTTCATTTATGTTTATCCTTTTAGACTGGTACAAAAGTTGCAAGTAATAAAGTTTCATCCAAGGTAGGTCAGCAAGTATGCTTCCATGGGAAATTTTGACATTTTGAGCTCTCAGAAATGCAATTTCTTCCTTTCTGTGTCTTATTGTATTTTCACTGGTAGTTATGGTCATTATCGGTAAATGCTCAACTTTCTCATTTCACTGACGTTTATCACTGTGTATTGTGTTGCTGTCACATTTTAGCAGTGTAGTCATGTCGTCCTCGCTGTTTAGAAATTCTCATGCCAGTATTCAGGACTCTATCATGTGTCACTTTTATCCCTTGGAAGGTCTCAGTACTACAGTGAAAAAAATTGCCATGATTTTAATGTAATTAATGATTTAAACTTTCATCTTCAGGTCTCTGCACTATCATTCTCAGAAAATGGTAGCTACTTTGTTACCGTGGGTGTCCGTCATGTTAAATTTTGGTATTTTGATACTGAGTCAAACAAGTCTAAGGTGAGAAAACGCGTTGATCTATGTTATACTCTGAATTGGCTAGTTGTCATTTATCACATTCTGTCTTTTGTAATCTTTTTGATGTTTTCAGGCGTTGTTTGGATGGATTACCCAAATGTATGACAAAAAGACTCGTCGTTTATTCTTCATGACTTTGAGAAAGGGGAGCAGTAAAAGCATATTTAATTAAAAAAAGATAAAACACATCTTAAACAACACAGTAGAGTGTTTCTGTCCGGGTTCACTAGTGGCTGGTAGCTTTTCCACAGAAAGCAGACAAGACTTACTGTCCATCCAGATATTTCTCTCGGATGGGTGCTTTGGCTGATAGTGTGCTCTCTGCAGATGAACATGTCATACAAATCGATTTGAACCAATCAGAATCAGACATTTAGTAGTGAACTATAAAATGCGATAATAGCTGTCCATATTTTTGTACTTACAAATTATGTTTAACTTAGTTCTTATTTATCAAGTGCATTTCATGTGTCAACATGCATTCTTATTCTGTTTAATGGTTCCTTGCTGTAGGTTTCCAAGACACTGGTTATAAATGGCAGAGCTGCATTGTTAGGAGAACAAAGGAACAACACATTTTATGATGTAGCTTGTGGTTGTGGAATAAACTCTGATATAACCTACAGCGTGACCAGTTCAGGACTGTTATGTTCTATTAACAGCAAGAGAGTGCTTGATACCTGGGTCGAGCTCAAGGTACTTTCAAGTTATTTTTAAATTGGCAGTAATTTTATTTAGAAAATCAACTGATGAAAAAAAAAATATATGGCACAAAAGAGTATGCATTTAGTTATTATCATGTTGGAAACATTTGAAAGGAAACCGTTGATTACCCTCAAACGTTGTGAAAATTATGTACGTGGACATGTTCAGCTACATCTCTAGCACTGGTGTCTTAATACCACATTGTAATCATGATGGCAACGATAATTACCAGGGCTGTCACTAATTTTTCAAGTAGCTGAGGTGGGGAAAGTAAAAAAAGTAGCCAGGGGATTTTGTTGTTTGATGTATTTGGGCCCTTGGTGACAGCCCTGAATTATATGTACGTACTTGTAAGTTGCCAGCATGTCATGAGTTCAAGCCATTATTCTCCTGTTATATTTATCACTGAATATTAAAATAACTTTAACTTCACCCCTCCTCATATCTCATATCAAATTAATTTATTTTCAAATTAATTATTTTTTTTTTGTTACAGACATCTAAAGCACATGCCATAGCTGTCAGTGAACATTACATCATATGTGGATGTGCAGATGGAATAATCAGGTTAATAATTATTTCTTAACTATCAAGTCAATTTATCATTCCGTTGAGTTCTTTCTGGCTCTAATGGAATATTTCATAAACAAAATTAAAATAAATATAGCATTTTATAAACCATCAAATATTTAAATGCAAGCAATTGGTCTAGACAAGTAACCAAACTGGCGCATATCAGGTGATTAGTTTAATATCAGGCGTTTATAGTTTTCGTCCTCACTGACTGAATTGTTAAATTAAATAGGCTAACAATATTTTTAATGCCAACAGATGAGAATATTACACTGACCTTTGAAAGTATTGAGAAAAGGTCTCCCAAAGGGAGAGGGTTAATAAACACAATAGCCTCCATTTGGCTTCAAAAATATTCACTGTCCTCAGGCATTATATCTGTTCTTCCAAGATCACAGTTTTCCTCGAGCTTCTCTCTTGGAAAACTGTTTGCTTCTCCAAACAGATGATGTCTGCAGACAAATATCAGTTCGATATTTCCGGACCAATGGCAGCTATTAGTTTTTAAAACAAGTGAAAATACTCTTTGTGTTATGATTTACATGTATAATATAATTTTTTTTTGCAGAGTGTTTAATCCTTTGAAGTTACAGTTCATTGTAACTATTCCAAAACCTCATTTTCTGGGTGTAAATGTATCAGAAGGCATTGACTCCAGGTAACAGTCATCCGTTTTTGTTGCACTTGCTACCAAATCCAGTATTCTGTCCTCAATTCAACCAATTAGAGGTGAAAGATATGTAATTTTTGTGAAATAATGTGATTTTTTGTTTGTACAAATAAACTGTTTGTTGTAAAATATTATGTGTTAATTGTTGTTAGCGTTTCCAAATAAAATTGCTGTATTTGTCTGATGTCCAAGTTCGACTGATTGTGTTGGTTTTCATAAAGTTTTGTGGAAAACCTGTGGAAGACTGCAAAAGATACGTTGATCTGTGTATATGTAATAATGCCATAAATGTGCAGTTTTTGGGTCAAATGTTAACTTTGTCTCTTGTATGGAATGAATTGCGTCCATGATGAGGTGTCCATTATGTGAAATAATTCATTATTTTTAGCTGTCTGTTTTCAAAATAATGCATTGTTGTTCTTTTTTCATAGTAACCCACTATCAAAACCTGAGAAGGCAGTTTATCCTGATACTGTTGCAGTGGCTCTTGACACTGCCAACCACAGGGTGAGTAAATGTGCACCCAAATGCATTGTTAAATTATATAAACATGCAAGAATGTTAAGAACACGAGAGAAGTACAAATAGAAGCATGAGGTAAAGGCAAGTGCTTCTTTCAGTTCTTGAGTGCTCTCAAAAATTGATGTAACTCAACAGTGCACGAGGACAAGGTCTTCATTTCTTTTATGTTACAGAAATAGCATGTACTATAGATGTAAGCTCCGTGAATTATAATGCAGCAAAGCACTCTACCTAGGTTGTGTCTTTTTTGGAGCTAAAATGAACTTGAACTGTACAGTTGAATTCAAATTTTTTGGCCCTGGACATTTCTTTAAAACAAGGATTGACTATATTAAATGTTTAATTTTTTCTTGCAGTTGACCTGTGTCTACAATGACCACAGTTTGTACACATGGGATGTGAAAGACATGAAAAAAATTGGAAAAACATGGTCTTCAATTTATCATAGCACATGTGTGTGGGGAGTGGAGGTAAACAATTTCCTCATTATCAAACTGTAAACAGATGTCCCGTCACACACTTATTAATCCCCCTAACAGAGAGAAATCTTGCAAAAATCATGCTCGCCTCCCCACAAAAGAAATCCAGCTGGCAACTGAGCTCTACATAGCTTTACTAGAGTGTCATGTCTGTGATTGGTTCACACTAGCCTCCTATGCAGACATCCTTTTAGCTCGTCAAAAGAATGTGACCTGCGTCTTGAGCCAAACGAACATCTGTATAGGAGGCAAGGTTCTCACCTGTGTTTGAACAGTCCTTGTCATTTTTTAAATGATTATGTATTTTAGCAGCAAAATGGTAAAGAAGTAGATGCACACTAGTCAAGAAAGTTTTATTATTACTGCTGACAATTGTTGTTTGTTAAAATCTGCACCTATTTTCGTTGCAGGTTTACCCCAACGTGTCTGACAATCGCCAGGCGGCACTTCCTCCCGGTTCATTCCTAACATGTTCAGCTGATGATACTGTTAGAGTGTGGAACATTGAGGAAGGTCAGAATAATCATCATTGAATCTAAACAGTAATCTAAAGGTGGTGGCAAACAAGGACACATTGTTGCGCGTGCAAATGTGCAAACATTTTTTGCGGACACAAAATGTTTCTGAATAAAATCAGAAACATTTTTTGTGTCTCGCACAGGCAAACAGGGAAACATTTGTGTCCCCAGCAATGTATCTGCAACAATGTGTCCTCCTTTGCCACCGCATTAATGCACACATTCGACACAAACACTCTGTGTATCAGGTGTTTAGGAATGTTACCTAGAATCTTTCTGGGTTTTATTCTCAGTTTTGATTGTGGTCTGTTTATCCAGGAACAAGTATCTCATTTGAGAGGAATGTCTACAGCAAGGTAAGTGGAACCAACTTTTGCCTGGTTTTTGCAAGACCCATCTGTTTTCTTGCACGATGATTCTTCCTTCTCTTGTTGCAGGTCTTTATTCATGTGAAAGTCACTGAACTAGTATTTTTGGAATAATTTCGTTCGTGAATCCAGTGTATTTCTTACTTACAGGCCTCCTAATGCAATATTTGATGCTGTTGATAATTTTTTTTATGAAGTACCTAGATTTAGTTAATAAATACATCATTTTGAAGGGGATGGTTTTGTTGTTGGTTTTTTTCAGGAGATGATGAAAGTGTTATACATGGAAGATGCATTAGCTAACTTGAAAGATACTGATGTCAGTCCAGGTAGGTTAAAAATTATATTTCAACAAGGAAGGTTTCTGCCATACTTGTCAAAAATGTGATCAGCATCCCCTGTAATTTTGTCCTTTCTTTTGGACATATTCATTTAGTAATTTGTATTTTGTGTGTGTAAAGCAATAAAGAACATGCGTGATTCTACCGGTGACACACGAAATGCTGGAGTGAGATGTCTGCGTATTAGTCCAGATGGTCAAACACTTGCAACTGGAGACAGATCAGGGAATATCAGGTATTTATAACATTCACAGTTACGTTTTATTTCAACCTCATCTCGCTTAACATGTAAATGCTCCTGCCCTTCAGAAGACGTGTCTGAAATTCCAGCTGAAAGTTCAAGTTCCATGATTATGATGTACATGTTGTTCTTTACAGAACCATGCTGCAGTGTCTTGTGCATGAATATTCAAGTGGTAATAATAATAGTTTACTAAGGAAGAAAAACACCAGAAAGGTGATACTGATCCAAAAAAGAACAATGATGGCTAAGGATGGCGAAGATTAAGACGGATTGCAAATGACAGATTTAAAAAATTTAAGCTTAATTTTTTGAGATGCACAAACCTTGATGCAGCTTCTTTAAGCCTGCTGTCTTCAAAAACCAGATGGGCAATTTGTTAGTAAGTAAGCATACAAGAAAGCCTTTATCTTTTCTTTTGTCTACAATTACAAAAGTTGTCAACAGAGGCTGGCATGGCAAAAATGTACGATGAAAAAGTGGTAGTTTAATAACAGTTTTTCGCGTTAGAGTTTGCACGTAAAACATAAAACAAATACAGTATGTTGCCCTATTTCCGGACACTTTTTGCATAAACCGTAATATCTTACCTCAAAACAATGCAAACAAGCTGAAATTCAGCCACAAGTTAGCTTACAAGTCTAGTAAGTAGGTCGTAAAGTGTCAGCGCCTGAAACTCTTAGGATCCTTCGTAATTTTGGAAAGAGTTCGTTGAATTGGATGCCCTATTTCCGGACGATCCTTACGAGATAAATACTCCGCTTTTCTTGGGAACGTTCTTCTCTCTTGTGGCGAAATATATCTTGTAAAAGTTGAATAAAGAAACATTCATTTAAATGATTACTTTTTGTCCGAAATTGAAAGCTTTTCCTTTCGATTATTTAGCGACGAAATCATCAATATTTTGAAACCGGCCAGCAAGCCAACATATTTGATTTTGTATCACGGTAAGACGAGGAAGACTGGCGACTGATTTATTAGATACTGGACTGGACTTGGAAAACAATACGCAAGTATTTTTTTTTTCCAAATAATTGTTTCAGGTGAGTTGAAATTATGAAAGGGAGTTATAAAAACGCTCGTCTTTCAACGACTCTTCGATAAGATTGCATTTAAAACAGAAACTAGTTTGCTATCGTTAGGTGTTCGGAAATAGGAACACCTCACCAAAAATGCAAATAAACTCTTTTGTGGTCAAGTTCGAAGATACGAAACTGAAAACAGAAAATTCTTGTATGCTGACAAACCTAGTCCTTTTAGCTTTACTTATGTCCAAAAAAAGTTTAATCTGTATCGTATTTTGCGAGAACAGACCGGTTAACTGCAAATAGGTAATTCGACGCGCGCTAAAAATCGCATTTAAGAAGGAAAAAATTTACCTGCCTCGACTTAAAACGAATGTTCTCGCCTAAACGGAGCGTGGCTTGGCCACGAAGTTATCAAACGAAAGCTGACTAGTCGATAAGTCTTTGGAACATATCGAAAAAAAAATGAAAAATTGCTAAGATCTAAACAAAACTACACCTGTATAAAGTAGAAAATTTTTAAATATTGCACAAATTTATCGTCATATTTCAGGGTTTATGACTTGATGTTTTTTGATGAAATTGCGAAAATCGAGGCACATGAGTCAGAAGTTTTATGTGTCGAGTTCTCGCCAACGGATTCAGGTATGCAATTTATAATTGTTCAGTTCAGTGTTTTAACGATTCATGGTTTGATTAATCTGTCTGATTTTGCTTTGTGATGTCTGCATTTTGTTTTCTCGTTGAAGGCCACAAATTGCTGGGATCAGCTGGACGAGATCGCCTCATTCACGTGTTTGATATCCAGAATAATTTCGTGCTTCTTCAGACATTAGATGATCACTCAGCTTCAATCACTTCTATCAAGTTCAACAGTAAGTACAAGCTGAAGATTGGAGAATTAGAGCGAGTTTCAATAGGCCATTTACGAGTTTACATTTTACCTCATGTCAAAACGAGTCTAAGTCTAAAATGAGTTTTACCCGCATGTTCATTTTCATGTGAAGTTAACTCATTTTTGCACTTAGACTCGTTTTGAAACCGAGGTAAAAGGGAACTCTGAAATGGCCAATTGCGTGCCATAAAATTAAAACCAGAACAAAGCACGGGAAATGTGCACGCACGAGTCACGATTGGTTTTGGCTTTACTTCTGATTGGTTGAACAAGTTGGAAAAGTTGCGCGAGATTTTTGAACCAATCACGGAGCGTATGCAAAACCAAAGCAATTCACTAATTCCTTTTGATAACTCAAGTTTGTGGTTGGTTCTCCATGTTCTCGTACTTTCCCCGATGGTTTCTCTCTGGATTTTCTGATTTTTCTTCCTTCACAAAAATCCCATTTCGTTCTGGAATAAACGGTTCCACAAGCTTCTAGCTTTTAACGCAAAGATGAAGCTAATTTGTTTTTTATTTATTTTATTTAAACTTAAGAAAGAAAAACATTGTTCAGTTGAAAAAGATGTCCTCATGTGGATGTTTGGCATTTTGTTTTCAGTGTCGGAATCTGATGAGTTGCAGCTTCTGAGTTGTGGAGCTGACAAGTCTGTTATATTCAGAACAGCTCAGCAGGTATGTTACCAGAGGGATAGGGGACCTGAAGTTCCCACTTCTCGTAACTTTCTCTCTGATTCTCAGCCTTAATAGTAATTTAATGTAATAAAAATGCTTTTTTTTCCATTTTTAATTAACTCGCGTTTATATTAATTTTTTTAAATTTCTGAATCTTACAGAATCCCGAGTTTCAGTTTGTTAGGACCACAAATTTTGTTGGTAAAACAACGTTCTACGACATGGATATTGATCCTTCAGGGTAAGTTTTTAAAATTGTAAGGTTTGTGCGATGCCGAAGTTGCAATATGGGTTCTGCGTTGCTTAGATAATTACTATTTATTTGAGCAAATTGGAGTATATATGTAATGTCTCCAAGGGGTATAAAGGTCGCTTGCTGTTGTTGAACAAATGGATCATTATTGCCAACGTGAATTGAGATACGATCAGTGAACGTTTATTGTTTTTTTTTTCAGAAAACATGCAGCGACTGCTTGTCAAGACAGAAATGTCAGGTATCTAAAAGCTAAGCAGAGTATTAGTTTGCCAGTTATACAAACAGTCATGCATTTTATCTGTAATTTAGCAAGAAGAGAAAACCATTGAACCTAACTCAAGTGTCGAAAGAAAGCAGTGAATAAATTGTTTTCCACCCTCAATTGATCATGGTAGATCGAGTTTAAATTGTTTGTCGTCAAACTGAAACCAAAGTAATTACTTTGGCCAATCACAAAGGACGGAGACAATCCAGCGATCCAATCAAAACTCAAAGTTGTTACACGTAGCCGAAACAAAGCGCGGGAAAACATGCGCGCGAGAGTCACGATTGGTTTTGTTTTACTTCTGATTGTTTAAAAAATGTGGCGCGAGATTTTTAAACCAATCACTGAGCGTAGTAATGCAAAACCAAAGCAGTTCGACACGCAATGAAAACCGCTCTTCAGTGTTATAAATGTTCAATTTGTTTTGCGTGAAGGGTTTACGATGTGAGCAGTGGAAAGCAAACGCGAATGTTCAAAGGAACGCCAGGGGATGACGGAACACTTGTCAGGGTATGTTACTCGGCTCAATTCCTTGTGCTTTAGTTTAAAAACGGACGTGGAATGGTTCTCAACCTTGCTTGTGCTCTCCTACTTCCTCTACAAAACAGACACTTCTAAATCTTAGCAACAGTACTGCGCGTCTTAACTTAGCTACTAGGTTTCAAAGTTTTTTTTTATTATACTTTATCACAACTTTTTTTGACAACTTTTTGATGGTTTCGTTTTAAGTGGTCAGTTAAAGTACAGGAACTGTGAGAGGTGGACATGCCAAGTTGCACGTTCGCGGTCAGCTCCGCGTCCCACTCTTCTTGCATTTTGACTGGCCACTGGAAACAGAAGTCATAGAAAAGTTGTCAGAAAATTGATTAAAGACTGTCTTGTGGCAACGCTAAGGCGCGCAGAACTGTAAAGTTCTATCTAGGATCTAAGCTCCCTGCACTGCAGGCATGTTGGCCGCAGCCATTTTAAAGGTTCCTTGTCGGGCACGCCTTTTTTATTGATTTTCATTATTAGTATACGGGTCTAGACCGTCGAAACGAAAGAGATCACTGAGAAACCTTTCTAAAGGTAATTTGAACATGTCCAGTGACATAACTTACAGCAGTGCGATAAGATTACGCTTCACAATACAATTTCCATAAAAATCGATGGCATCGAAATTGGCGGAGGCTGACCAAGGGCCCTTTAAGGTGCGTAATCAAAACTTGAAAGTAAGTCCTAAATTTCCTTTTACAAAGTAATGCGTGAGATGTTGTTCATACCGAGGACACGAAGCTCACTCAGTCATCTGTTTGTCTCGCTAGATAACTCTGGACGCATCAGGAACATATGCAGCCACAAGCTGTTCAGATAAGAGTTTGTCTCTTACTGAGTTTGAGTCTGGTGAATGCATGGCAAGCATGTCTGGTCATTCGGGTGAGTGTTACGAGAAAACGATTCAATAGCGAAGCGCTCAGTGACGTCATTCACCCTCTGCAAGTCTCCGGAATGGCGGAAGATCGTGCTTTCTTCAAGCGCGAAAGCCAGTGTTCTCAAACGCTTTTTGAAACAGAAACTTCGCCTATGTTCCCTTTGCCCGTGAATACAGCCATCCCTCACGGCTCCTCGCTCCCGGCCCGAGGGGCGTTTCGGCTGTATTCCCAGGTTAATATTCCCTTAATTCCCTATACTTCTCTCGGGAAACGCTAAAGTCAGTGTTGTCTGAGTCTAGCACTAAGAAACTTGCATACGGTGATACGCGTGAGAAATGAGGAACCCTGAACAGAGGTTCGGTCTTGGTTTGACTTTTCACTTGAAGTTTTAGATTTGACTTTAAGATAATATTGCCATCCGTTTTGTATGGTCTGGTAGTTTGGGGTGGCTGTTCAAATACAGACCTTCTACAATCATTGGAAATACTTCACCGAAGGGCAGCCAGAATAATATATAACTTACCCTACGATATGCATACTAATGAAGTATACCGTCAGTCGAATTGGAACACTTTAGCATTTTACTATAAACTACGATTAATTAAATTATTTCATAGCGTGTTTATAGGCGAAGCACCAGCGGCTCTTTCGTATTTGGCAAATAAACCTTGCACTGCATACAGTTTTAGAAGGAGTAATAACATAATCGTCCCGCGTTTTAATTCGAAGTTTCTTAAAAACTCTGTTAGCTACAGAGGCGCTATCCTTTGGAACGCTGTCTCGACTTATTTTACGGGGCAGTTTACTGATTTTTATCGTAAAGTAAAGAAAGACTTTTGTTTTAAAGAGCTTGATTCTAGCGCCCAGTCGGTTCAGTCGCTGCCAAGGCACTACCAGGATTTTAATTGCTTTTAAATATTTTATGTCTTAATTTTAGCAGTTATTTTTATTTAGATGTAGTTACGCGAACTTATTTAAATATTACTCTTTTTAGGAATTAATTGTACATTCATGTTAGTTGTATGAGTAATTTTATCCATATTTTAACATCGTTTCATATTGTAACTATTTTTTACACGACCCCACAAGCTTTAGCTTTAAATTTTATCGTGTTTAAATAAAGGATATGATGATGATGATGATGATGAGTTACTCAGCGCACCCAACTAAAGTTCATCTTACAAAGTCTTCGCGTATTGATTAATCATTAAATCTTCATATGGTTTCAGAGGTTGTGACGGGCTTAAAGTTTTCTGTTGATTGCAAGAATCTCATTTCTGTTGGCGGCGATGGGTAAGTTAAGAAACTATTTTTTGACATGGTTAGATGTAAAGGAGGCGCTTGGACATGAAGACGAAAGCATTTCCAATATTGTCGTACTATTTTTTATTTGTTTTCTAGTATTATTAAGAAACTCAGTTTTAAATTTCATTCGTTTCAGGTGCATCTTTGTGTGGAAAGTACCAACAACATATATGCAGGTATTGAACGCAATGCTTTTTAATCGCTCCACCACTTTGTTACTAACATAATCCTGTGTCCAATTACTGCAGCTTCCCAAAACTTCTTGATATTAGTTGAAAACTCTTTGGCACTTCATTTTTCGACTGGTTAAAATGTTAGAGAGTAAAAATCATTCGTGATCCAATCACAAGGGACACAAGCAATCCAGTGAACCAATCAAAACACTGTAGCCGGCACAAAGCGCGGGAAAAAAGCGCGGGAAAACGCACGCGAGTGAGTCACGATTGGTTTTGGTGTTTCACTTCAGCTCAGCAAGCGTTCCCAAGCGAGCGAGCTGTTAGCGTATTCTGGCCGCGCGAAATTGGGGCGAGATCGCTTTTTGCTCTCGCCCCAATACGAGAACAGCTCTTCGCTTGGACGGAAACAGCTCTTTGCTCGCTTGGGAACGCTTGCTACGCAGGCTGGTTTTACGCCTGACTTTTGGAATCCGGATTTCGGATTTCGGATTTTCCGATAAAACAGGATTTCCCAGTCGAATGCATCCAAAGCGTGGTAATATAGAACCAAAGCAAACGTGATTTGTTGGTAGAATCTAAACTTAAACCATATTATTAATCGTCTTATAAATTTTCTGTATCATGTTTTCGCTTCTTAGAATATGGTGGAAAAACTCCAATCGCTTGGACAAGAACCAGACAACAGGATCCAGTTTGGTACTCCTATCAGGTAGAATTTACACATGCGAGAAACCTGAATAAACACACGCAAAAATTAATTTCACGCTGATCAAGTAGTATTCCAGAAACCCATGTGCAATAATTTTACAACTGCAGCAATTTACATAAAAGATAACTATTGTAACAATTGTTTTTATTACATTTTCAATAACAGGCGCGAGACATACCAAATTACGCATCCGTCCATAATAGAAGCTCCAGAGGAGAGTGACTTTGTCCCTGCACAGCCTTCAGCATTCACCAGACCAACCAGAGGTACATGCATGTGTAACTTCAGTTAATAAAATGCAACGACCCAGGACCCGCGACCTCAAAAAATGTTCCATTCCAGCTTTCCCTTCAGGCAAGCAGTTCTAAATTTTTGCTTGTCCAGGGCAGTGCCACATTTGTCTTCGCTTACATTTAACGGCAGATTACTTGTTTTGAGAGATCCCGGGGCGCGATTTTCGACTCCTGCAAGCCCATCCAAATGTCTTCAATGAGGGAGGAGGTGGCGAGCGTTAGCCTAGTTGTTAGGGCGCTAAATCCTCCTCCCGGTTCTCCTTGCCACTGTATGGATGTGTGCTCATTGGTCCTCCATGCTTTGTATATAGCCAACCTCCATCCTGTACAATATTTGTTTGCTTGTTATTAGCACAGCCGTGCTAAATACATCGACACTTAAGTGAAGGAACGAGGGTAGTAACGATAAGGGAAGATTCAGATGGATTACAAAACGTTCTCCTGATGAGACTGAAAAATAAAAGCTTACATGCTCCATCCCTGACATTCCTCCTTCCCCTCCCCAACTGCCTAGACGTTTGCTCCGTTAGCAGAGCAATACATGGAGGATCGATCTTCGTTTCTAGGGAAAACCCTCACCTACCCCTCCCCTAACTGATGTTTCTGCACTTAGTCACAAGTCATTGAGAAACATGCGCTGGGGTGGGTGGATGGGGCTTTTCCCAGGAACGGTGATTAATCCAAGCGTGGAGCGGACGATTACCAGCTGATGAAATCTGCTTACTAACTGTCGTGAAGTTTAGACAGTATTTTGTGATTTAAATTTTTACATTGCACTTTATTTTTTCTTTGTTATTCTAGAGCCCAGTCCTCCGGTTAGAGATTACCGCTTTAGTGTGGGCCAGTTGCCTGCTTGGGCAAAAAAGCAGGTAGGTTATTTTTGATATCAGCATGCAAAGTATAGGTCTCCATACTGTGCTTGTAGAATTTCTCAGGAGAATCATCGTCATCGTATAACCGTTTGTTTATTCCATTTTAGCTCATCGCAGAAGGAAATGAGAAAACTTTGTCGCCAGAACAGGATAACACTGGACCGGTAGTTCAACCCGGAGGGCGCTGGGCACAGGTGAGTTACTTACCCACCCCTCCCTAATGCTTTCTGCTTGTACGCCAGAGATATCAACGACTTGTAAGGGAAGTTCAGTCCTCAGTCCTCAGTCAGTTTGCATGGACCTTTCTGTGCTTGATATGTACGCCATGACTTCGACCAAATGTCCGGCCCTCACACTCAGTCAACAAGCACTTTACAAAAGCGAAAAGTGGTGTTAGAGGACTTATCACTTGAGTATGGCACGCGCAAAGTTTGGTAACAGCGTTTTGATGTTAAATTTACGTTGTTGTCTCGAGTTAACCCGCTTAGTATCCGATTGTAACTTATGCGTCACGTGCCATGAAAGCCCGCGAAATCACGGAAAGGTTGAGTTGGACAAGTTACTATTGGACACTGAGCCAGTTATCCATGGTAAAAAATGAACTTTCATTGTCAAAACTTTGTCGCCAAACTTCCTTCGTTCTTTACTCAACATAAGTATAGTATTCTTCGTTAATTGAAAATCACGCCGCCTGGAAATCAACAGAAAATGCTTAATTTCCACCTTCATCTTTCCCATAGAGAATCCAAAATGGTGGCATTCATGTGGCTGGCGATAATGGCACAATGCAACCGATTCCATTTTCACTGGATCCGACAGGTAATAACAAAACGCAACAAAGAAAGAAAACTCGTCCAGTTTAGTTAGCATAAAAGGGTCTGTTCGAGAAACAATAGAGTTCTTGTGATTGTAAGACGAAGACGCACTACGAGGTCGAGATTTTTCAATACAAAATTAAGTGGTGTGCGCGCGTGAACCAGCGTCATTTTGGCGGGAAAACGCGATAGTCGTCGTCATTCTACTACGAGTTTTAGGGAGAATGTCGTTGAGACGATATCTAGTTTTCGAAATGTTAGTAGTTTTATCATTTTGCGATTAGCAAAAATAACCGTGCTCATTTGAAAGTCGATGAAGGTGAGCTCTGTGCTTATAACAAAATGTAAGAAATCGTACCCTCCTTTTATGTTCAATCGAACAATCAAACTGCAACTGAGTTGCTTTATTGATAAACCTTATCTTTAGCAGATCGCAAGCGTTATACAATAGAGCCAATCTCACTTCAGGAACAAATGAGGGCTCTTGCAAACAGCGTAAGTAGCTGATCATTTCTGATTCATTTTAATTGTTTTGTAGTCCTGCTGTTGAGTCTGTTAGAAGTGCCTCCATAGCATGTTTGGAATTAAGATCTTTTGCGATTTTATTGAACAAGTTTGTTGACATTGCTCTGAAATTTGTGTTTTTTCTTTGTTTAATTTCACAGCCTCTTGAAAGACGTTGTTCACTAACATATGGGGTAAGAGATCATTTTGTATTGAACTTCCTAAGCCTGCTTTATAGCTAGCATTTACTCGCATTTTGGGCGCGCACAACTGGAGGTAGGGGCAAAAGGAATACACCCATTCCCTCCGCCTATTTTGCCCTGGCGCGGATAAAGTGGAGGAAAAGTCTTCATTCGCACGGAGGCGCTTGCTACGCAGGCGAAAGATTCATGTATAAACTTTGTGGAACCACTCATTGTCACATTTACATAGATCATCACGTTCATGTTAAATGGCCGCCTTTCATTTCCAAAGACAAATCTATCATAAATTTTCCCAACTATAATGATAAAACATTGAATTCTGAACGAAACAGACTCTCACTCCTTGGCTAGCTTTTGGAGCAGTTTTAAAGTGCATAGTGAATTTATGTTTGCTCAAGTGGATTTTTGAATTGAGAGCTCTCTGGTTTATTTTGCAGGAAGATGATGACTTGTTTCCAGCGGATGGTCGAGCAGCGTTGGAAAAACTAAGCGAAGAAGAGAATGACTACAATGAGGTTGTTATACACATTGGACCTTTCTCACACATTTGTTATTCTTTGGTGCTCATGCTAATCTGCCCGCCCAGCCTCGTTAGAATGTACAAAGAACAAAAGAACTTGAACTCAGAAATGAGGTTGGGAGGGCAGATTAGCATGAACACAAAAGAATAGCAAATGCGTAAGAAAGGTGTATGAAAGACAAAATGTACTTGCGATCGATAACCTGATCTTGCGCGCGTTTCCTCAGAGTCGTTACCAGGCAGAATGACGTCAGATAGGACGTCATACTGACTTGGCAGGTTCTGAGTGGCTGCGAGTGCTTGTACCCAATTTTGATTACATAACGATTTTCCCGCTTCGCAGGGCGCTGCACCTCCTGGTGTCACTGTGTCGCGTGGAAGTGACGTCATGCCGGGGGTTCCACGGAAGAGCAGTGTTGTAATGTCAGAAGCCAAAGAGCTGAAATTCGAGGAAGCTGAGGAGTTGGACGAAGGCGAAACGAAGGAAGTGATTATCTACCTTCCTCCAAGCCAGGATGACTTCGACAGTGAAGTTGCCAGGTCAGAAAAATATCGCATGTATGTCCCCATTGTGGGCCTGTCTCGTGACGTGGCAGTGGAGATGAGACCAATCTGTCACACCCCTCAAAGCCCCATGCATGCCTCTTCCATCCGGGAATTTAGCTACAGGACCGAGAAACCGTTCTTGTTAAACGAGTTATTCGTAATAGCGCCGCGTGAATTAGAACCAAGTTTGGGGTCCTATTTGGACAGCCATACTACGAAGAGTTCTTATAGATTGGAAGGAAACTTTCTGCTGGCGAATCGTGTCAGTGTTACTGGTTATTCTAAACAAAATAAAACCCATAGCACTGAGAACACAAGTAAAATGATTTCTGCGAAGCCACGTTTAAATGAAAGTATTAAACCTGACATAAAATCAACCTTAAATAAAACATGTTTAAAATTTAAACGAATCGCCGAAGACAATATCAATTTTGAGAGCATTAAAATGGACGTTAAACAGTCATCTGGTAATAAAAGTGGTCTTGAAAATCACAATTCTAACTTGTCAAAACATTCCGAGTGGCATTTTTGGTGTAATGAGTTATTTAACAAGAAGACGACTTTTGGTGGGCTTCTCTTGTTTAGTGTCACTTTACTTGGCTACTACAATTTCTTAGGGATTCAATAATTCAACAAAAAACAACAAATTGCTCCTCGCAGATTAATGGCAAAAAGATGACGCAATTGTACTTTTACCATACGCCACACGTTTTGGTTGACCAAGCTTGCGTAATAGCTAATCAAAGACCAACAGTCGCATGTGCAACTTTTTGACATCTTTAAATTTCTGTTAGTTTTCCAAACATCCACGGCCAATCAAAGAGCCGATAGCCGCACGTGCAATAATCTGCTTCTACTTCGTGGGGTCACCACGAAGCTCTTCGGAACGTCTTCTAGGATTGGCTGGGGAAATTATATACAAAATAATAATAACAATGGACCTAACCCTAAAACAATAGAGCTTCGTGGTATCAAGACCAATGAAATTAGAGGTTCCGAAGAGCTTCATGACAACTGGTTCGATGTCCCTGCCTCATATACTACCAGACTAACTTGGATTTTGATTGGCTAGCCAATAAAGAAACCGGCAAGAGTATGCTAACAAGTTGCCAACTGAAAACAAAGCATAAACACCGCAAGGAATGATTGAAACATCCAAGCACCAGCCTGCCTGTTTTGAGCAGTAAGAAATCCGTCTGCGTTTGCGGGCTACTAAACAGCTTGTTTAATCTAAGGGTTTCATTAAAGCTTAAAACAATAGTTAATTTATAGGGTTCTAACTTTTATGTCTATGGATGAAACTCTAATGTGTTAACAGTCACATGAAATCTGCTCTCATGAAATTTGGGATTTCTTAGTTTCATTTCTGAATGTATGAAAGGGAGTGACGTACTTTTATTGCTTTGTGTGATGGAAATGGTTTTGGAAGACTTCCGTCGTTAAATTTAAACACATGAAAAGCTATTTTCTCACGTGTTTTAAATAATGCTTTGAAGTATTTATAAAATTTATTTTAAAGCATGAAAATATTTTTAAACAAAAGTTGTTATCTTGTAAAGTGTAACTTACGATAAGTTCAGATTGTTCACGATCAAATAAATTTGTAAACACGTTGGTTTTGCATTTAAATCTTTTATTTTTTAGTTGAATAAATTCTTAGATAACAAATAATATCATCATAGAGATCTTTTGCATTCGTTGTATTCTGTGCTAAAATAAGAGCTAAATGTAAACCTAATAATTCTCTTATTTGATAATTTACTAGTAAGAGTGTTTTTCTAATGACTTTCACAAAACCAAAACAAGCGTATGAAATCATTACGTTGGGGCGACGTGCGGGTAAAGCGCGGGAAAAGGAAGCCAATTTAGAGTTAGTTTTGGTTCGCTCTTGATTGGCTAAGAACGAAGCACCTTCGCTCTCATTGGTTGGGTAGTTTGCACGCGTGCTGTGAATCTAAGAGTTTACCAGTTGCCGAGCTTAGCAAACGCAGAACCAAAGAAAAAAGGCGATTTAGATTCAAAGTCGCTGGAAAACGCTCCAAGCCTATGTTTAGCATTATTAAACCCGAATTAAAGTTAAAATTCTAAAGAACGTAAAAGGTATAAATTTTACATTTAAAAATTACATGATAAATTAATGGTGCTTAAAATTAATTTCTAGTAAATACTATAACCTGAATTGTCTCATTACACAGTTCTAACAACAGACCTACCAGAGGCCATTTCAAGTATATAGCAATTTTCAAGAAGCCTCAAAAAGCTAAGTAAGTTCTAACGAAAACCCAAGCGCCATATTGCACAACATGGCCACTGCTGCACATAACATTTTACAGCAACGTCTTTTGAGTTTTGACCCATAATAATCTAATATTTCCTATAACATGCTCTAAACTTAACTGCCTTCCCACTCTCTCTCTCTCTCTCTCTCTCTCTCTCTCTCTCTCTCTCTCTCTCTCCCCCCCCTCCCCCCACTCTCTCTAATTGATTTTAACATTTAATGTAACTAACATGGACTGTCTTGCTTTTGCACACTCGCTCGACCCAGTGCTCCACGGGTCCAAGAGGTTGTGCACCATTACGAGGCTCTGCAGTTAACTCACCACCAGTCTTGCCCCAATATTGCTCACGAAGTCAGCAAGAGCCTGCAAGACGATTTTGATGATCAGGAAAAACCTGTTAAACTGGCCTATCCGGATACGCCGGTTCCTCTAAACAGGTCTCCGTCGTTAGAATATCTGCCATCTCGGCTTCAAACATTCCTCAGGTAACCAAATAAACTTTAAAATGTTTTGCAACAAATTTGCATTTTATTGGCAAGGTTACGCATAACTAAAAGTAGCTTTAACAAATAAAGTGGGATTTTTTCAATAGTACAGATAGACAAATTACTTTCTTTTCACGATGTTAAAAAAAAAAAGAATTTTTCAAATTTTAAAATAAAATTTATGTCATGGCCACACCGTGTTTGTCACCGTGGGCTCAAATCTTTCTCAGCCATTTGGAGAGCTGTATTTCCTGATAAATTTCGTTAAAATTTAAATTAATTTGATTGACTGTAATTGTAATCATGGTAAATTTCATAAACACCGCTTTTCAGGAATAAACGCTCTCTCCTTGTCCACCGAATAGTTTGTTTCAAGATAGTTTGAAAAAACATCTGTTTGGAAAAACTGCAATTTTTTTATTGTAACTAAATCTGTTAAATCGATGTATTATTAATTAATGGGGTAAATCGTTCTGCGCTCTCAACTGATTTCTGAATTTAACCGTTATAAAGGGTGCATTCGATTGGGAAATCAGGATTAGGATTTTGAAATCTGCATTTCAGAATTCTTATTTTTGTCATAAATTTAGATAGAGGGCCACAAGTGTTTTAGTTTTTGTACCTATTCCGTGCTACCCTCTTTAAATTAGGTGTTATTATTATTATTATTATTATTATTATTATTATTATTATTATTATTATTATTATTATTATTGTTATTTCGGGTTTTCTAATAAAACGCAAAATCGATATCTATCCGTTTTTCTTTGTTTTGTTTTGTTTCTGCAGGCGCTTGTTCTATTGCCTACAGCTATTTTTAGAACAGACTTGCAGTAAATTGTTTCAGCAGATATCTCTGACAGTTTGCAATCTTTCAACAGATCTTTTCAGTTGTCAGCTGCTCAGCGACCTAAAAGACTATCCCTAACAGTCGAGGACCCTAAAGGCGAGGAACTTGAGGTATAAAAGAAACACTTAGTTGCAGTGGTGTCATTCTCGACTCCATAGCCCTTTTCGTTTCTCTCAGCCGGCGGGACCTTGGCACGAGAAACGAAGGGCTCTGGGGACATAGGATTTACAGTCCGAGATTCTTGGACTTCCGGACTTCATGTGTATGGTATTGATGTTTGTACATGTTGTGTGCTGCAATATATGGCGGCCGGCGAAAATTTTGACTTCCGTTTAAGGTTACTTTGTTCGCAAACAGTCAATAAACAAAGATTCAAAGTTTTTTGAAAACCCTATATCTCCAGAGCCCTTCGTTTTTCGCGCCAAGGCCGAAAGCAGTGTTGTTTCCTCTGTAATATTCATGACATCATTTTTACAGATAACATTCTACCTACTGGCGGATGTTGAGTAAATTTTTTTTTTCATTTCAGGGTAACGACAAAGTTGGAGAAAAGGAAAGAAAATCGCGTAAGATGACAAGAATTATTTTTTTTATCTTGTTAGAGTACCACCCCTCCCCGCCCTCCCTCCCTCCCTCCCACACCACACAGGCACACATGCGCACTGCGCATTTGATCACTTTGGAACAAAGTAGCGTGAAGAAGCTTTTTGTAGACATTGATTTTATTACAATGAATCAGTAGGCTTCACTGACCAAGCAAGGCCTCAGAAAATCTTTTTGCTGGGCCGTAAAAGACAACATAAAAGTGTGAGTGAGTGTAAGTCTCAGATTCTTGCAGCTTTTGAGATTTTTCTTCTATGCTCCCACAAAATATAATTTGCACTGCGCGGTTCTTGCTTTTACTGGTTTGTTTGCAAATAGCGGAAAAATGAAAGGGGACAGGTAACCGGCAAATCATTCATTTGACCTCATTTGATTTCTTACGTTGGATTGTTCTTGAATACATTTAGCTTCCAGTGAAGATGATGAAGACGAAGTAATAAGCCCATCCGAAGACATTACAAAGCCTTTTGGCGAAGACGAAAGCAAGTCTGAGGGAGGGGAGGATGAGGAGATAGTTGGTCGCTACTTTGAAACCTTGGGTACCAGCTCTCCAGGGCCGAAAATGGAAGAGCACACTGAGCCACCGCCACTTGACACGGATAGGTTGATGCGAACCAGGCTGAGTATCTCGGCCAGATTCCTGTCTCGATCACACCAACCTGGACGGTACGTATGCTAAAGCCTGGTTTTCATATGTCGGGAAAATCCCAGACAATCGAGGATTTCCCTGTTTCCCGAATGTCCCAGATTTTACCAAATTAAACGGAGAAACGCCAGACGTCCTGTTGCAGATTCTCTCGACATTCTGAATTTGGGACTGGACCCAAGCAATTAAAACGAAGCTAGAGGATTGGTAACAAGTTAAAACCATTTGTCGTAAAAATCTGGGATGGTCGGTTGAAGCCCTCGAGATTGCTTGCTTGTAGACGAGGGATAATCATATTACCAACCTCGTAAGAGTAATATTCAAGTAAATATTTCATGACTATGACTTAAAGGAGCTACGTCATCGTTCGTGCACTTTGAAAAATATAGCCTAAATTTTCCGTCGTTTCCAATCCGTTTCAATCTCCTCCATCCTCAGCCATACTTGTTCCTTTTTGGTTTAGTATCACTCCTTTGGTGTTTCTCTTCCTTAGCAAACTATTATTTTTAGGTTTCCTAAATTTTAAGCGTAATTTAGGTTGTCGAAGAAATAACTCAAAATATCGTGATGTAGTTCCTTTAACTTTGAAATAGATCCGAAATATTGTCTTTCACCAAAACTTGGACATGCTATTCCTTGATGTTTAAAGTGACAACATATATTAAGATATTTCTTTAACATTGAACAAATGCCTAAATAATGTATATGAATAGCACTCTTACTCTGCAGGGTGACCATCCCTTTTTTGTCAGGGTGCCGGGTGACCCTTCTACGAGGGACCCTTTTTATATATACAAACAGGTTTTCTTTTTGTGACTAATTTGTTTGGTGTTGTTTCCTCAGGATTGGCGTAATATCAACAAACCCTGATGAAGAGAAAAGTGACCACCATTATTCTAGCTCAGATGATGTAAGTTTTTTCGGTTTGTTTTTGTTACTCAATCTCCGTTGCAATCATTACAAAATCAGATATGAGAACAATGCAGAGAAAACTCACTAGTGCCGTGATTTCTTCAAATTTTTCTTCAAATGTCATTTCTTTAAATGCTTTTTCCTTCAGACAAAACAAGATCTCCAAAGGCGAAAGGAAGAAATGGCGCAAGCTGTAGAAGCTACGCGTAAACGACTGGAGGCTGTAAGTATAACACTCCTTTACGCCATTACTGCCTCTCCTGAAATGTTCTCTGGTTCGTCTTAAAGCCGTGCTACTGCTATGAAAAAATGTTGTTCTTGTTCTCTTTCGATTATGATTTTATATTCGGCAGGAATGCACAATGCCAATTATTGCGCTTCGATTTTCAAAACAAGTCCGTTTCCTTAAGTGAGCTTTTAGAAGCAAGTTGCTGTTTTGCATACCACATATGCTGGTTCACACAGAAAAATTAAACTGGTGAGCCGATGACGGCCTTTTCCCTTTCGATCCAGCTCTCTCAATGCAACTCGACTGAAGCCGACTCTGGTAATGGCGGACAGTTTAACAAGAAATCGTCGCGGAAATTGAAAATTGAGGCGCAATAATTGGCATGGTGCATTCTTGCCAAATATAAAATCAGAATCGAAAGAGAACAAGAACAGCATTTTTAAGAGGTAACTTTAGGGTAGACTCAGAAGAGAGGGGGTAAGTTTCTAAAGAAACTGTGGTGCTGCGTCGGTGGGAAGTATAACAAGAGCCTAGTGCAGTCCCTGAACTCTCCCATCCGCGCGCCCTTTATAGGAACAGAAAACTGGCTCTCCCTTCTCGCGGGTAATAGGGAGCTTTAGCAATGACGACGGCGACGGCTAGGATGACGCCTGCTAAAAAATGAATATATATTTTACGCACGAATCTCGCAATTGCCTTGATGTATTAGGTGCATCTATCGCTTTCAAACGTAATTCTTGTAGAAAATATAAGGACGGCGTTTATTTTCAATAAGAAAAACGAAAATTCAGCCGTCGAGGTCCTCGTTCTCCGAATTGCTCAGAAATTGGTCATTTCACGTTGTTGTTTTGCAGAGGACGGCAAAGGAAGGTACAAAGAATTATCACGCACGTGCAGAGCTATTCTTCCGCTCATTAAATCTTTTGTTTAGCGACGTTCTCGTTAACGTTTCCGTCGTGGTTTGCTAAAGCTCCCTAATAGGTTCATGATAACCGTACTTACTGGTACTACGATTACTAAAGGTACTGCGGGTGCTACAGGTACCACGGGTGCTACAGGTACCACGGGTGCTACAGGTACCACGGGTGCTACAGGTACTACGGGTGCTACAGGTACCACGGGTGCTACAGGTACCACGGGTGCTACAGGTACTACGTCTACTATAATTACTACAGGTTTTACATATCTGACATGGTGCAGTGTAGAAGGTGCTGTATCCGTGACGATTATCATGAAACTATCCCCCTGCTCGCAAGCCTGGGTTCTGTTCCTATGTAGGGCGCGAGGAAGGGACAGTTTAGGGACTGGAGTCACTGGACTAAGAACAACCCTGTCTTTAGTTTTCTCAGATGTCAAGCAATCCAGCAAGCGAAATATGGTCGCGTGAAAATCGAGGCGATGTTTGAACCCAGTTTTCTGTATGCTCGTTTGTTAAGCCTTCTTGTCGGCTTGACGCTGTTTGAATGCAGTGCTTGTAGTCTCAAATATACATGTAGTGAGATTTAAAGAGCTGTTTAGGATTAACGTTGAACTTACTGATCTTCAGCTTGGATGGAAAGCCAAAGAAGACATTCTGAAGAAGGTGCCAACAAGCTCTACGGCTGCTAACACTAACACGGTAACATCAACAGCAATCACGACCTCTGTCTCGTCTTCTTCCACTAAAGAAGTTACTGCTGCTTCTAGAACTAACAATATGGCTGCCTCTGTATTGTCTACATCCACAACTGTAACTTCAAACACGGGCACCGTCCCTACGTCAGTCTCGTCTTTGCCCACTACAGTTGTTACTGCCGCTTCGAAGACCGACGTTGTCGTTACGTCTGTTTTGTTTACGCCTGCTGCCACTGTTACTGTTGCTTCTAGTGCTTCTAGAGATGGAGACAGTACACCTGTGTCAAGCTTAACAGAGTCAAGTAGCAAGCCAGTTGTCGTTACTAACTTACTTGAGGTAGGAGGGGAGGAAATATTCACGCAATCCTCGTTAAGCCGTGCAGGCTAACGGCAAGCGAAACATAGTAACGAAAAGTGGTTGTGTAGTTCAACAAAACTTGCCCGAAAGATACCGTGTATCAGTAATGAGCAAGGAACACTAGCCGGACAAAAGAGACGCCTCTCTGCTCACGAACAGTGTTTTCTGCTCAAGAGAGTTGGTGATTTCATTTGAAATGTTCCGTACTGATGACGTAGCTCTACAGTGATCCGTGTCTCGTCTCTGATTGGCTATCGCTTTCTTTGAATTTCCGCGCGCAAACAACAAACAATTGGAGACACCGCTTGGGTCTCTGAAGAGCTACGACATTGGTGTGAAATTGTTCAAGGCAAATCTTCGACAGACTTCTCTCTTGTGAAGGAAAAGATTAAGCGTGCAATATCGCTTTGTTTTCACGCTCATGCCCAAAGTTACAGTCTGTCACAGTTTAATGTCTTTATTATGTCTTGCAGACACGATTAGCAGCAGACGTACAAGAAAATGTGAAAGAGAAAGATAAAGACCACACAGAGAGAAAAGAAATCCTGGAAGCTAAGAAAGAGAACGACACAAAGGATGAAGACACTGATAAATCCAAGCGTTCTGCCTCACATCTCATTGCATTTTTTAGTCAATCCAAATCATCCAAGAACAAAGACAAGGAAAAAGAAAACACCAAGGAGAAAGAGAAAACGAAAACTAAGGAAAAAGACAAAGATAAAGGGCGAGCCACCCCTCCCCCTGGGAAACAGGCATCCGACACAAAATCTATCCCTGGGGGTAAACTTGAACGGAGGGGTTCCGAGGGAAAATCGTGGCGCAGATCGTTAGGGATTCTAGGGGGGAGCTCCAAACATGAGAAAGAGGAGAAACATAAAAGGCACTCAGATCCACGAGTTTCTACACAACAGGATGTGCTCACGAAAAATTCTCAAGCGGCCAGAGGCAAACAGGATGAAAAGGAGGACAAATCGAATAAGAAACAAACCGAGCCGCGATCTTCTATGCCGCCTGTGCAATTACCAGCGAAGAATTCCAATTCAGTGCCAGCGAAACACGATGAAAAGTCATTGAAAACTGTGAAAGAAGAAAAAGAACAAAAATCGAACAAGCCACAACCTGAGAGACGTTCATCTAATCCGACTACGGAGCTAGCGCTTAAAACTTCCCAATCCCGCGTTAAAACGAGCGAGATTGTTACAACGAGCTCGAAAAATGTGCCTGTAAGAGAGAAGAAAGGGCGTGTGACCAGTGATGAGCGGCGAGAAAAATCGAGATCTGTTGGTGATTTTGACAGCAGGCTTCACAATATTGAAGAAGTGTCTATTTTAGATCCCAGTGTACCTCCTTCGAGAACAGTTGATACTATGGACATTCCAGACCAGGTAAAAACTGGGAACAAGAGGCCCAACTCGAGCGGTGGGCTTCTTGAAAGAACGCCGTTTGTCTCGGAAACACCATTAGAACGAAAACCACTTGATGCCAATGGTATTATGGGTGGGTTTAAAGATCGCAGAACCGCTTCAAACGGGACTTCGGGTGATGGTTACACTTTAAAGAACACCGGTTTGGTAACTGCAGCTGTGAACAATAGTGAGACTTCAACCGAACTAAAACCAGGTTTGGACAAAAAGCCAGCTTCTGCCTCTGCAGGGTATGGTGACGGAGTAATATCCGTCCCAGGTTCTACCGTCGAAAAGAAACCGAACACCTGGGGCTTGGTTTCCGATGTGAAGAGCACAAGCAAGGCTTCGTCACCTGCCAAAATCTCACGGAGTGGGAGTGGGTCGAGCTTTTTGTCAGGTATCAGTGAACTGTCAGCTGAGTTATCGGCGGCTATTGCATCACCGCCGCCCGAGCCAATCAGATTGAGTATGTCTGAGGCGAACCTGTTGAGCACCAGTCCTCCTTCCAATAGCAGACGTTCCCCCATTGGCAAGGACCACGGTGAGAAATCATTGTTTTTCAGATTTTTATTTCCACGAGAAAATTAAGTTTAAACTTTGAATTTTGGGAGGCAATGGATGAAATGGTTGCAATTAGCTGGCGGGTGAAAAATTGTTTCATTGCAGATAGGAAGGTTCGTCACGGAGTTAGCATATAGTGGTTTGATAGTGATATCTATAGGAACATGTACCTGAATTTGTTCAAAAAGTTACTCCAGCCGTTTAAACGTAGATGTTATTAAGGAAGGTGGATGTTCAGCAGGCACTTTAATGATTATCACGTCGACTTAACTGGCTGAGGAATGATTAAAAACTACACCAAGTACCTACCTGCTGATATGTCTGTCTCCGCTGAATTTGGCCTGCGAACAGGAATATGAGCGAAAATGGCGAAGCCACGCGAGAGAAGTCTCGCCAACTCGTTCGGTCAGCACTTATTCGCAATACTCAAAAGTATGACAATATTAACCAACTGTTGCACTTCGATTAGCCCAGTTAGACCCTGCTTAGCCTGTTTTCGGTTAGCTGTCATTTGTTGGAAAGGGTAAGACCTTGAGAGTGTTGTGAACAAGAACTGATCGACTCATTGTCGTGGCTTCGACACTCCTTCGTCTATTCCCAAACGTGCGCCTACGTACAGGCTACGCTGAATTTTTTTGTTAATGTACTCACGTATTCGCATTTCAAAAACCTTGCAGATGGCGCTAGCGCAACAAATATCGATCAAAGCACGTGTCAGGAAACGCTGGAAAACCTTGTTCAAGCTTTCCAAAGGGTCGTGGACCTTCAGTCCAAGGTGAGAAAGAATATCAACCCCTATTACGTCGCCATCAGTTGCCATAGCAACATAAGCCGTCACGCTTGTCCCGTTTTTTTACTTCTGAGATTTAAGAAATTCTACATTACTTGGTTCTTTTTTAAATGCTTTAATCACTTGGCAAAATGCTCTTTTGAAGGAAAACAGCGCCACGTCCCCTGCCGAACGTGATTATCGTCCTTATCTGAGAAGATTAGAACATCAACCCATTTGCAGATGTCATTGCAAAGGAAGCACGTTCCCCTCAGTCATACCAGAGTGTTGGTCTGGTCTGAGATTCGAACTAAAGACCTCCCGCACGGTAGTCCGACGCCCTACCAACTCAGCTAACCGTCCTCCGTCGTCAGAGTTCCTGCATAAATAAATACGCATACATAATGAGAGCAAGGTTCCTGCGCGACCTTAACTTGCGTATAAAATTAGGTTTGGTTTATACTTTGACCTGGAAATTGAATTTTATGATTTTAAATGGAGGTTAATCCTCGTATGAGACAAGAGCCCATTCTGCCGTCAAAAAAGTTTCGAAAGCCGTTAAAATAGTTAATCCACTTTGTCTATATTTGCAGATTCTGAATGAAGATCCCACCGACGAAAGCCACCAGGTGTTGTCGTACATTTCAAGCACATTTTCAGCGATAGAGGATCAAATCCACGAATCGCGCCTCCGAAGACGACAGTGGGAACTCTCCGCTTTCTCCCGGGGTAAATCGGGTTTCGTTTCCAGGCCTCTTGGTGGCGCGCTGAGTTTCTCCACAGGGAACCTGGATCAACTGGCTCCAAAAGGACATTCGCTGAGAAGGAATTCTGAGTTTTCTGTATCTTCGATACCTGAGGATGTAGAAATACATGAAGTTCTACTGGAAAAATACTCGAACAGATTATTAGAGATGGTCGCTCAAAAACTCAGCAAATGATGATAAACCATTTGTGATTTACGAAGGTTAAAGGAGCAGTGTCGTCAAGTGCTACTTGAAAACCATGAATTTGTGCTTATCTAGTCTTGCTTAAACAAGCTGTTAAGTCACGAAAATATTTGTCATGAAAAAGTGCTGTGGCTATGGACAAGTAGGAAAGTAGTGTCCTAATTCTTCAAAGCATTGTGCTGGTCTTTCCGAATTTAGCAGTGTAATTTGGAGGAAAATCACCATAAATACATTGATAAAATCTGGTAACGGGTTTTTTCAGATTTTAGAGAATGAATTTATATGTATGCCTGTCTTTTGTTGAAAGGGTTTTTGTTATTCATTATTCTGAATATAAAAAAGTTAAAAACACTTCATGAAAAGGAAACACGTGGTCTCCTCTCTCGTGATGCTGCCCCTTAATTAAATATGAAAATGTCATTCTCTTTCAAAGGTGGACAAGTTTTCACATAAAAGTGTTATTTTTGAAATGTTTTCTATGTTGATCTAAGAAAGAAAGAAAGAAAGAAATCTTCAACCAAGACAATAGCTTATTAGTAACTGGATGATTAAATACAGTGCTTATATTTAAAAGGAAAAAACTTCAAAAGCTATCTGTAAATAAATCCTTTGAAAATATTTCTTTGACTTTCATGTTGACTTCAAACATCAGTAGTCTCCAGTGCCGGGTTGTTTAAAGCTGGGCTAAGATAACCCAGGGTTAGATATGAAAGCAAAAAATAATAGTTAAGTTTGATTCTTTTTGTCCACAACTTGATGACTAGATGTTCTAAAAAGTCTAGATAAAATTGTTGGAGAAATGCTGTTGAACAAAAAAAACTAACTCTGTTTATAATTTAACCCCGGGTTAGCACTAATCGGCCTTCGAACAACTAGGCCCAGGGCGGTTGGTAACCAACTGATTTTATTTCTTCAAGCAGTGAAGCCAGCACACAGGCCAGTCGTGGCCATAGACCCCAGTAGAAACCGCCACGTCTAGCAGTCACGGATCCTGAAGGTCATGGATAGCCATAGAAACCGTCAGAGATTGGACGCTAAATCGTCATGGAATGGTTAACAAGATATGCGTGCAGCCGTAGCTGCATACAGCCGACACTCCTGCGGCCAAAGTAAAAACAGTCAGGGAACGTCAAGTCGCGACGGATCTGACGATTCATCGTCACAGATTAACATATTAGACACGCCACTGTAGCCACACACCATCACGGATGTGATTACAGACTCAAGATATATCTGTCACCTATAGGTCATCCGTCATTGAGCCATCTCGTACACAAATGACTTCAATTCTAAGCGATTAAGTTATTTAAAAAAAGTCCCTTTTTTACTTCCATTTTCCCATTCCCGTTCCCTACACTACGATCCCCGATCCAATTCCTGATTTTTCAGCATTTACGAGTGAATGGCAATAATTATAGCCGCAAACATTGTTTTTTACTTAAATTGCCAACAAGTTAAGCAAATTAAAAGAGCTCTTGGGTTGTGCCACCAGCCAAGAGTTTTCTGGTTTGCATTTAATAACAATGGTGAACAAAGATTTTCCAAAATGTAGCAGCAGAATAGGCCATTTCCGAGTTCGCTTGAGCCTCTATTTCAAGGCGAGTCTAAGTGCAAAGTCTTTGTTTCATTCATATGGAAAGCAAAACATTATTAACATCACAAAACTTTCGCACTTAGACTCGCTTTGAAATAGAGGCCCAAGGGAACTCGGAAATGGTCTATTAGTGTGTGTGCTCATTCCCGTCTCCAGAGGATTATCAAGTCTGACCAGTTTGATTGGCTGAAAATTACAGAACGAGTATATGCTGTCCGATATTTTGAGTATGCACAGAGTGCTCATTTTCGCTTGGTGCTGACCAAATGAAAGCGGGCTCTTAGGACGAGGGCAGGTACTAGGTCACGCTTAGTCACGCAATTAGTCCCAAGATGGCAGAAGAAAGCAAGAACGAGCTCTGTCAAAATGCGCCTGGTAGCACATTATCTTGTTATGCCCTGCGATTAAAACCCGGACAAGAAGTGAGAGAATGTTTGTTAAAGTACGTCCAGGACAAAAAACTCGAGGCACCCTTTGTTCTTTCGTGTGTGGGTAGTGTGACTCAAGCCACTCTTCGCCTGGCCAGATCTGATAGAGACAATCGAAATGAGGTGAGGAATTTGTGATTACGATATGCATCCACCTACCATTTCAGAAGGGCTTATGAGACTTGTTTCGGTTTATAAACTATAGAATGAACACCCCTTGGAGATCAGAAGACCCCCCTCGTAATCGGAGGGAGAATGTGACACTCACGCTCTCTCCCTCATGGCAGCCGGTGATCCTAAAACACTTTTGAAACGAAAACTTCGCCTGCATTCCCAAAATTTCTCTCAGATCACGCTAATGTTTTAGGAGTCACGCTGGGGTTCAATAATTTGCATTCTATTTTCAGACTTTGTGCTTTGCACAATTGCTCTTGTCCTTCCCCCCTCCTACACCTACGAGAATGCCTAGGCTTCACAAAGTCTACTACCTAGACTTCTACACCAATGCGAACCGTAAAGATTTCTGCATAGCCCCCATGCATGTCAATACTAACCAAGTTCGAGGGCTATACTGTGAATCATGGCCAGTTTTTCCCCTTAGATTTATAGGCCAAGTGTGAAGCACACAGGCCATAAATTGGAGGGGGAAAACAAGGGTCTGTAATTTGCAGTACGGACTGAAAAAATGAGGTAAGTAAGACATATCTCTTTATCTTGGAATCTAGCGCAATTTTAAAGTTTGGGGGACCGTACTTAAAAATACGACACACTAAATTGACCAGTCACAGCGCGCATACGAATTGACAGATAATGATATAGAAATCTTGCCAAATGAGCCACCCAATATGAAGTGGTGAGGGGGTAGGAGGGTATGTTTTTTGGCCTTGTTCACAGGGAATATAAATAATTTAGCATGGGCTTTGTACTTTCATGCCAACCCCTCCTGTGTTAATAATGACCAATCCCTTATTATGCTTGCATTCTCATGTTTTTCTTTAGATAACTGAAGTTGAAGGGAAGCACGAGATTGTGTCACTTGTCGGAACACTTGCAGATGAAGGGCACCTCCATGCCGCCCTGTCAGACAAGGATGGCAAGGTCATAGGTGGCCATGTTATGGGAAACATGAAAGTTTTTACTACTGCTGAAGTTGTCATTGGAAATTGTGATATGTTGTCATTTACCAGAGAAATTGACGATGACACTGGCTTTGATGAGCTTGTTGTGAAAGACAAAATATAGAGATAAACTTTAGAAATTAATCTCATAATTTGATATACGCAGGCTTTATTTTAGGCTTTGATTTGACTGGTACATGCCTGTGTACAGTGTGTATTTTTCACTAGCCTTTTTTGGAGTATTTACAGGTTATTAAATCTTGCCTCTCAAGTCCTTTCTTGTGTCCAGCTTCTTGAATTTTACATTGGCTTATATTTCCAAAAAAAAGGAATCACACCATCCCCTGATGGATCACAAGGGGTGTTTGGATGGTAAGAGGGTATGAAAATAAACCCTGGGAATTTCCAGAGTCCCCAAGCTGCCTCCCATAAAAACTTCCTAAATACCTTCCGGAGGGGTTTTTTATTGTAATTGTGCCTCCTGTTCATAAAACAATGTTTTGGAGAAACAATATCGGTTTGAATGACTGTTCAGAACAGAAAATTCTACAAATTTTGTAAATAGAACAGAACTTTCCAGGGTTGCTTGATTTACGAAATATGCAGATCAAGCCGAGCAATGACTTTGGATACGATTTGCCAGGGATAGCTGTGAGGGTGCAATAAAGTAAGCCAGTTTTCTCTACAAAATCCTTTCATGATAACACATTTTAAACTATGTAAGCTTATGTCATAAGTGTATTGTTCTTGCTTCCAATAAGTTTCAACTTGCTGTTATTCCAGTCAAGTATCAGAGGTCAGTTTAAAGTTTATAAAATAGTGCCTTGATCGGTGATATGTCTGCTAAGCTTATGGAAGCTTACTCATTCGCCATCGATCGTTTTGGCAACGGCCTCGATGAAGTTTGCTAGTTTGACATCATTTTCTGACAGACCACTGCAGTCGTGTGTACTGAGTGTAATTTGTACCTTGTTGTACACGTTGAACCATTCAGGATGGTGATCCATTTTCTCAGCTTGTAGAGCAACACGTGTCATGAAGCCGAACGCTTGATTGAAATTCTTGAAAAGGAATTCCTTGTAAATGGCGTCTCGTCCTTCCACTTCTTTCCAGCCGGATTTGCGTAAGGACGGAAGAATCGTGTTTCTTTCTTCTTCGTCAAGTTTCTGGCGTTTTGGAGCTGACATGGTTGGATTTCTGAAAGAGTTGTACTTGTTGAAAGTGCTTTGCCCGAAAAAAGTGCCTAGGGAGGGGTAGGTAGTTTGGTACCTTTATTTTCTTCAATGTTCAACAACAGTAGACCTATGGTAAGATAAATTAAAGAAGACTTGTAATGTTAAGTAAGCATAAAACGTTAATGTAAAATCCAAAGTATAACATACGAAGTGGAATGATTTGGTCAAGGAAAGATTCTTTCCCCTCCCTAAGAAGGAGAAAAATGCTCCTTCCCGCGTGCACATTTACCACGTGACTTTCGTACAAACCAATCACACAACGAGAAGTCGTAGCTTTCCCGCCAAATTTGTTCTCCCGGGAAGAAGCGAGCTGTTCGAGTGAATCATTCGCAAAAAGATGTCTGGTTTCGACGAGCGTCCGGTTTATTTCAGTGATGCATTTGGCTCTGAGGAGCAAGCCGATGAGCGGGAAGTGAACAGAATCAGTGCCAAGAAGAGATTCAGGGAATTTATTCGCGAATTTCACGAAGGGACATTCAGCTATTCATACCGGTAAACAAAATGGCGCTACTGGCGTGCTCGATCGAAGTTCATCTTTCCTGTCAAGCTCATGTTTTTCATTTACTAACACCCAATATTTCATTTGAAAACCTGAAGTCCCCAAGCTTTACTCTTCAAGTAAATTAGTCAAAGAATCTAAAAACTTCAGCGTTTAAATTTACATCGATGTATGGGTTATTTGCTGTGACGTTTTTTCAATGTTCTGTAAGATTTCTGATCTGTATCCTAATGTTCACTCTTTTCTCCTTCAATTTCATAGCGATCAGCTTAAAAGACATTACAATTTAGGGCAGTACTACCTTGAAGTAGATATTCAAGATTTGACAAGCTTTGATGAGCAACTCGCTGATAAACTTACCAAGAGTCCTGCAGAATTCCTGCCTTTGGTGAATACTATTACCATACTTATTTTAGTTAGATCTGTTAGATCTCATAATTCTCATCCATACGTTTCTTCTAAAATTAGTACTGAGAATTTGGTTGTACATCAAGACAATAGTTTCAATAGCATATGCTTTCCACAGTGCATGTTCCCTTGATAGATTGCTATTTTAAGGAGAAATTAAATGGTGATCAGTTCGCTTGGAATTGTTTCACAGTTTGAAGATGCAGCTCGCGAAATGGCAGATGAGGTTACAAAGCCACGTCCACTTGGTGAAGAGGAGGTTCAAGACGTTCAGATCACACTTAAGTCTGACGCAAACCCTATGAGTGTCAGGGAGCTTCGGGTATTTTGTTATGATATCATTACAGTAGCTAGGAGTTATTACTATTTTGAAGAGGAAATGTACATAATTTGCCACTTTCCAATGTCTTAATTTATAAAAAAGCCAACATTTACATAATATTAATATTAATAATATTTAATATTTCTATAGCACCTTTTACAACGAAAGATCAAAAGCGCACTATGTTGTGTTCTTAGCCAAGATTCTCATAGTGCCTCTTTCCACCCAGGTGTATAAAATGGTACCAGGGAATTTAATGCTAACAGGTACCCCTGCGATAGACAAGCACCCCATCAAGGGTTGGGAGGTGGGGGAGAGAAATACTCCTAGCTATTAGGGAAGCTGGGATAAGCTCTGGCCCTACCTATATACCATAAAGTTCCCAGAATGACTCATTTTGAGATGGACTACCAATACTTTGTTGTAAATATTTTCAAATCTGCTTCATATTCTTACTGTATAATATAATTCATTTTCAGTCTGAGCAGATGGCTAAATTGGTGAAGATACCAGGCATTATTATCAGCGCCTCAGCCATTCGTGCAAAGGCAACCAACATAACCATCCAGTGCCGTTCCTGTCGTAACACCATCTCTAACATTCCTCTTAAACCAGGTCTGGAAGGATATGCCATGCCTCGCAAATGCCCCAGGTAAGGACACAACCATGCTAGGCTACTGGAGACTTACCTGGGGTTTTACCTTGTGCAAAGTAAGGTCAACAGTTTGGATAAATACTGATGAATTGAATGTAGTGAGCAAAATTTTCACACTAAAAATTGTAATAAAAATGTGTTTATAAAGAGCAGTAAAAAGTTATCGGTATATGTTTGACAGCAGAGTTTAAAAAGGTGTACTTAATAATTTTGTTTTGTTGGTAGTGATCAAGCTGGTCGCCCACCGTGTCCTTTAGATCCATTCTTCATCATGCCTGATAAATGTAAGTGTGTTGATTTCCAAGTGTTGAAACTGCAAGAATCTCCTGATGCTGTACCTAATGGAGAAATGCCGCGACACATGCAGTTGTACTGTGACAGGTAAATTTTTGCTGATCATGCTTGATTATATAACAGAGGGGCTGCCAAATTAAACTTTCATCTACTCTTCAAGTATCTGGTTTAAATTTGCAATTGAGATTTTAGCTTTTTCTCTTATTTTTTTCCAAGGTATTTGACAGAAAAGGTAGTGCCTGGTAATAGAGTTACTGTGATGGGAATTTATTCAATCAAGAAAGTTGCACAGAAAAATGACAAGGTAGTCAAGAACACTGAAAGAGTTTAAAAACTGTTTGATAGCAATATTGACATAATTCTGTTAACTACTTTTTTCCAAGCTGCCTGTTGATGATCTAATGTTTCTTCTCAGGATCGTGATGGTGTTGGTGTGGGTATCAGGAAACCATACCTCCGTGTGGTTGGCATTCAGGTTGACACAGAAGGCCCTGGACGCAGCTCTGGAGCACCACTGAATCCTCTTGAAGAGGAGGAGTTCAACAGATTTGCCAGCAGGCCTGATGCTTTTGAGACAATAGCAAAGAGTATTGCTCCATTTATCTATGGAAGTGAAGATGTCAAGAAAGCTATTGCATGTTTGCTGTTTGGAGGTTCACGTAAAAGGTGTGGAAAAAATAATTTTTGGTTCAAACCAGTATCTGTGTAAGGCATGTTCAACTTGGCCTTAGGCATGTACGACTTGGTTGTGGGGTCAGAATAAGCTTATTATTATTTACATAATGAGATAAAACTTCCATCCCTGACCAGGTTGTTGCTTAATTAATATTCTTGTGCATGGCACAATGACCCTTGATCACTAACTTTTAACCTCTTCTCTTCCACTACAAATTTGTAGGCTCCCTGATGGACTCACTCGGCGGGGCGATATCAATGTATTGTTGCTTGGTGACCCTGGAACTGCTAAGAGTCAGCTGCTGAAGTTTGTAGAGAAGGTTTCTCCCATAGGTGTGTACACTTCAGGCAAAGGAAGCAGTGCTGCTGGGTTGACAGCATCTGTCATGAGGGATCCTGCATCGCGCAACTTCATCATGGAGGGTGGAGCAATGGTACTAGCTGATGGTGGTGTGGTCTGCATTGACGAGTTTGATAAGGTTAATACTGTTTTTGTCTGTATGATATCACCTTAATAACAACCACCTGACATGCTCTTCCCATATCACAAGACTATGTTAATGTTCGAAAAAATAATTCTTGTTTTATGCCTCCTTAGATGCGTGAAGATGACCGTGTTGCTATCCATGAAGCTATGGAACAGCAAACAATTTCAATTGCCAAAGTAAGGCATTTCTTTTTAGAAAGCATAGTGCTTTGGAATGGTATTCAGTTTTTTATTTCCCAATCATCAATCTCCAAATGATTTCTTATCCTTTTTGGTGGCTTGCCTCAAATTTTAACTATTTTAGGCTGGAATCACCACAACATTGAACTCTCGATGCTCTGTGCTGGCAGCTGCTAACTCTGTCTTTGGTCGCTGGGATGAAACTAAAGGAGAGGAGGTAGGAGGGCCTGTACTTTTTACAACAATTCTTTTTTGCGTTGGAAAAATCCTCTCACAAACTTAATCATAGTTATTTTCTTTTGTTACCAGAACATAGATTTTATGCCCACTATATTGTCCCGTTTTGACATGATTTTCATCGTCAAGGATGAACATGAACAGAATAAAGACATGGTGAGATATAGAAGTCTGTAGATCACTAGAAGATTGTTAGGCTTTTTATAAAATTAATTATGTTTCTAGAGGCATTGTGACCAGGCAAGGCTGAAGTTAGTTAGTGACTTGTCTGATGTACATCAGTGTTAAGAAAGGTGAGCAATCATGGCGTATATAATTTATTTACAGTTTTGATTCTTTTGTGATCCCTACAGCGTCTTGCCAAACATGTCATGCAAGTTCATTTGAATGCGGCACAAGTTGGACAAGCCCAAGAAGGAGAACTGACCCTGAATTTCATCAAGAAGTACATTGGTTACTGTCGCAAGTATGTAATTAAAATACAATATTTATTTTTTTTCAAATAATTTATGATTTCATCTTAGCACAATGGAAACTTTTTTAATTGATGTTCTTCCATTTCTTTTATAGCAAATGTGGGCCCAGGCTGTCTGATGAAGCTGCTCAGATGCTCAAGAATCGCTATGTTCTCATGCGAAGTGGAGCACGGGATTATGAGAAAGATGCAGAGAAAAAGATCAACATTCCCATCACTGTCAGGTAAGGCTCTAAATTTTATATCTTACTGTTGTTATTAACTTTACGGAAAATGGAAGAGGAAAATTTCATAATTTGGCCAAAAATTTAAATAATAAAACAGGTGATCTCAGAATTGGTAGTGTTTTTAAATTCATTGTTTTAACTTTCAGATCATCTTTAAATCCCTAAAATTGTGAAAAATGAAGTCCCACAAAAATAAATAATTTATAACAATAGATGGCAGAGAAACTGGCAGATTTTATGGTTGGACATTTGGTCCTTTTTGTTCACTTCAAATTTGATACAATGTTTCCAATGTTATTCAGAAATATTTTGTGGATGCAACAAATGTTTGCAATTAATTGCAAAAAATGTCACCAGCATCAATGTGTCGATCTGCAACAATGTTTCCTCATTTGCCACCACCTTTATACTCTAATTAACAGCTCCCGTAAGCGACCGCCGCTACCCTGTGGAAGTGCCAACTGATCTTCTCCTTTGTTTTACCTTTCAGACAACTGGAAGCAATTATCAGAATTTCAGAGTCATTGGCAAAGATGAGGTTACTGCCTTTTGCTACAGCAGCACATGTTGAAGAAGCACTGAGACTTTTCCAAGTGTCAACGCTGGATGCTGCTATGTCTGGGAGTCTCTCGGGTAAATTGACAAAGTTTTAACAGTTCTTGGGTGTATTATAGTTTGTAAACCAACTGCGAACCTACTTCAATTAATGAAGCTGCTGACGATAGCCTTTGGTCTGTCTTTTGTTGTTGGAAGTGGAGTGGAGATATGGATATTGTGTATGACATTGTATGTCTATTAAATTATAATAATAATAATCGTATCTATTACAAATTTCTCGATTTTGATTGGTTCACACAATTGGCATGCGATCACATGGGTATCCAATTACAGGTATCCAATTTGAACAACTTTAAATTGGATACACCTGCGTCATTCACACGTCAGTCACATACAATCAGATGGGTTCTTTCTTGCTGTTTTCAGACTTTTTGCACATAAGAGATTCTCAAAACTCAAGAGGTTCTAAAATTTTGTTGTTGATGTGATTAAATGGTAATAGGACTTCGTGTCTTAGAATTCAGGGAGTAATCATGCTCGATTACTCCCTGAACTGTACTCCACTCAGTCCTATTACTGTTACTAGTAATAATAATAATAATAATAATAATAATAATAATAATAATAATAATAATAATAGTAAATTGTTGATCAACGTTCTTAGGAGCAGAAGATTTTACCCCAGAGCAGGATGTTGAGGAAGTCAGGCAGATTGAAAAGCAAATCAGGAAAAGATTTGCTATTGGAACCCAGGTAAATGAAAGTAATGTGCAGCTAGAAAACTTGTCATTACTAAAATGTCACTAGGAGTTTGAGGAACATACTCTATTCTCCAAGAAATACATTGAACCTTGTTGATAAATGAAAAAATTAATATGCCCTCACCTCTTACCAAGCTTAGTAGATAAATTTAATTTGCTTTATGATAGCTAATGACTTCTTTGTCATAGGTTTCTGAACAGAGAATTATTCAGGACTTTGAAAAGCAGGTAAGATTATGTGAACTCCAAAATTATGTTGTTTAACTGTCAAGTCATTAAGCCTTTGTCATAATATCAGTCAAGAGCTTTAGGAGAAACGTCATGTAGTGCAGAAAGTGAAATAGTTCATTGTTTTGATTGGCTGGCCTCACAAGTTCTGATTTGCTGTTGCAGAAATATTCTGAGCGTGCCATCCACACTGTCATTTACATCATGCTGAGAAGAGGCGAGCTTGAACACAGATTTCAGAGAAAGGTTCTTTACAGAGTCAAGTGATCACACCATCCCTGTTAACAAGCTTCAGGTGCTGATGGATTGTTGTTGACAAGTCCTTGTTTTGTCATATTTCTCTTTGCTAAGGGCTTTCTTTGAATTGTCGTGGTGTGGAAAAGACTTTAAAGACATTAAATTAAAACTCTGCATCAAGACAGAAGTCATAAACAACAGCTTGTGTATACAGTGCACATGTATGATGTTGTGTAGAATGTAATGTTAATAAAATAAAATGGAAAACATTTGACACAAAAATAATTGCAGTGAATATATACACCTTTTTCTAAAGCAGATAAAATGTTTGTCTACATCATACTGTTTTCAAATTGTTTCACCATTGTTTTTGAAATACATGCTAGAAGCCCAAATTGTTTGAGCAATGTTCTTCGACTGTTTCGATGTCAGCGTTTTCAAAAACGCTGTTTTAGTGTGGATGGAAGGCCAACCAAGAGAAAAAAGTTGAATTTTCAAATTTATCCGGATTAGTGTGGCCATATCCTGTGCATTTTGTTTTCAAAACTTGGAAGATTTAAAATTTGCAGAGTACCTATTAACAAAGTACTTGCTAACCAAGCTTGGTCAAGCCAAACTGGGGAATGTGGGCCCTTGTGCTTGGTTAGTAAGAGGGTAATCCTGTCCTTTTATGAAAATTGCAAGACATTTGTACAGTAAACATGTACCACATCAAGGCAGTGTACTTAAATGACAAGACTACTGAACTGTAAACATGTACCACATCAAGGCAATGCACTTAAATGACAAGACGTTTGAACTGTAAACATGTACCACATCAAGGCAATGCACTTAAATGACAAGACTTTTGAACTGTAAACATGTACCACATCAAGGCAATGCACTTAAATGACAAGACTTTTGAACTGTAAACATGTACCACATCAAGGCAATGCACTTAAATGACAAGACTTTTGAACTGTAAACATGTACCACATCAAGGCAATGCACTTAAATGACAAGACTACTGAACTGTAAACATGTACCACATCAAGGCAATGCACTTAAATGACAAGACTTTTGAACTGTAAACATGTACCACATCAAGGTCATTTTTAGCCACGGATCATGCAGTGCACTTTCACTTTGCAGTCAGCTTGTGATAATAAAGGAAGAGGACAGGGACATGGGTGTGGAATCCTGAGATTTGTGGGTCCTTCAACAAGACCCAGTACCAGGCTTTTAGCCAGATGGCCATCCAGGCATCCTGTGGATGGCCACTTCTTAAAGAAAATTGTTTTATTTTCCATATTTTGAGTTATAAATTGTTCATTTTAGCAGGCCCCACAGTGCAGTCGGGACAGCCATTTTTCGATTCCTGACTAAAAGCCTGCCCAGCACCCACCCCAAACTCCAGCAAGTGCATAAAGTGCAAATATTTTCAATTTGATATTATTGCGATGGGTCCTCCACAAGGGCAACTGCTAATAAGGAATCCTATTCAGAAATCAGTGCAATCTGGCTTCAACCAACAAGACATCCTGAACGAAATTACAACAATCACAACTGCAACTGTTTACAAGAGTTTTATTGTTACCAGTATAATCATCTGGTTGTATCTACAAAAAACAATACTATGTACTGATTGACATGAAAACTTGAGCTAAAGAATGCCAAGCCTCCCCAGCAGCCACTCTTGACTTGCCATACAATCTACCCTTGGGTAAGAAATCTCAGCAAGGGAAATTTTACAGAAGGTGTCATCATAGAGTATGCAAAGGATAATTAAGTATGCCATGTACAAACTATTTATTGTTGTCAAGATATTCGTATAGAATCAGAGAAACTGGACAACGAAATAATCATTTATAAGTTCCAATCAATTCACTCCTTCTTTCATCAATCTGTGAGTGACATGCATGGAAAACAGAACCATTTATTTGTGTACTAAATTCACAAAAGGTGAGAATATTATTAGCAACCATACTGTAACATGGTCTTGGTCATGGCAACTCTTAAGGTTGGTTTCCACAAGTAATGGAGTCGAAGTTACAAGAGTGTTTATGACCCATTGAAATTAAAAACTAGGAGTTGTAAAAGAGTCAAGCACAATGACATGGGAACATTATTTCCCATTCCATTTCCTTTTCCTTTCTACTTGTGACTTCATTGCTTCAGGGTTCGTATCTTTTTTGCATTAAAAAGTCAAGGACTTTTCAAAGAAACTTTTTCCATTTTTCAAGCACTGCAAAGTCCAGCTTTAATCAGCTGCTAACAATAGCTAGTGTACCTACCACACAGGTAGAAGTCTAGGTTGATTGAAATTAGCTACAAATTTCAAGGACTTTTCAGCACTGACTGCAATTTTCAAGGACTTTAAAGGCCTTGAATTTTTATTCTGAGATTCAAGGTGCATGCGAACCCTGTTGCTTACGATCCTTGAACTAGATTGATGAAGTCCTGAGCAGAGGTGGAAGAATAAACCAATCAAAATGTTTATATCAGGCACCCCGAATTCTTTTCTACTTGTGATTACCACAATCCAATCATAAGTGATGGAGTCATAGCAGATTACGACTCCATTGGTTTAATTTTCACTGTAACACTCGTGACTACTTATGGCTACAGCTGAAGACAGCTCCAACTTCTTCACTTGTGATAACCAGCCTTGAGATTCTCTATCAACAGTCATTACATTTCGCTGTCACAATAATTATATACCTTGAAGTAACTTAATAATAACTATAAACTAATATGTTAAGGTTCGCTGTTAAGATTTATCTTACTTCTCACAATTCCATTCATTAAAAAATAAAGATACCAATGAAATTGTGTTCATAGCTAAAAACTGTTGCACATAATTTGCACCAATTTTTAGCAAGCAACAATGACTGTTGTAATTACATGCACTCTCATCTCTCAAGCTGATAACATCCAAACTTCCATGCATCACAGTTCAATGATGCCCCCTTTTCAGAGGGAATTAAACATAAACAGTAATCACAACTTTCTGATTTTGCACTTCATGTGCAGGGATAAAGGCTTACTTTGTGAAGCTGAAAAGATGAACAGCCACTGATGTTGAGACAGAGGGCTAGGTATTGGCTGGCTATCTTTTCACAACTCACAGTTGACTTTGTTCTCAAGGATTAATTTAACTTTAAAGTTTCCTTCATTGCAGTGAGTTTGTGAATAAAATACAAAGAGTTGAAAAATGTGCTAGGTACATTGTAAAATTTCCAAGATGCATGAAACTTAATGAAACAGCTAATTTATACTGTATGTTAACTTCCATTATTTAAAAAGATCATTTGCAAAACAAAAAAACAGCCTATGGATTTCCACATAAATAATTCCAGGAACAAAGAACTCAAACAATGTATAAAAGTTCTCAAGGTTATGTTAAGCAGTAAGTCCTTACTGAAAGCAGGACTGGTTATGCTATATGGAACATTACTAATAGTAAACTATGGAATCGTTTCAGATACCACAGAAGGGATGCCTCCTTGTTACAATAAGAAAACAAAAATATTTTAACATCAAGGAGGATTTGATCTTTTATCAAGACAAACAGCATCACAAACAAAGAGTTCATATCAAATGTGCAGTACCAACTTGGTACAAAACTATTAGACAGGGTCTGTGCATTAAGTTTGCTTATTTTTTTCCCTTTGCTTTCTGTGGACCTCGTGGAGGTGTAACTGGTCGGCCAGAGTTTAATCCGCCATATTGGTACTTTGCTTTCTTTTCGGATGGCTTTAGAATCTGAAGCGAGTAGAGCAAATTTTAATGATTTTACATATCAATAACATTAAACTGATCACCTTGACAAAATGGCCATGCCAAGTAATGCCTTCAAACACATATTGGAAGAATAAGATGGTTCAAATAATTGTGGGATATTGATATCACAACTAACAATCCTGCTAAATGGGCAAAAATGTGATGAAGAATGAATAAAATTCAATAAAATTGTATTGCTTTAGTTTATGAAGCCACAACTTAATAGCATTTGCTTGTATAATTATAACGAAAGCAAGTATTTCTCACAGTATGAATATTTTCAGTGACATTACTTGTGTGATTTACATACCTGGAAAGAACACATGAGAGTTTCATCAACGCTCATCATTCCACCTGCGTTGTCAAACTCTCCACAGTAGTTAGGTGCCGAGAACAATGTGACCAGCTGTCGTTTGGCAAAAAATTCATAACCATCTTCCACCACCTGTCAAGGGGACCATAGAGTTAATTAAACATAAATTTTTAATAGCTACGATCATGTTATGCCAAAATCTAACACTTTCTTGATATGCAAATTTGCATACTGCAATTTTGCAAGGATTGCAAATTTTTCATACATTTCTCATTTCTTGAAAACAGATTAGTTGTTTCCCATGATTGAAGCAAACTTCATTGAATGTGAGGAGATCTTTAATTTATGTTTCTGTAGCTTGGCTTAGTTTCTAATTTGCCTTCTTACCTGATGAGCTCTACATATAAGATCTAAGTCATGTCGGTTTAGGAACTTGCTAACCACATCAGCTCCAAATGTGAATGAAACGCCTCTATCATTTTCACCCCAGCCATTTGTGTCCTTATCTGGGTCTGACCACAAGAGGTCACAAAGGAGGCCTGAAAGATACAGAACCCAAGAATGGTCACTGAAATACACATGCACAGCACATCGCCACAAATTTTTTCGAGCCATATTTCTACCAATGTGGCAAGAGACTACTGTTAGGTTTCCACTAAGCGTGAACACACAAGGGAAAAACGTGTTCTAATTGGCTATCAATATTGTGCCCAATCAGAAGTGTATTGGCAATTAATAAATTTTATGCCTGCACAAATTTGGCCAAATTTAACATTTTCACATAGCAATTTGTAACTTAAACTTTCATTTTAAGCCTTCTGCGTTTGTCAAGCGGTTAAATTGAATCATTTGGAATGCAGAAAATTAATTTCATAAAAAACTGAGACAGCCAAAGAAAAGTCATGGCAAGTTTTATGGCTTCCTGAACCTAAAATTATTGTACAACTTGTTTTTATGGCATTTTATTCCAATGGTTTAGCAACACACTGTCACTTTTGACAACTTAACTGCGTAAGGGTTTAATCTGTTCCGGTTAAAAATACTGCAAACAGTTGTGGCCATGGAAAGAAATTTATTTCTCGCCAAAACACTTTCATGATCGCTCGAGCGAAATGTTGCCTGGTATTGCATCAAATTTTGAAATTTGACAAACAAACATGCAGCATTTGATAGCCAATTAGAACATGTTTTTTCATCACATGTTCATGCTAAGATGCAGTCAACAGTACATTGTACAAGTAGTGTCTTATCTGAGACAACAAATTAAAGTGACCTCTCAAAGATTATCAAATGTATGCCACATACCTGCTTTCATTGTCATCGTCATCGTCATCATCCGCTACACTGTTATGTACTGGTATATAACTGTACACTTATATTTGATGTATTTTTTTACCTGTGTCTGGAACATCTGTAGGCCTCATGATTCTTCTAATCTGTTCCATTGACTGTAAATCTGGCGAGAGACCTTTTAAAAGAAAATAAAATACATATATCTTGTGGAAATGAGAGTGATGGCAAATTTTCAGCTCGGTAAATTTAATGTGAAAGATTAATAAATCAACATGACACGTGCGTGGCACAAAGAAATATTGTGAGTCCCCGGTGTTCGGGAGGCCATGCGTTCGATTCCTGTTGGGGACTCAGAATTTTTCTTTGTGCCACCCTCGTGTCATGTTGATTAATTAATCTTTTACATTATATCTTATTGGACGTTTTGTTGTGTAGTATTGCTGAGTATTTTTACGAGTTGTGCTGTATTTTGATGTCTCGGCGACACTACATGTACACAACAAAACGTCTAAAAAGAGATTTATTATCCAACATCCCAAATTGTTACGTCTGTGCAGGAAATTTCTATCCATTTCTCTGGAATAAAAATACCGTGTGATATTTGTGCTTGCAATCCATGCAGACATCATGAAAGGCAGGTAAGAAAGCATAAATAATAGCTTTGGCAGCAGCGATGTGAAGTGATCAATATTGGAACTATTACATCTATAAATTCCCACTCTTAATAGGCAGACACTGTTTTTTTTAAGTGAACCAATTTTTTATTGCTCTCCTCACCTCCATGACAACAGAAGATCTTTTCATCAACTATAGCAGCAATTGGTAAGCAATTGAAACAGTCTGTGAATGTTTTCCAGAGTTTGATGTTATATCGTCGTTTGCCTGCAAAATAAAATTTGAAAATATACTTAATAAATGTATAGATTTAGCCAAGCCTAAAAGCAGAGCTCTGCATGCTTTTTGCTGGCTCTGAATTGAGAAATGTAAGCAATTACTCAAGACAAAGTCCATAACCAAAATAAACTCCAATTACACAAATCCCGCTGAAGAACAAAATCCTCTCACAATCCAAGAAAAAAGTTGAGCCCACAATTCAATGGAAGAACAATATCTGGTCAGCAGTCAACTTAAGAAAATGTGTGATCTCGATGAGCTATAAACCTGAGTCCGTAATATGGTCATGAGATACCGGTCAACAGATACCATGTCTTGACAGTTGCCAGTTGGCCATACCATGGATGCCCAACAAAAATATGTATTGATATGTTAATCTTTATATTGACTAGCTTGACCAATTTCTGGAGTATAGACACCATGTTGTGCATCATACATCATCATATGTACCTACACACTCATGGGCCATGCCGCCAGCCATGATGACCACAAAAAGTAATGCATGAGTTTGCTATGCCTGGTGTCGGAGCTCCTCTGTCTTGCATGCATTCTGAACACCTGGTTCAGCTCAATAATGCTTTCACGCAGATGTGATTTTTAATCAGTTCTGAGTGAATCACAAATAATAAATTTATGGTACTCACATTCATCATAGAAGCCATATATTCTGTTGATACTTGCACACTCGTGGTTTCCTCGCAACAGAAAGAAATTCTCTGGATATTTGATCTTGTATGCTAACAAAAGGCAGATGGTTTCCAATGACTGCTTTCCTCTGTCCACGTAATCACCCAAGAACAAGTAGTTGGCCTCTGGGGGAAATCCTCCATATTCAAATAACCTTAAAAGATCTGTGTATTGTCCATGAATGTCACCTGCAAGTAATGAAAGTCAGATTAGAACTTTGCTAGACAAAACAAACTAAAGTACATGTATTCTTCACAGAAGATTTGTGACTAAGGTTGACCTCTTGATATCAATAACCACAGCTAACTGAACTTGTTATTCAGCAAATTTTCATGATGCCCATTTATTCAGCCAGGAAGTTCTTGAAATCTGCCATCTGTATATAAATGTTTGTGTGCTTTTTGTCTGCCATCTTACAATACTCCCTAACCTGGACCATTTGTTGAATAACAAGTCAATCATCAAGCTCAATATCCGAAAAAATTAATTTATTATTCTCTATTTTACTGTAACTTGTTGGCTATGTACCAGGTTACATTTTGGTGCAATTTTGTGGGATAATTGTTCAATACATGTATTGTAGAAATAGAGTGAGAAATAGATTTTGTATTCCACAAAATCGTACCAAATCATACCACATACTTAGCTTATCAACAGACAAAACATGCAAATGTGCTGTATTTAAATAAAGCTTGCAATCCTTTATTGCTTAAAAGTATTGTTTTATTTTTGGTCCGAGTGTGTCAGTAATAGACTTGATATTATCTCCATCACTTTCAGACTTGTTTCAGAATGGTAATGCTGTACCCAAACATAAATTGCTTTTGAACAAAAAGCCAGACATCTCAATACTACAAGAGCATACATGTGTCACTTAAAACTTAAATGCAACTTTGCAGAAGTCAATGTCATTTGCATCATTATACAGGCAGTGACAGCTTTAACAAAAGGAAATTCATGGAATGAATGCCAAAAATTTAACTTCATCACTTTAATTTGTGTCTCCCGGAAAATTTTCCAAGTCTCCCGATTCCTGGCAAAATCTTCAGATTCCCAGAAGAATTTTGTTTTCCCCCCCGAAACAGCCCTCCTTATAGTTGACACCCCCTGTTCATTATGACTGATGGATGTACATGTGCAGTGCATATACAAGAATCCTGATCGACATGGACTTAACGCTAACATTGCACAGAAATATCAGAGGCCTAGAACTCCCTCCCAGTTTCATTGGTTTCAGGCCTTCTGATATTGTGCGATGGTGCAATTTCGCACAATCGATCTGAAATCGCATTGGATCGCACAATTCACGAAAAATCGCATTATTCACAAAATAATGCAAACCCATATTCTTCACAAAATAAACCATAAATAAACAATCTCTTTTAACATCAGTACTGATTTTTAAAAAATTTCTAAATTTTTAAAGAATTTTTAAAAAAATTCCTGCATATATATGCACGCCATTTTTTAGGTGATTTACATTGAAAAAAGTCTAATTTTTTTGTCAGCTTCAATTTCGTAAATATTCAAAGTTCAAGGCGTTACTTTGCATGTTGGGAACCTGGTACAAGTCTCATTCTTGAAGAGTCTAGAAATGCTGTTTAGATGTGAAAAAATGAGCGACGTTGCAGTTTCTTTTGCTGAAAACCGATAAAAGTGTACTCATGGATAAGTTTGTATTGGTAACGCACTGTTTCTTCGACCTAGAAGGCCAGTTCCCACCTTCTGCCCAATTTGACTGCTCAAAATTGATACATTCCACATGGACGATGGACTGATGTTTTGCTCGTCATGCTATATTGTCATTGAATTTAAACAGCTGGTTTGTTGTGTCCAGGAATAAAATACTGCACATGAAAACAAAGTGTAAGAAGCTAATTGTAGCATGCAAGAACATCAATATTGATCATTGATTTGAACATTGATTTGCCTGTTGACAAAGGGTTCAAGCCGTCATTCCGCCCCCTTGTAATTTCAGCTGTCAATAATCTTACACAACATGTCATCAACTACGCGGAGATGCATTGGATTGTAAACAGATTCGCATGGAAATATACACTTCACTCCAGATTTATCCAGCTCTTTGCAAATTAATCTCCATAATTTGTCTATTTTGTAAAAAGCTGTTACGGTAACCTGTAGTTCTAAGAATTCTAATAGAATAACCTCGCCACCGATCTTTAACATTTCCAAAAATAAGGAACTACTTGTTGTCCCTGGTCAAAGCGTGGCCCATGAGCCTCGCTAGAAGAGATTTTTTTCCAACCCGAGTTGTATGTCATGTGTACAAGCTGTTTGTCTTTGACATTCAGTTTCCATCCTTACAAGTCGCTGCATGAGCCAGCTGACAGTTGATAGTTTTCTAGACTTAGTTCATCACCACCCAAGACCACAAATCGATAAATATCAGAGGCGCTTTGTTCGGTTTGCCGGCTGGAATTATACATTCAGCAAAATTAAGACGAGAGTTTTGTAACGGAAATTTGAAGCGAGACGTCTACGAAATTCCTCAGCGAAAGGCTCATTAATGTTCTTTTTAGATCTGTAAACTGCTAATAAACAGTCAGAAGATACCATGTTTACAGAACGATTTTCAGCGATATGCAAATTTTGATTGAATCTTGTCGGAAAAATGGAGACCTCAATCAAACCTGTCAACCACCTCCTGGATCTGACCAATCAGAGCTTGCACTAGAATCTTGTGCAGAGTACGGCAGCATGAAACCTTTGTCAGCAGGCTCCAATGCCCAACCGCCCCCGAGCCACCCCCGTCTAGCCAGAGCCTGATCGCAGGCTATTTTTACCCATGCCATCGCCTTATCAACAACTTTTCATTAAAACTTGTAGGTGCTTTAGCCAAACGGGATTACTATCATGATAGAATGTGAGTACCAATCTTATGTGGCCACACCAAAACTCGGTATAAATGTAGGTTGTGGTAAAGTGTGTTTTTGGTTTAAAATTTTGGTCTATACATTTCAAACTGATATGATTATCATTTACCTTTGTTTCATATTACAACAGGATAACAAGCAATGAACAAAGACAAACAAAAATAAAATTGGTTTAAACAATTTGAGAACAAAAGCAGATTTAAACCAAAACATATTATTATAGACAGCCTAAGTCCAGTTATGGCCCCTCTCTAACGCTACGCTCTCAGAAGAGAGAATCTAGGGGCAATTGCCTGTGCATGCTTGTGATAAACCAATCATGCACCACCTTCAGAACAAAAGGTCTAGACAGATGTCAATCATCTCCGCATCTATGCCCAAAGTTTCAAGAAAGCAAAACTGAGTTATCTCCAAACTCAAAAATATCCAATGTTTGAAGATGCTACCGCTACAAATACATTGATGAATCAGGGTCTAAAAATTTGTCTAAATCCATCTCTATTTATAGATGGCATTTCTGCCGTCAGTGTATATTAAAAATATCAGACTAACGGTTGTATTTTCCCCCAAATGCAATCGCGCAAACAAATTGAAATCTCAGTTCATTAAATAATCCCGGAATAACAAATGCAGCCCGACCACTACAATTTATAGTCTTTGGTTTAGCAAGCAAATGAGTTGTAGACCAATTACTCAATAAAAACAGTGGGATTCAAATATTTCTTCCTTTGAATTTATAATATCCCTTCAATATTAAGGATTTAGTTTCATTTAATAAACGGCCAGTCACATACATGAATCGCCACAAACATGTGCCGTTTTAGTCTACCAAAAACAGATTTTAAACGTACTTAAACCGAAACCAGATGTCTGGGACACGATGTGTTATAAAAATATTCTTGAGGATGTGATACAAGCAAGTGTTATAACAACTTGGACAGAAAGTGGAGCTGATTAACGGCTATGCCTAAAATACATGCGCAGTTGCATTTAGTCAGAAATAGACCAATTCCGATATATTAAAATTCTAACATGGCGCCGAGGCTTAGGGGAATAAAACAAAAGAAATTATTTATTCATCCCTAAGCCTCGATGCAAAATCTTTTGTTTTATTCCCCTAAGCCTCGGTGACATGTTAGAATATTAATAAATCGGAATTGGTCTATTTGATGAACAGACAAGCATGCACAGACAACTGTCCCTGGACCCTCTCTCCCAATAGTGTAGCGTGGGGTGATAGAGAGAGGGGCCCGAACTGGACTAAGACAGCCTTTACTATTGAATAGGTTTTTAATGGCAAAGGTGCATGTTGCATCTGCCTAACTTTTGTGTACTGATACAAATCTCAATGAAGGCAATGATCAACAAAACAAAAACTAATGCATGAGAAGACATTGAAAACACTATGTACTATGAGATGTTCAAATAAAAGAGTGTATTTTCAAGACAGATTTTATGGAACCGCAAACTCCAAATTTCATTAATTTATCCAGTATATATGGCAATTCCGTAAAATCATTTCACTGCAGTAACTTATTAACAGTTAGGAAGGCAACACAGGGGTTATCTAAATTTCAGTACAGTAGTACAAAGCAAAACTTACCAAGTACTTCCAACGTTTTTTGCATTTATCTTTAAGATAAGCTAAAAACTCAACTTAAGGATATATGTTGTGCATGGAATCAGCTTGGATATTATTAATATCAAAGGTAACAAATATTTAAATAAGGCACTGTAGTAACCTTACGCAGGTATTGGGCTCTCACTAAATTAAAATCTTATGTTTGATACTGTTCATTATGCCTCAGCGTATACAGAGATAGAGTAACCAGTGATTACTGCTTTAGCAGTAAAAAACATTTCCACTACGAGCTTTAACAATAAACTACATACCTATGGCACAAAATAAACGACACCATAACAATTAGCGAGATCAAACTCGGGAACACCCAAGTTGCAAAATGTACTCCAACTTACGGAGGATCAAGTATATTCATAGAAGATTTAAGACGTTACAGTATTAAAATGAAGAGTACTAGTGCTGTTTGTAGCCTCTAAAATATCCCCTTTCGCTTCCTTCACGAAAGGAACAAGTTGATAAGCTCTTGTGTTTGTTTATCTGAAGCCATCGTCAGGCCCGAAAATAACTGACGTAGGCGAGTATTTTTCACGACGAGATTCTATCTGTTCGTAATCACTATTCAACGAACGCACGTATCTGATTTCAATGCCTAATAAACATATTTTTTCTAGTTTAATTTATAGATTTCTAAAACATATCTGAATATTGAGGTATTAAACAGGTTTGCTCCCATAAACAAGACAGGTCAACTCCTTCCACGATTTCACATGTTTACGCTGTTACTCAACCAAGAGAAACATTTTCGATCTTCCCGAGATAAATTTCAGAAGAAAGATTCAATGAAAAGGTCTCTGATTCAAAATGGATAAATCTCTATTCGCATAGTACAGCCGGTCATTTATCAACTGAAGCTAGATGTGTAAGAACAAATCTTAGCATTCCTCGCAAACTACAGACATAACCGGTTAACAGATGAATAATTGCTATTTTATTAAAAATAAATGGCAAAAGGCTTTTGAGGATCGCAGAAGCAACTTACCGCAGATTTTTAGAGGCGCTTCTAACTCTAACAGGATGGGTTGATTCAAAAAGATTTCCCTAGACTTTAGACATAGCCCACGAACTTCAGATTCTGCTAGTTGCACACTCTTTCCCGGTCGACCGCGAGCTAAGAAAAGAAATATAATGTTGATATGTTGACCAGACAAAGTGAAGGAGAAAGTTAAGTAAATGAACTGTCCAAACCTTCTAACAAGCGGGATATTATGCTATCCACATTCAAGTCGCCCTCCGCCATATCAACTACCAAATAATTTTTGGTCAACGACAGTTCCTGGAGGCATGTTCCTTATAAGGAATTCCTTTCCATATTTGGTAGTAGTGGTCACCTGATCAAGGCACCAAATCCAAGATGGCGACCAAAATGGCGGCTTTGTTTTGTCAAAATTGTAACCGGCTTTGGATGTCATGTACGCTTCAAAATCTTCCTTATAGACTAATTTTTGGGAGATTGGTGACACAAAGGTTAGTGATATTAAATTTGGAAAGCTATGCCTTTAAATATAAACATTATATTGTAAATATTAATATATATAATAGCCAGTGAATTAGCAAAGAATCTCAAGGGGCATCCCTTTGAACTTCTGCAGCATGAGTAGCTAGTATTATAAGTAAGTTTGATGTAAGTTTGTTGAGTCGTTAATACAGGGTGACAACTCAACAACAACAATCTCTTTATTTGTACCAAAAAAATAAATTACAAATAAATAAATAAAGCTTAGTTTATGGTACTGGCTGTCTGGAATAACCACAGGGCTCAAGGCTTTGAGTAGCTATAACGTAAATTACTCTTGCCCAAGAGAAGACTAATTTTACCGGTAATTCACATTTATTGTGCGGATAGGGCCTGTATCTATAATAGTTTGTAACCAATCCTGAGAAATACAAATGACAAGTTGTGGCTGCCATGTTGGCAGCTTCTTGATATATCAACAACAAACTGAAATACAACAATACCTTGTTCTCTTTATCCATTGTTTCGAGAATATTTTCTTTTGTGTTCAGTGGTCTTATAGAATATTCATAGAGTGCTGAACAATGGTTGTTGATATATCGAGAAAGAGCCCTCGACTGTTGGTTGACCAAACAAAAGAAGCTGATTAGCATCCTTTAAAAAGTTTTTTCAGTAACAAAATGGCAGCGATGATGTCACTTGCAAACCAAAAATACCAACTGTCCTGGATTGTCTGGAGTCCCCCACATATAGACTGAATCTCTCGGTCTCCCATATGGGTCACCAAATCTGGCAAGTACTTGAAATAAAGGGGGTAAGTTTCTAAAGAAACTGTGGTGCTGCGTCGGTGGGAAGTATAACAATATAATTTGGTTTTATCAGCTGGGTTGATAATGTCAATTGGCCACCGTAAAGAGATTCAAGTGCTGACGTTTCGAGCATTAGCCCTTCGTCGGAGCGAATCAAGGAATTGTGCGTCGTGTGTCTTTATATACAGAAAGATGGAGCTTCGCTATTGGCTGGTGCTTGGTAACGTGAAAACTTGGGAATAAATTAGTTGAATGAAAAGCGTTCGTTGATACCGTGAGGATTAAGAGTGCCGATTTGAAAAATAAATTTTTGTTCTAGATTTTTACGGCTTTCCGTGTTTCCTTGGTGAAGGGAAAGGCCGCAGACTGCCATATGTTGCTTAGAATGATTTGGGAGATTGAAGTGTCTCGCGACCGGTTTCAATGCATTTTTGTCGTCTTTCTCTACGTCACGAAGGTGTAACCGCTGTTAATTCGTTTCATCCTGCCCTTAAGTATACCTGGGAAATTTCCGATACTTCCTTAGCATTCCTGGATATCAAAGTTTCTATCGAAGGCAACAGTTTATGCACCAGTGTGCACTACAAACCCACAGATTCTCATAGCTATTTGTTATATTCATCTTCACATCCATCACATGTCAAGAATGCCATTCCTTATTCTCAGTTTCTTAGACTTCGCCGTCTTTGTAGTGACGACTCTGATTTTTCCTTAAAATCAGAGGAAATGTGCAATTTCTTCGACAAACGCGGCTATCCTGCTTCTGTTGTTCAAGCGGGCCATCATCGCGCCCAGCAAATTGATCGACAGTCAGCACTACAAACGTCACAGAGAGAAAACAACGATAGAATTCCATTCACCCTCACATTTCACCCTCACAGCCACGCAGTTAAATCCATCATTCTCAAAAACTTTAAATTACTTCAAAATGATCCCGACACTGGTAGAATCTTTTCGCAACCTCCATTAATTTCATTTAAACGCGACAAAAACATAGGTTACTTTTTAGTCAGAAGTGCATTCCAAACTAGTGATCAACCCGGAACTTTTAAATGCGCTCGCGCACGATGCAAAACATGCCCTTTCATTCACAACGTTGGCAAAATATCGGGACCCAAGCGATCTATCAAAATCACTGATCATTTCACCTGTACCTCAGCCAATGCCATCTACTGTATAACTTGCACTCTTTGCAAAAAGTTATACATCGGGGAAACAGGGAGACGACTTGGCGACCGATTCCGAGAACACCTTCGTGACATAGAGAAAGACGACAAAAATGCATCGAAACCGGTCGCGAGACACTTCAATCTCCCAAATCATTCTAAGCAACATATGGCAGTCTGCGGCCTTTCCCTTCACCAAGGAAACACGGAAAGCCGTAAAAATCTAGAACAAAAATTTATTTTTCAAATCGGCACTCTTAATCCTCACGGTATCAACGAACGCTTTTCATTCAACTAATTGATTCCCAAGTTTTCATGTTACCAGGCACCAGCCAATAGCGAAGCTCCATCTTTCTGTTTTTAAAGACACACGACGCACAATTCCTTGATTCGCTCCGACGAAGGGCTAACGCTCGAAACGTCAGCACTTGAATCTCTTTACGGTGGCCAATTGACATTATCAACCCAGTTGATAAAACCAAATTATACTTGAAATAAAGCTTTTCACACACAGAAGTGACTCTAAAAGTTTTTTTCTGCCCAATCAGGTGGCACCATTTGGAAGGTTGTTTGGAACTGGCGTGATAAGACTCTTTCCCCACGGGCTTCTAGCTTTCACTCCAACTTTTCTTTGCTGATTCTTTCAGGGGTTTCAAAATGTTTTGAAGTAGGTGTCGTCGACTGGAAGAGTAGGCGGCTGTTATAGGTGAGCTTTTGGGTGACAAGCTGATTGCTATGGTGGTATAATAGTCAAGTAGCCGGTGGAACTCCGGCAGTCGCCGCCTTGTTTTGAAACCCCTGTCTTTTTCCTGCAGTTTTGACCTTCCCCACTTACTGCTCCTGGGTCGCCGAGGATGGATGGACCACTAAGCTCAAACATAGACTTAACCTTCTTCAGAATCTAAGTTCAGTATATTTGAGGTTTACATGTTGAAAACAAAGAGTAATATTATTCTGTTCAAACAGGAAATTATGTAGCAGTGCAACAGAAACAGAGGAAAGACAACCTGTCCCACCAGCACATTTACTCCAGACCCGAGGAATGGGAACTCCAGTGATGGAAGAACACGTACCAGGTACAATGGTGGACTTTAATTGAGGTGCAGAGAGTTTGATGGCCTGATATTTCATGCATCTGAGGCATGAGCACTTACCGGTATATTGTTTTTTATAACCTTGCTCCTCAGTCCACCCTGAAGTGGCAGAAATCTTAAGAAATTCACGTGGTCAAGTGGTGGATGGAAAATGGAAAAAGCCTTTATACAATGCCAGAAAATTAGCTAAATTAAGAAATGAATACATAGCGAAAGGTTACTATTGGCCAGAGAAACCGATGGCTGACAGAGGACTCGACAGAACTCCAAAAGGACACAAGCGTGTAATGCTGCAGGAAGAAAGGTAAAGAACCACTTCAACAATTATACTTAAAATTCCCACTTTTGTTAGAAAACGGATGGCTCTTTGTCACTGATTCTTCCCTCTCTTGAGATTCCACCTGAAAAATTCAATACTGGTGACTTTTCTGTACATAAAGTTGTGTAGGGTCTGTAATAACTTGTGTTCTGGGTGATGAATTTTTGCACATTGCAACTAATTATTTGCTGCACAGATCTCTGTAGAGCCTGCAATCTTTGAGTCTTTTAGGTTGAATTGATTATTTTAATATTTCAAATTATATGAAAGGAGCGGTGACCTAATGGTCAGTGTGCTTGAATCGAGATTGAATGCTCCGAATTCGAACCTCGGCCAGGGCACTGTGTTGTGTTCTTCACACTTCACATCACAGTGCCTCCTTCCACCCAGGTGTATACTGCCATTTGCATCTAAGTGTGGACACGCGACACAAAAACATGTTCTAATTTGGTGCAAACATGACATGCTTGGTAACCAAACATTTGAAGTTTGAATTTGTGTTTGTGAACGGTTTATACGACACCTTTCACATATTTCGCTTATTGGTTGCGTAGCCGCCATCTGGATCACCTCATTTCTGAAATCCTTGGACAGAGGAATACCTGGTTTGAAGTTTCGGCCGTATTTGTTTATCGAAAACTTATCGACAAATTCGAAAACTTTCAAACTTTGGCGCGAAAGTTTGCTTGACGGCTGTAGAGCTTCAAATGTTTAGTTACCAAGCATTTCATGTTTGCGCCCAATTAGAACATGTTTTTCCGCCACGTGTCTACGCTTAGATGAAAATGACGGTAAATGCGTATCAGTAAAATAATACTGGGGATAACCCTGCAATGGACTAGCATCCCATTCAGGGGTAGTATAAATACTCCTAGTCGCCTTACGCTACAGAAACTGGGATAGGCTCTGGCAGTATGGGCCACTAAGCTCAACGCAGACTTTACCTTACCATTACTGTAGGTATGGGCTAGTTTGCAGTTTTCCTCTCCATTTTGATAAGGGTACACATGTGACATGGAGGCAGCAGCTACAGTTACATTCCATTTTTAGATGTTTGTGAGGCAGTGAAAAGGGTGCCCAAGTACATTGTTGAGTTATGGAATTTTTAAGAACATGAGAAAAGGACGAGACGTAACTGAGTCCTTCTCACACTTTTCAAGTGTTCTTAAAATTCCCAAGTGCTTATATAACTCAGCAATGCACAGGTTTCAAATTCTTATTGTTATTAAAATGTTAAAGAAATTGTGTGCACTCTAACTCATGACATAAGCAGAGTGCGTGTGCGTGACATAAGCCGTGTGCTTTATGGACCTATAATGAACTCAAACTGACCAATCATAGCACAAGCAATTCCTTGAACATTATTGTTATAAAATGCGGTATTGCACTATTGTGTCCTGTTTTTGCTGCCTATCTCCAGCCCCCAACCACATTGCGACCTCCTCTCTGGAAGGGTTTTTCCCAAGGCAAATAGCATTGTTTTCAGTTTTTCAGATTTGTCTGTAGGATGGCGTCAAACTGTGCTGGAAAATATTTATAATTTGTACAATGTCCTTTCTCACTTGTTTTGGGAAAATGCACCTTCTTGTTAAAATTGCAACCCAGGCTATCCTAAAAGAGGAGATGAAGCATTATTGATTCTGTATTGACTTTACAGGCGTAAAAAGATTGCAGAGAATATGGCCAAAATGCCGCAAATTGTCGAAGAGCATAAGAAAAGAATGCGAGAGAAAAGAGCCAAACATAGAGAGGAAAAAGAAAAATCGAGACTGCAGGCCATTCAAGCACAGAAGCTGGGGTATGATATCAGAGATCCACGGGCTCTGCAGGCAATACAGGGAGACACTGAGAGCGATAAGAAGAAAAAGAAAAGAAATAAATAGGAAAGGGACCTTGTTACAGCTGGTGCAGTGAAATTGAAGGATTGTCTTGTTTGAGTAGTTGACATCCTTTAGATAAATTCCCGGGGAAGTACTCCCGTAAATTTCCGATAGGGTGTGCCGCGAAGGGTCTTGTACCCTGACCCTGTTTAAGGATGAAGGCAACGAAAATATATACCCTTTTCAAGGCCCAAACCTGAAAAGTGATACCCTATTTAAGGGAGAAACAAAAGCTAAGAATAACATAAAAAGGTCAGCTTTATTTCGTTTTTTAACAGATAGTTCAGTTGTAACAGACAATTTCTTTTCCGTCTAGCTGGTCATTGTTCACGCTCTGAAATTTTAGTTGATGCAACTTAGTACCCAATCCAAGCATCACACCTGGAACAAAATGCCAAAAGGGACAGAATTTTTAGTAACCAATTTAAGGATTGAGAACCATATCCTACCCCGCGGCACATACCTATATAGTCCATACATGGGAGTACCCCCGGGGGAGGGGGTAAACTCGCAGACTGTTCACATCTACTTTTCAACGGAAATCAACGCGAACGAAACAGCGAGCGAAGCGCTAGGGAATGTAGTGACAGTGAGCCTTGCGTCCAGTTCACTCGCGATTCTTTACCCTCAGAAAAATTAAGGAAAATGGAAGCTGCATACTAATAACGTAGCTCTTCGG
>OX393565.1:26144472-26281033 GCA_947652115.1 Blastomussa wellsi
CTTTTTTGTTCGATATTGAACGTTTTCTTTTGGTTTCTACGGTCACTCCATAGTTGGTATATGGTCAATTCATATTCAAAAGCTCTTCAAAGTGGTCGCTATTCAAGAATTCATAATTTATGGCTCAACCGTCGTGATGTAAATAGCCTCTCGTTCTTTTGCTCGTCACGCAATATTCAATATTGCGTGACGAGCAAAAGAACGCCCAGCTAGCGCAGTTCCCGTGAAGAAATAGGTCTTTTGGCACCAACATGGCCGCCATGTCTTTGTTATAGGACTGAGTGAGTACGCCTCTGCGGATCGTTGAAAAATTCGAAAAAATGCTCGAACTTGAACAATGTTTGCATCGTTCTTTCTGGCTGTAATCATGATAGCCTGAACAAACATCCATAAGTGCAACTTTTTGAACCTCTATGGCTGAGAAATTTTCAAAGGCAATATTTCCGGAAAAGTCATTTGAGCGCTTGCAAATGGGCAAATGCTATATATAACGTTTTGATGCTGAAGACCACGCAACGAAGAATAAATGCTCGTACCAGACGTCACTCTAATTGTTTAATAAAAACAAATTGATTGCAAGGTTGGCACTACGGCAAATGCTATAGCTTGCACATGCGCAAAACTGTGAAACTCTCCCTTTAAAAGGCCCTAGTCAGCCACGCCTTTGTTTGTTACCATGCGAGTTTCGTTATAATATTTTGTGCGGAGCGTGTCGAAACGAAAGAGGTCACTCAGGGTTCGCTTCACATACAATTTTCATAATTTTCGATGCCATCGAAAATAGCGGAGGCTAACTAGCGCTCTTTACCCCCCCCCCCCCCCCCCCAGTATAACACACAAGAAAGACAGCCACAATTTTAATGTGAACCGATATTTAATTGTCTTCCGGAACAGAAACTTCCACATAATAGGATGCTTTAATTCAATTAAACCCCACATATCCAGTCTCCATGCAAGTGTACACTTGGTTATAAAGGTTAAAATACACTCCACTTGTTTACCAGGCCTTCACAATAGTCCGAACAAGAGCCTGTTGACGATATCCTAGAAAGGTTCGAATCAAAACGTTTACATTATTAAGTTAAAACCATCGTTTGTATAAAAATTTAAAACAGTTGTTAACTCCACAGCCCTGGAACGAACTGATATTTCAGCTTATCCAACACAGCCTGCCATTATTATGTATGTATATGATTGCATGTCTCCATATCAACTGGTCTGTTAATTACAATGCATCCCACTGGGGCCGTTGAATAAAAAAGAATAACTGCTATTTTACTCGTGGCTGTACCAAGCGAACTTTCACCAGATTAATGTCATGCTTATGCCACATCCACATCAGCTACACTCTCAACAAATTACTGAAATATAAACTTCCACTGCACTTGTAATGCCAGTATGTTTTTCCTGTAAGCCTTGGAGCGACATGACAGAGTGAGGAAACCAGCTTTTTAGTCTCTCTTTTCCCACAGTTATAGAGACTCGTGGTTTGTTTAATGAGCGTGCCCTGTTCTTCGCACATCTATGAAGGCATTTTAAAACTACTTTTCCATTCCTGCTCCAATAAAATACTTCACAACTGAACCAAAATAACAACTGCTTATAATTATCTTGACCAGATATTATAAGCGAATACCACTGAAAGGAAAAGTTACAGTTCTGCCGACGAATGACAGCACTGCCCACAACACAACGATGTTCCTTCCCCAGACCAGCAGAGCGAGGACTGGTAACCACTCGGGCCATCCTCCCATCAACCTTTGCAGTGATGTGCTGTGTCATCTATCAGTGTCTGGATTGTATTTTATGACACTCAGGACCTGTCCGACACCCTTAGTATGCCCCTCTCTAAAGAAGATCCTTGATCCTTGGCGAATGTATTCAGGTTGTTTAATGAACCTGAATCGCACCTTTGCTCTTTGGCCAGTTCTCAAGCAATCCTGAAGAAAAGTAACAGGACATTAATTATGTGTGTTGTACTTAAACACTCCCCCAGTGTTATGTGAACTATGTTAAAATTTGTTGTTCTATTGTACCTTGTTCATTTCCTCGATAACTGCTGTCTGACTGACATTTCCTATGTAGACAGTGGCTTGGAAACGCTTGCTTATCGATGTAGTGTGGAACAGAAGAAACACATCAGCCCAGAATCCCAAGCATGAAAACGGTTTTTGGACAGGATCTGTGAGGACCATACCCTGCAACAAGTACAAAGTATGGTAAGACTATTTCTCCAGCCAAAATCAGTTACATTTTGGTTAGTCAATCGTAAAAGGCTACAGTAAAATTAGTACGCTCAAGCTGTGCACAACTTAAGTCAAGTATTGATGAATGCAAATCACAATCTTTGAGAGGTTGAGTGGTCACTTATCAGAGCTTAAAACAAAGCAGAAGATAAGTTAGCACTTCCACATGGTAGCAGTGGCCGCTTATGGGAACTTTTAATTAGAGTATAAAGGCCATGGCAAATGACGAAACACTGGACGCATTGATGCTGATGACGTTTCGTTGCACGTGCAAACGAGGAACACTTGTTGCAGCCACAAAATGTTTCTGAATAAAATCGGAAATATTTTTTGGACCCAAAATTTGTGTCCATAACAATGTTGCTGGCGTAGACAAACAGGGAAACATCTGTGTCCACAACACTTTGTCCTCATTATTTTGCCACTGCCTTAAGTTGCTTACAACTGAGAGCTTTGAATATTTGAATGTGTACGAAGCTGAAATCCAACTCTTACAAGGCCAGAATGAGTCAAAATGTGAAAATATTATGATAACTACAGTAACAACACATTAAATAGTTTCTCTTGAGGTCTTCCCTGGCTTACCCTTCTTAGTAAGCTTCTATCAATTCCACTGATAGCCACAGACGCTGCCTGACCTGCACGGACCACACGGCAGGCAGCGCGGTTTCTTTTCACTGAGGTTACAGTCACTGGCTGGAAGTGTCCGTCAATTGAAGGACCCAGGAGAAGTTGGTCTCCCTCGCGTAGAACACCCCTTAAAATGCAATTAAATCACAACTCAATGGCCTATCAATAACCTTCTCTGCAATGAATAAAGAAAGCTAATGGAGCTATTAGCATAACCCAGCGACCGACTATTAAAAACACACAATCTGATTGGCTACACAGGCTTTTGATTGATGGTAGACACTCAGAGTGTGTACAGCATTGTAGTCAGGTTGGCATTGAGACTGAAGTGTTAAACAAAACCACCAATAAATCAGTTAGCCTGCATTGCAGCCGGACGTGTCACATAATCCTCTGCGACGCAGGCTATAAATCAGTTTAATCAATATTCTATGTTTAAAGAACAGTCCCTGGATCAAGCTAAACTAATTAGGTGCACACACACGGTTTCTATCGACTTTGATATTCGCCCCTTGCCAACCAGTGGAAACCTTGAGCTTATATTATTATTATTATATTGTTTGTCATTTGAAACAAACCAGGGCACTAACCTCTCCAAAGTACCACCAACAACAGGGCCAATACCCGGAACATTGAATATTTCATCAACCTGGAAACAACAAAATTAATAATGACCTACAACATCAAATAAAAAGATATACTTAAAATAATTACCGGAATCTAACGAAAAAAAATGAATACAGAATAGCCACAGATGGCAAAGCTCACATGACAGGCTTCAGCAGTGTGTGTGCTCAAAGTTAAAGGATTGTATGTCACAATATTTTGAGCCATTTCTTTGACAACCTAAATTACCCTTAAAATGTAGAAAAGCTAAAAATAATAGGCTACTAAAGAAGAAAAACACCAAAGGAGTGATACTAAACCAAAAAGAAACAATGATGGCTGAGGATGGAACAGATTGAAACGGATTGGAAATGACGATTTTGAAAAATATAGGCTACATTTTTCAAAGTGCATGAACGATGACGTAGCTCCTTTAAAGGATGGTACAGCTGGTAATGAATGAAAAGAGATGCACAGCTTTTACTAGATCATCGTGGGTGTCAAAACATGAGAACATTCGCTATACATCAGCCAGTTCAGTTTCGTTGGCGAAGCCCCTATCAGTGAGCGCCGAAGCCACGATCGTTTCACGCCAAAAACACCTCTGGTCGCAGTGGTTACAAACCTCACTAACATGCTATTTCGGAATAAGATAGCACACCAAACTGGTTTTGTGGAGTGTTTCCTTTTGTAATTTGACACGTCTCTGCACTTGGTGCAGTGATGCCGGTAATCTGTCGAGTCAACGAGGGTCTTGTGTTTGAGGAGAGATCACATACTCCATTAACTCGTCCATTTTTTGTGTGAAACATCAAAGAGAAGAAGAAATGAACAATTTTGAAAGTCCGTTCTAGAGTCTGAGTGACTTCCGAAAAAACCCAGGTACCAAAGAAACTGATCGAACAAGAAAAATCCATGGAAAGGATTAAAAGGTGTCAGAGAAATTCGGCGACAACATCCCACAGTGAAGTCTCCTTCATGCTTTCGGGAAAAATTGCTTTTCAAAGCAAAGCCATTACATATATATGAATTTGATATGCGAATTAATCTAGGTACGTTTGTAATGAAGGGATATAAAACTACTATGATTGCAGTCTCAGGATATCTAAAACGTTTGTGTTGACTATGCAAATATGTAATGCAAACTGAATTAACTTTTGAAAGGAATTGAAATCTCACAGACTTCACGCATTCAGTTGGCAGACTTCTACATGAGCATGCTTCCGGTTTGGAATCTCAAAGCATCCAATATCTAATGTTATCTGTGCAACCAGAAGCTTATCACCTAGAAGCGGGTAACTCTGGTTCAATGCACCTGATGATTCCCAACCAATCAAAATTAACTTCCTTTTATGGGTTGTTTCTTCACGTGGGCTTGAAATACACGCGAGCATTACACGAGAATTCACTTTCTTTTGGGTCAAATTTGATGGTGGTCGGAGGAAATGCGATATCATGTGAAAAGACTGAAACAGGAATCCCGTGTACAGATTAGTAAAATTCTACCTGCGGCGGGCCTTGGAAAACTCTAGTCCATTTGGCGCTCTAAAAGCTAATTCGTTGCTTTTTACGGACAGAGTAAACGCACACGCAAAGTGTTAACTACGAGAGTCAGTTTTCAATTTGAAAGTAGTGCTGCGCTTAGCTGCTGCCCAAGCAAATAAAACTTACTACAAGCAAACCAGACTGGAACTTACTGCAAGCAAACTGAGGTGGAACTAACCACAAGCAAGCCAGAGTGGAGCTAGCCGCAAGCAAACTGTGATTCGTTTCTAATAAAATATTGCCATTTGCGCGAGCATTGCTTTTGTTGTTTACGCCACTTTGCGCGTGCATTTGGACAGTTTTAAAGCAACGATATTCAAGCATTATCTTTGGACGCAGTTGACGCCAATCCCTCCTAAACCTTTTCCTGAGACTCTTCTTTGTAAAAAATGTGCTGAAAAACCTGTAAATGACCTTACGGACAGACAGAAATGGAAATATCGGCAATGTCTCTCTTTGAACTCGCCAAAACACTGCAACAAGCGGACGCCATTCTGTAAGCATCGCATGCATAGAGCATCAAAATCTGAATTCCTTAAAAGGGCAAAACTGCTTCAGCGATTCTGATTGGGCGGGAATAGTCGGCAGCATAGTTTCAAACGCAAAGCAGGAGTTGCACGCTTCTAGGTGATAAGTTTCTGGTGCAACTCATTCGCTACTCATTCACTCATTCGCTCCGACGAAGGGATAACGCTCGAAACGTCAGCTCTTAAATCTCTTTACGGTGGCCAATTGACATTATCAACCCAGTTGATAAAACCAAATTATCTTTGTTTACAGTTTGCTCGAGTTAAAAAACTAGTTTCATCGCTCCTGTGGTGCACTGCAGTAGTTCAACCAATGAAAATCAGTATTAGATCATTTTCACGTGGAAAGATCTGGCACTAAGTACAAAAACCAATCAGCGAGTGAGTTCGTAGAAGTTAGGTTTGTAACCACTATGAGCTGGGTTTTTTTTTTGCTGCTCACTGATAGTGGCTTCGCCAAAAAAAACCCTCTGGCACCCAGGGTAGGTCATTGTACAATGACAATGGACATTGAGTTACAAAGGTTTATATCCCAATTCACACCCTACTGATCAAAAGGAATTTTACCTCTACAAACCTGATATAACCTGTACAAACCTGGTATAACCTGGTATAACCTGTAAAAACCTGATATAACCCGTACAAACCTGATATAACCTGTACAAACCTGATATTCTGTATATTCTTGAGCTAGTCTCTCCTGATCCATGGGTGATCGAGCTGGAGGTACAAGATTCAAAAATCTCCTGACAAGATTTAGATTCTCACCTGTTACACAGGACACAGTAAACACTGGTGTTACCCTGAAGTAAAAGAGAAACAAACTTGTTTGATTGAGAAAGCATTTTATTGTTTCCGCAGTGGTTGTTATGTATTCACAGAGAAAATCTTGATTTGATTGAAGAGGGCCTGCATGGGGATATCAGGACATGCAAAAAAATGCCTGAAAGGGGCATCAGTAGGTGTGATAAACTGTCTGCACAGTGAATGATGTAAGATTATGTAAGAGAGATGTTGTTGACTGGCAATAGCTCACTTTCAAAATCACGTGACATTTTTTGGTTTCCGCGGACTAAAAGTAGTGAAGGCTCGCATTGGAAGGACAATTCAAAATTGCTGCTTTCGTGGTGAATGAATTTAGTCTTGCGTAGTAGGTATGCCTTCTCATTATAACTGCTGTGTTCCGCTGCGCAATTACTAATCCAGGAAAAATTCGAACCTATCGTTTTATCGCATTACTAAAGATAAATCTCTTCAGAAGGGATAAATAAGATTAATCCGCAACAAAACATTGAAACTGCAATCGTCTCATACACGAATTTTAAGGAGGAAAGTAAAAGCATCTCAGGGAATTGCCGACAATATTTCCGTGGAGTAAACCAGATTATAAAGCTAGAAAACTACCTACAAGGAAAGAATTGTCCTTCCAATATGGGACCGCGATACAATTGGACGTGATAAAATAAAAAAGCCACGTGATTTTGAAAGTGAGCTATTGTCGTCAATGATTGCCTGTCTCTATGAGCAGGGTAATATTATACTGTACATGTAGTTTTTTACCAGAAGACCTAGGATTCAAAGATTTCTTTTCACTAAAGAATAGTCCTATAGTAACTGTAGATAGAGAAATTACTGATCTATTTGAAGAAATTAGAGTATGCTTACTGATTAGAGGTGAAATTAGTTGCAGCCACTATCACATCATCTTCTGTTCTGACAACCACTGGCACTTTATTACAGCCAGGAGATTTTAAAAGTCGCTCAAGCACTCTCAGGGTTCGTTCAGCCATCACAGGTAAACAGATGTCGGTCTTGTTTACGATTACAAAGGTTGGTACCTTAAGAGCCATGGCCAGGCCTAGATGTTCTTTTGTAGTTCCCACTAAACATAAAAACAAATCCCAAGTCAAAACAATGACTAGCCTTAGATTCTCGTCTAATGAACATGTTTTCTCCTCCACCTTGGTCATCCAGAGAGGCCTAAGATGCGAGTTTATACCTACTGAAAATCAATTACTTTTTGCACGCAAAAGAGAATTTAGTGAGAACAATGAAAACAATGAGAAGCGCTTGTCCACAACACTACGCCACAACGCAGTTACGGACATTTTTGACGGCAAAATAGCACAACTTTGTGCGTTCGTAGAATCGTCAATTTTTACACTAGACATTTCAAACAATATATTTTCCAAATATGCAAAAACATTTTTCGCTTCATATGCACTTTAAGAAGAGAGCTGTTAATCAACTGATACACTAATTCCTTACCTATGCCAGCGTTTGCCGCAATGACCAACAACGCAAAATCCGGAGAATGACCTGTTAGACCAAATATTGTTGTTCTCAAGTACTTGTGGTGTCCAGCGAGATCTATAAAAGTGATCAGTTTTGACGACTGTTCACAAATATCTTCTGCAGTCCGAGATTCACTATAGTTGATAACCTGGAGGAAAAAAAATCCCACGATATGATCTGTAAGTGCATGCAACCGACAAAAATTTCTAAATGAGATCAAATCGTCACTTGTTATCCATTACCTATTGTTATACGTACTTAGTACATGCCATTATAGAGTGGTAAAGTGATGACGTCACAAAAACCCAATTTATGAAATTATGGGATTTGCCGAGATATTCTGAAAGTACACAATAAAGAATGCTTACTTGCCAAAAATGAGCATCTTATTTCAATTTGGGGGTGAGATATTGGCCCTTTCATGCTTCAGTGACTCCATACAAATCCTTGTAATTTTGTCTTGGTTCTAAACCGTTTAGAACCAAGACAAAATTACAAGGATTTGTATGGAGTCACTGAAGCAAGAAAGGGCCAATATCTCGCCCCCAAATTGAAATAAGATGCTGATTTTTGGCAATTGGGCAGTCTTCATCATGTACTTTCCAAAGATCTTAATGAATCCCATAATTTCAAAAATTTAAATATTTGTGACGTCACACTTTACCACTCTATACAGTGGAACCCCGCTATAACGAAGTGTCACGGTACCGAAAAAAAACTTCGTTATATCGGGGTCTTCGTTATAGCGAAGACCCCGCTATAACGAATTATCCGGTTAACAACAAAAATATTCGTTATAGCGGGGTAATTGTCACGTGTCTGTCACGTGTATTTCACTTGTTTTTAAAGCACGGAGGACAAATCTCAGTGGAAGTGACTGGTAAACGGAGAAACAAGGGCATTGGACTAGAAATTCCGGCTACATATTCGTTTTACCACAAGAAGCCTTCGAACGTGAAAAAGTTAAAAGAATTAATAAGAGACAAAGAAGATAGAGCAGAAGTTAATTGATGTCGAAATACCAATGTCTATGACAAAATAAGCCGTTGACTGAAAGGTTGCTGTCTCTTCACTGTTGACTGTTGATCTGTACAGTGTTTATCTTCTGTCGCGTGTTGACAAAACCGGAATAAAGCAAGCTGTGAATTCTACTCCACACTAAAATCTGTCGTTATTACTGACTGCGAGCGAGCGACAGACAAAATATTCGTTATAGCGAGGTAAATTGTGCGTTGGGACCGTCAAAATCGTTCGTTATAGCGGGGATTTCGTTATAGCGGGGTTCGTTATAGCGGGGTTCGTTTCAACATATTTTACTGTAAATCTGCCGGGCTTTCAAATGTTATTCGTTATAACGGGGTCTTCGTTATAGCGGGGTTCGTTATAGCGGGGTTCCACTGTAACTAGATTTTAAAAAGTTATTCATGGGTAATGTGTTTTCTAGCAATACTTTGAATATTACCTATTTCCTCTGTTTCACACCAAATTGCCATCCCACAGGTGTACATGATAGTCAGAGAAAGTTAACTGTAATCTACAATTCCTACCTAATTTACAACCTTACAGACAGAGGTTATTTTGGTAGTCTTTTTACTTAATATATACCTCTCCTTTGCTGTTAAATCCCAGTATTTCATGGCTGATACTTGACGTTCTTCCTGTTTGAATCTCGTGTAGATGTCTGAAAAGGTTCAGTCTTGCCCTTCCACGGCCATTGTCCAACTCATCATGTGTCAAGACACCGAGTAATGTGCTCTTTCCAGCGTCAACATTCCCCAACACTGCAAGTCTGATGTCAATGAACTGGAAAAAATTTATTTATTTAACAGAAATTTGTTAAAAAAACACAGCTGACAGGAGGGTGACCAGTTGGCTATTTACAAAGTGTGGAGGAGTTGAATTTACAGGACCACCGAACACACATCCATCCAGTGGCAAGGAGGAGTATTTGAACCTGGGACCTCCAGATTACAATCCCAGCATCCTAACTGCTAGGCTAACAGCCAATGAGTGGAGGACAAGAATTTAAACAAGGGCATCACCTATCATTAGTTCAAGGTCACACAAGCTGGGATCATGCAAGAGTTGGCATCACTTGCTTGTCAAAGGAACAAACTTCTTAAAGACTCTCACAAAAAGTGAGGAGTCAATGAAAAAAAAAATGGTGTTCATATAAGAAGGACTCTAAAAATGGCAGTTATTTACCCTCTGTAACTGATTTAACACAAGTGCTAATAACACCAAGGTACATGTAGTGGTCAGAACAGGACTTGAAGCCAGACATACAGAATTCAAGCCCTGTGCCCAACCAGGCCATCACTCTGCTTCTTTCAACACTTCCTTCTGTTTAATCCCAGCTTAAAGATGAGTTATCATGCAATCACAAAACTTTTGATTACCTGTTGATCATCTGGTATTCGCCGGACAAGAACTTCTGCCACCTGTCTACCAGGACCATCATTGACATGCTCCACAACATGGCGTCGCAATAAGGTGGTATGAGCTCCCAACTTGGATGCCATAACATTCAGCGTGTTAAGAGAAGAGTCCAGCTCCTCTCTTGTGAGACCAATAAATATGCCATTATCTTCGACACCAATTTCGTAAATTGCTTCTCCTTCGCCTTCCTGAAGGCGCCACTTCATCTGCGTGACCAGGTGTTCAAGGCGAGAAGGGGATGGGTTTACAAGTTTCAGCTGCCATACATGGAAATGTTTAACTTTTATTTACAATACTGACAACCATTTTCAGATTATGTGACGTTTCTTCCAACATCACATATTAAACAGTTTTAAATAAAATGTGTTTCAGGGTTCAAGGCAAAACAGTGCTCAAAAATATTGTGCTCTCCTAACATGGATGCTGGTGGGTAAACGGAAAAGTGTATATACCATTAATTTAAAATCCTATCAGTGCGGCACCTCCCCCTATAGCACATACAGGGGAGTACCACCCACCCAAGGGGCAGAGGAGCCTCATCAACTTATTTTCTGTTTCCAACACAAAAAAAAATTAATAACAATTTCGTGGTGTCTTCGTTGGTGCTGACTTGTTGCCTGGGAAAAATTTTTTGCAAGCTAAATATTTTCAAAGGTCTCACAAGACCATTATTATTGAAAACGATGACACGAAGCCAAAATTTACACCAAACTAAAATCCTTCGTGCTATTAATTGCAGTAACTCAAATCAAAAGCAAAACATCGAGTTTAATAAATTAAAATAGCCATTCCAAAACGGTAATATTCTCCGGAACAATCTTTTCCACCTTAAATATATTTCGGGCATATCCAAGCTCAGGATAAAAGATTTGTCTTATGTAATAATGAGGGAAAGGCGGTTAGATAATTTTTTTGCCGCAAGCAAATTCAAAACAGCAGTTTACCAAAGCCGTTACGATCAACGTACCTTATATTCCACATTTCCTTCTTCAACCTGTACGAGATCAGAAAACAGAAATTAGTTTATTGGATCGGACAGAAATCTGGAAAATTGGCGCAAATAATAATCAATGTTTACCTCCGGGGGTAGGCAGTCTGGCATGGACGCCTGGGAAGTTTCGGTACCACTTCTTGATGGAGTTTCAAAGAAATGGATGAACGATTCCATGTTTGATGTAAAGACACTGTTGAAAAACTAAATTCACAGCTCGAAACCATTAGGAACCCTCGACAGATCTTGCTAGGGCGGCATTTTTATTCTGTTGAATCGTGTCACTTTCTTTGTTGATATTTTTAGTCAAGCTGGCTCATGACACCACTAGCCCGCGGTATTTCATCAGAAAAAGACCCGGATATGGACTCCGAGCACTTAATAGTGACGTCACAAAGGTAAGCGAAAAATCAACGCAAGTTTGCGTTTGTGCATTCGTTGCACCATATTTTATCAGAAAATTTAACGAATAAAATAAATTCAAGGATAAGCGAGCGAAGAAATACCCCCAGAAAAAAAGTTTGAACAAATTCGTCTTACAAAATGATTAAAATAAACTGACCGATCAAAAGGATGAATATACTCAGTAACAACTTCTAAAATTTCTCCCTATTCGGGCCATATAAACAGGTCCATTAAATTTTACATTTTGTTGAATAGTTTAGAGATAATTTTATCTTCATATAAGTGGATAGCAGGATCTGGTCACATGGTACAAAATCCGCCATACCTTTTAGGCGCCGTGCAAATGGAAAATGTGTTCTTTTGCAGTTATGGCATTTTGTAGACGGAGTCAAGCGCCCTGCAAACACAGTAAAAACGGCTGCGTTTGAGGAACCACGCTGTTTACGGCCACTAAATATTCTGGCCCGAGCAAAAGCTAACTCAATCAAAATGTTGCATTTCGGGATTCCACTATAAACGTGCACTTGGCTGCTACGTGTTCCATTTCGAAACCTTGGAAAGATTGCCAAGAAAGTGAATATTGCATGCTTTGCATTCCTTCGGGCAGCGTATTATCTTGTCTGGACATAGGAAATGTCAAATGACAAATTTTCCAAGACGGCTGCAGGCAGTCCAATGGCAAACCCATTTTAGTGTTGGCCACCGAAGCCGAGACTGAATGATTAGGGTCCTTCACATTGGAGTATGAGTACGAGATTGAGTCGATCGAGGTGTACGCCCTTTCAAACATCGTGCTCGTGCTTACGCGTATCACGTTTCACACCAATCTCGCACCGATAGTCTCCTTTTTACCTGCTCAACAACAGGGAGGAGTGAGGGCGTTGGGAACTCAACTGGATTTAAATTTGAAAGTCGCACTCGTACTCGATCCCATACTCGTACTCCGAACTGAAGGTCCCTAGCTCATGTAGGAGCTCTCATCTTTCGGCTCGTGGAGGCATATTCACGTGTAGCGTGCTATTAGCGAGTTTTGAGTTAATTAAACGTTTTGAACAAGTGTCCAGTGTAGGCGAAACGACTTGTAGGCGAAACGATCGGCTACCTCCCTAATAATGGCCAGGCAAAACCAGGAGGCATGTTCCCAGAAACATTCGTAGCGCGCGCATGTTTCCCCATTTGCCATACGGGGGACATTGGCTTCCATCATCAATTTTTGTTTCCAAGAAGCAAACTTTGCTTCTGCTATTTTGACCATTTGCCATTTACAATTTATTAACGACAAAGAATTCCTTGAAGTTTTAACCGAAACTGCTACGATAATCTTTTCTTTCTTTCAACAGAAAAAACTTGACTTTCAAAGTAATAGCAACTTACAAAATGTTCACACATGCATTATTAGTTAAGGTAAAACTAAGCGTAAAACTCAAGCTAAAATACGCACAGTCCGTTTGCACAGATTCTTTAATCTTGTTCTTGCACAACTATGGGGCGTTGCATCTTACGCAAATAGGAATCCATGGCTTTATGACAATATCTCCACAGCAGTTCTTTGTCTGATGGCGATGTGCGATAAATTTTGAAAACAATTTCTTTGATCATTGCAATCCTAGCTGGATCTACTCTTTCTTTGCCTCGAACTCCAGAAAGGTTTCTCCCAATGAGTTCATCTTGCGTGTACAGTTCGCGCAGCAATCGCACGGCAAAATTCATTGTAGAATTGGACCTCGCGTGCAGCGCGATGATTTCGTCTCGCGATATAGGTAAGTTTAGATCATCTGGCAAGGTTTTTTCTGTTATCTTGGCCATTTCAAGCTGGATACGTTGACGAGAAGACATTCCAGGCAGTGGATTCGAGGGGTTGAAAGATGATAGTGCTCTAAGGGCATTAAGTTTGCATCCGATCAAGGGCGTCAAGGAGACATTCAAGTTGGTTTCCGTCGAGGAAGAACTTGATTGACTATCCATTGTGGAGGCACTTGGCTGGGTTTCCATCATCGCGGAGCTAGACTCAGATGCACTTTTGTTGGCATTTAACGAGGTTCCTGTCATGGCAGCATTTGACTGATTCGTGCTCACTGCTTCAACGGTTGTCTGGCTACATGGGGTAGCCTTTCTCGCGGGCCCAGTCGCGGAAGAATTTAACTGGCTTTCACTAGTGTTTGTATTGAGTTGGTTGCTGGTCCCTGTTGCATTTGACTGGCCTCCCACTGCTGTTTCGTTTGATTGGCTTCCCACCATCGTGACATTTGCTTGGTTTCCGACTACTGCGGAATTTAACTGGTTCCCTCCTGCTGTATTTGATTTAGCTCCAATCAATGCCATCATCTGATCTATCTTGTGCTCCATTCGCACTAACACGGGCAGAATAAGGCCTAGTTTCTCATCTTGTAGAGCACTAAGTAAGCTCAAGGTGGATGAATGAGAGGCTGCCAAGGAAGATGGGACACCATGTTGAAGAGGAGCTTGCAGGGTACTGTTTACCACTGGCGAAGCAAAGAAATTGGGAGGAACTGCGAATTGGACAAATGTTGGTGGTGAGCCTCCCTCCTGTGAAAGCGGCAGGGCTGATTGTGTAGGCTGGGGAACTGTATGTGGTGGCAGAGGTGCTGTATGTGGAGGTTGAGGTACCACATTTGGAAGGAAATGCATTGCATGTAGAGGCTGCGGCACTGCGTGTAGATGCTGAGGAACTGTATATGGAGACTGAGGCACTGTTTGTGAAGGCTGAGGCACTATATGTGGAGTCTGAGGCACTTCATGGGGAGGCTGAGATACTGCATGGGGAGGCTGAGATATTGCATGGGGAGGCTGAGATACTGCATGGGGGGGCTGAGATATTGCATGGGGAGGCTGAGATACTGCATGGGGAGGCTGAGATACTGCATGGGGAGGCTGAGATACTGCATGGGGAGGCTGAGATATTGCACGTACAGTCGACTGAACATGAACAGGATTCTCATCACTTGCCTGTTGAAAGGGAAATTATGCAGTGAACTCATTTCCTTGAGAAGTCTTTGTAACTTGCATCTTGGGGAGGTGCTTGGGCCCTTCTTTTTGCTAAAACAAGGCCTTACAAACACCTTGGCTGAAAATGTTTTATCTTCCTTCAGGGTGTGTGTGTGGTGGAGTGGGGTAGGGGTAGGGGGTCTTGACCCCTGCTTCCTGTTCTGTTCACTGCAGGTTCCCACATCTTTTAGCTGTTTCTATTGCAAAATATCATGAAATGTTGCAAACTATTCAGAAATTTCCCCTAGTTCCCACCACTTTGGGAATCCCACTTCCTCTTTCCCCCCAGCTAACATATGCCTGCTGTCTCCATTATTTTGCCCCCCCCCCACCACCACTTCACAAAGGAGGGTCAGAGCTGTGTCTGTATTATGCCAATTCCAGAGGCCTCTGTATTATTGAGGTTTAGAATAAATTATATGAATTACACTTGGGGAACTCTGATGGGATGTTCATTGTCTCACCAAGGGGTGTGAATTACAGATGTTGGTCTCACAGTTATTTTAGGGCTGTGTGTGAGAAAACATCAAATGTCTGGATGGGATGTTAGTTCACCTGTATGGAAGAGGCATGGTGAAAGTTAAGGGTCTTGCCAAGAACACATGGCCAAATTATCCCGGTAATGGCTCAAACCCAAACCTTCAGGACCAGAGTTCAATGTTGTAAGGGGCAGTCCATTTTATATCCATACCCCCCCTGCTCTGTTGACCAGTTAAGCCCAAATTTACCCCCTCTGAGGAAAAACAAGTGCTGACCTGGTACCCCCCTAAGAAAAGCCTGATGTTTCTCAACTCCTTCAGAAAAACCCCAACTTTTCTCTTTACCCCCTCAGAAATATTCAAAAGATCAAAGAATGCTGATGGATAAATAAACCTCTTCAGAAAATCTTGTTTACAGGAAGGGGGTGAGGGGAGTTGAATATAAAATGGAAATGCCTTAACCATTTGGTCACTACACACCTACCGAAAAAAAAAAATAACTCACCGATCCTTCAAATGTGTCATTTTGCCTTGGCTTTTTACTCTTGAAAAGAGAGAAAAACAGAATTACAGCAAGCATATGTGGTCATACAATACAATACAATACAAATTTTATTGTCAACTCCCCATGGGGGCTTTTCAGAGACAATAGAAATAATAAAGGCGCTATTGAAAAACTATTTACATATAAAATTTATGTCATACATGTACTGTAGGTGCAGCAGTGAGCCCAGGCAGTATATTGCAGGGCTATCAAGACAAGCCAGACTTCTGCCAATTACTTGATTAAATTGTGGGCAGTTTATACTCTGCTCATAGCAAAAAGCTTGACACAGATGAGCTCAACTTGCCACAGCCAACTACTCTAACTTCTAGTTTCTTCTAGTAGTTTCTTGGCAAGAAAGATAGCCACTTTATTTTCTTCTTAAGATGCAAATATTGTGAATGAGTTACTTTCTTATACCTTCCAACTCTCACGCCGGCAGGCTGAAAACTCTGATCTAACAACAACTCACGTCTACGAACCAAATTCCCATGCCTGTATCGAAAACGTGAGATGTGATAGCTTAAAATAACACATTTTAAAAAATATGTAAACTCCAAACAATGAGAGAAATGAAAATCTTATGTAAAATGAAATGACAATATGTAAAATGAAATGACAATTCTTTTCCTTCGAGATTTCTGATTTTTGAAAGCAAAGACACTGGGGATGAGTCACTGGGTCGCTTGGAAATTAATCTCGTTCCCAGAGGCTGCGATCATTTTGGTCTGCAGAATGTCATCGAAAACCTGCGTACGTCTTTAGAAATCTTCGTCCAAATTTCGGAAATGTTCGGAAATCATCATGACATCTTCAGAAATCCAGGCTTCTCCGGGGTAAAAGGTCTCACGCCTTTGGACAAGAAAATGTTGGCAGGTATACTTTCTTTCTGAATCTGTCTGTGCTTTTTTTCGGAGAGGGGGGATTAGGAGGTAGGAAGGGGAGGGCCAGAACATCGAACAGACAGGAGCAAGTAAGCTAAATTCTTCTTCACAATCATATCTAAGAATACACTCGCTTTTGCAGTTGCTGTGTTGCAAGTTTCTGCTCGAATTTGGCTGGGTTGACGCGGTTCGCGTACATTTGTCTGTAAATTTGGCTGGGTTGCATTGACGCGATTCGCGGGAAAAAAAATAGACAAATGTATGGAACATTGGAAAACATAATTGCGCGTCTTCTATCACAGCTACATCCTTCAAACTTGGTGAATACAATCTTCTACCCAGTATTTTAATGTTTCGATTCATAAATTGCGCACACTTCAATTTTTTAAAAACGTTATTTCCCATCAGATTCCCATACAAACAATACAATTTCTGACCGCTTTGCCTACCCGTCAAGATGGCGTCGAAAACCGTGATAAGGCCTATTTTGAGCAACATTTTTCTCCGTATTTCCCGCTAAATGGCGTGCCGTATTTTTTTCTATTGCTATCAGAGGAGTATTTTAAAAACAGTTTTACATTATTAAACTCAATCGGGAGATTACAGCCTGCGCCCGTAAGGACGGCTTTACCGCGACCAGGTCGCAGCCATTGTTGTAAACACAACCCTTAATTACGCTTGGCAGTTTGTGCAAATTGTGATACCTTTGTCACAACTTTTGTTGGAGTCCTCTTCTTTCCCCTTCCTCGTCGTTTAACAGTTTCAACCTAAATAAACGCAGTAAAAAGTTAAGTCCATATTAAAGTGTATTCTTGCGTTGGACTGAAAACGAAGGTTCGAAACGAAGACAACGAAAGCGTGATCGAAGATAAAGCTCGATCACATCTCCCTGTTATAACAAAGAAATTAAATCTTACCGTTCTTTCAGATTCTGAGTGTTGATTGCCGCCACTGTCTGACATTGTGGAAGAATTTTTTGGCCAACAACGACTTAAAGCAAATCGACGAACGCGGTTGTTTCGACCACCTCGAGGGTTCCTCGAGGAAATCGGACGCTCTCGACCAGCAGCCAATCACATTCTTACATCTTACCATCACGCAAACTGTTCCCGCAACACTTCATGCGTGACAGGAATGAGTTGGAAGAATCGATTCTACTTACTATTTTATCGCCTACGTTATTTTGCGTTGCAAATTGGGGAAAATGACAGGAAGCAACGACCTCAAAGAAATACATGCAACACGCTCCAACCTCCCAGGGCGCGCACGCGGGAACCACGTCGCCATAATACGAAGACCATGGATCTGACTGGTTGAGCCCCGAGTTTGCAAACTCGAAGCATTTCTGGATTACCTTAAGGTTACTCCTGTTAGCGGCTACTAATTTTGGTGATTTGCTTCCGAGACCTACGTTTTGTGTTCGCCGTCATGGCAAGGCCGCGCTGAAACGGCAGAGAAAGAACTGGCCGCTAGTTCAGAACCAAACAGAGGGTAGTACCACTGTAGAAAATAGATAAAAACAACAACAATAAACTTTATTTTCATCGATCACATAGGGTGATTGAAGAGTCAACGTTTCACAGTGAACACACCAAATTTAACACAACAAAATCAACTCGGTTTATATTTATACAAGTATTTCGCTGATGCTGACGTTACGTGTGAACCACGATGCAGCAAATCGATACACCAAAACACTACTAAGATAATTACAGGTTTGTTTAATTTGAGAATTAAGGTATGTAAAACTGAACATCAGTCATTTTAGAGCGAGTTTCAATTGAGCGTCGTTAAACCAAAACCAACTGCAAGTAATGACTGGCCAGTCACAAAGCACGGAGACAATCCAGTCATTCAATAATTACAGATTGTTGACACAAAGCGCGGCAAAAAATGCACGCGCGAGTCACGATTGTTGTTGTTGTTTTACTTCTGATTGGGTGAAACGTGGCGCAGGTTTTTTCAACCGAGCACTGAGTGTAGCAATTGAAAACCGCTCCAACTTCAACGCAGACTAGCTTGCGTAGTAAGCGTTCCACTCGCGCACACTACTATCCGCTTCTTGCTTTTTGGCCGCGTGAAAATTGGAGCGAGGACAAAGAAAAACTCCCCTCAGCACCCCAGCGGATCGTGTGCGTGCTCTACGCAGGCTAAAGGTAGACCAGATTGCAAACGCAGCAATGCAACCTTTTTAAATGAAACATTGGTTCACAAGAATTTCGTTGGAGTCTCTTAATTCTTTGTCCACTGGATTCAAACTGTCATTTTCGAGCATCTTGAAGCGTTGTTTTTGGCTGGTGTTTTTTGTCCCCCGCACAATGGTCCGGTATCTCAGCCGATTTGCCTGTTCTATACCATTCACGTTTCTCCTGTATCAATTTTACAGAGTACTGTTAGTTGGGAAGGTACAAAGTGTCTCTTTGCAGGCAATCAAATGAGCAGAGTGCCACGTGTACTGGTAGTTTTCTCACTGAAGCCGCAGGCATGTGCTCTTTCACCTTGCAGGATCAGGCAACGGCTGACTGTAGAATTCTTTTTTGGAACTCTTCAGATTCCACTTGCTCCACAGTTAGAAGCGACAAACCAAGCTGATCCTCCTGAAAGAGAAACACTCAAACGTTCAGCCAGTTGTGTAAGACAAATAAGGCGATAACGACAGGATTGTCAACATTAAAATAGTCTTGAGGAAGCAGCTATTTTCCAAAAAAAATCGAACGGTTTTCTTTTTGACCTGGCAAATGACAAATAGAAATCTTAAAAGGAGGGAAACATGTATTGGTGCCGGGAATCGTTATTGAATATGATGATATAAATTTGACTTTCGCTTTGGTTTTGGCATAGGGGCAACTGTATTACCTTATCAAACGGTTGAGCCATCTGCCTTAGGAATCTCTTGCTGATCTAGAGAGGAAAACAAGATGAGTAAAACACTGACATTTACACAACTGATCGTGGCTCACTGCAGTCGACTCGTATTTCTTCCTTTTTCAGCTTCACGGGGGGGGGGGGGTGCTGGTGGGGGGGGGGGGTTCAACTCTAAGAAGGCCTGTTTCGGGAAAAACGAAAAATTCCTCCGGGAATCGGGAGACACAGGAAAGATTCAGGGAAACACAAAGTAATGAAGTTCAAGTTCAAGTTCGGGAAGTTTGAGATTTTTTTTTGAGAATGTTACAAAAATTTGGGACGATATTCCAAAGTTTCGGGACGATTTTTATTTACGCATAGTGGTGCTCAAACAGTTGTCATTCCCCGCAGCTTCCAACATTTACATGCCTAGCTCCAAAACATAAAGGCGTGGCAAGTGGCTTCATCAACTTTACATTAATAATGCTAATTATTATCTATCTGTGAGAGATGAGAGGTGATGGTAAGCAGAGACTGGTAGCCTTTAAAGGAGCTACGTCGCGGAAACTCATCTTGAAAAAACTGGCAAGTTTTTTTAAGTTTGTCGTTTGTAATCGGTCTATATCGTTGTCATTCGAGACAATCCTTGTATAATTTCAGCATTTTATTATCCCGTTGGTGTTTTTCGGCATTAGAAAACTCTTACTTTTACATTTCCTTCAATTTGAAAGTAAATGGGAAAATGACTTCAAATGCCGTGACACTGCTCCTTTAAAAGAGGTTTTCACACACAACTTTACAATATCAGGTGCCAAGCGGGCTTACCCACAAACCAACTCTTCCCCCCCCCCCCCCCCCATGAAAAAGATTGTCTCTTCCACTGAAATGGTTAATTAGCCCACCCACTATCCAGGTTTCCCAAACATCTAACCATCTATTTGTCCTGTATTTGGATATTTTCACTCAATCCTGACAATAGCCCGAATCCTACCTGAACTGCTTCGTCGATAGAGAGGTTACAGACTCCTTCCTTCAAGTATTCCTTAAAGGTCAAGTCACAAAACAAAGTTTTTTAGCTCTGCGTTGAAGTACTAAGTTTGAAGTATTTAAGTTAACTACAGCTCAAATATTTGTTTACCGTTGAAGTAAGACCTGGGAAACAACTAGATAACAAACTAATCCCATGAATTATAACTTAATCAACTCCTTTTAAGCAGATTTTGGTTGAGTTGTTGGAACTAATTACTAATCTCAAATGATTGGTTTAAAATGTTGTACAACTTTAATACTCAAGCCAAAAAGTACACTAATTAGAAATTCTCGTCGTATCAGGAAGGCGTATTGCCTCAAAGAACCAACTGCTCGCGCCAGGAAAATTACAGCTGTGTGGTAAACAGTTTTAGTTTTGGCTTCGTAAGTAACAATACCGTCACAAGGAATACGTATGTAGCTACAAATGTGTACGCTTTCGCCTGGCTTAAGGCGGCGAAATACGAGATACAAAAACCCTTAACTTGTCGCGAAACATTGTTTCGTTGCAAGTTTTGGGTCAATGTTTCGCGTTTTTCACCTTTCGTGATCAACTTGTCGTAAACAAAAACATTTGTTGCGGGTTGAAGAAATGCAGCGCGCTGATTGGTTGATTTGCTTGGTGTGGATCTGTGACTAGCTGTGAGTTTGATGAAAAACGCGCAACAAAGGCAACCTTTGTTGCTCAAAGTAGACCCGCTCTCTACTATTCGCAACAATTTTCTTCAACCCCCAACAAATGTTTTTGCTGCGCGACAAGTTATCACGCAAGGTGAAAAACGCGAAACGTCGACCCAAAACTTGCAACGAAACAATGTTTCGCGACAAGTGGAGGATTTTTGTGTCTCGTATTTCGCCGCCTTTACCTGAATCCATTTTGGAAGTTTGCCTCGTTTGTCGACCTTAAAAAATCTCTGCAAAATAAAATTAATGCGAAATAAGGGATTTTAAATCATCAATTCTCTCGATTTTTTAATTTAAAAAACATCATTACGTCAAGTTCTGTTTGTACAACTTGTTACCACACCTTGTCTGCAAACACCATTATTCCATAGTCTGTTTTTCCTCTGATGGCTCGACCAACGCACTGAAATACCATTCAAGGACAAAGAGTGTTTATTTCAGCAGCAAATCAACTATATACCACAAAGCCAATCATGGTACTACTCTCTATGTTATAATCCAGCAAAAAATCAACTTATTTACAAGTCTGATTTTATTTACAAATCTGATTACAAGTCGGAGTTTGTTGAGTGTGGTAAATGACACAAATAGATCCTTTGAAACATTCACCTGGGCAGCATGCCTCATAGCATCAAAGGTAAGGAAATCATTTTCTCTGATGTTGAACTGATCCCTGAGGTACTCAAGTCTCGCCTAGCAAGAAAAACACAAGGAAAACTGTGAATATCAAGTTTTGTCTGAGACTGAAAAGATGCTTGATAACAGATACATGTGAATTTCGTGGAAAAATAAAAGTTATAATCTCAACACTTTAACCATCGATATTTACCTTCAAAATCCTGCTTTGTGTATAGACGTAAGGAATACCAAACATAATAACTGCTCTGCCATAATGGTGATCTACGGAGAATAGAACCCTGTGAGTTACCGACCGAACGACCGACCTGGTACATATCAAAACTACAGGTATATGACTGCATTTTTTAATGGTGATGCCTGCAGCGAGTTAACAACCTCTAGCAGAAGCTCTTGAAGACAAGCTCGAAGCTGTCACAGATGACAACAAACAAATTTTTCAAGTTTGTTAATTATAGTCCTTCTCACTCTTCCTCACATCCTAGGCTTGTTACCTCTTTGGCGTTTCTTTACCTTCGTTAAATATTATTTCAAGGTTTCCTTTGATTTGAAGGCAATTTTATACATTGCCAAAATTGACTTCATTTATGGTGACAAAGTCCCTTTAAGTCGAAGTAATTACCAAAATCTATTCCCTCTGAAACTTTTCCTCTGGCTACCGAGAGTAATATGGCTCCCCTTCCATTTTCACAAGCCTGCAACAGAGAAGAAAATATTGACCAATTGCATTGATGACTTTATCCTGAAGCACTGCAAACCTGCCATAAACTGCATTGCAATTACAAATAAGGAATATAAAATAACAAACACACTATGACTAACCCTTTGATAATTATGAAGAGCTAAACTGGTTTCTGCTGCATCTTGTGTTTCAATGAAAAGCAGTTTATTTCTCTGAATGTTGCTGATAATACCCTGAGATCAAAATTAACCAAGTGAGCAGGGAAACAAGTGTTACAAAAACAACAACAACAAATGTTGGTGTCATCTTGTAATGACATGAGAAAACATCTAACACATTGAAAAGATTACTTTTCAAAATTTACCTGGTCATGCCAAATGGACACAACTGCTTCCTAAGAAAAAATTACAACGATGCTAGTAAATCATGGGTCGGAACACTTTTTATCTTGAAGTCATCTTCTCAATCAAAACTTAAATTACAGAGAAATCAGAGAAACATATGCTAATTACAATCACATTTCCAACCCCCATCGTGGTTCTGATTTTCTTTATTGTGGCTTGATTAATTATTAATGAGTTTGAAATCAGAACTTCAACAAACTGAATCGAAGGGGGGTAATAAGGGTACTTCTCCTGCCATCTCCAACCCTCACCTATTATATGCACATTTCCCTTTGAACCTTTGCAAAGTCAAATGCTGCTAAGAAGCACACACTGAATAGGCTGCCACAGATAGCAACAGACAGACAGACAGAGACAGAAACCAAAAACAAACTTCTTTTACGGATCTTACCATGTATTGATAACTGACGAAGAAGCAAACTATCCCATCAGGTACCACAGTTGACATCTCTGCCAAAAGGTTCCCATAGTTACGAATGACAGCTAAAAATGGAAATAAAGAAGACTAAGGGCCTGATTAAATGAGCCGGGCTGGCCCGGTTAGCCAAACTTGTTTCAGCTTGCCGAGATCTCGGCACGTCTGTTAAACAAAACAAAAATCAACTTTGTGATTACGTGACAACCTGGCCAGCCGGTTAGCCGACAAAGCAAACCATCTCGGCAAACCGGGCCAGCCCAGCTCATGTAATCAGGCCCTAATTTATACGTAATCTGGGCACTGCTTTTTCTGTGCTTGGTATTTCACAAGTGGACAACTTTAAAGTCTTCACTTGTGACTTGCTACATTGGACTTTTTCTAAATGGACACAATACATTTCTCATAAGCTCACACCATAAGTCAATACCTCCTTTGAAAAAGAAACCTCTCCTTGTACTAGACTACCCCTATAAGTAGCACCTCCCATCACATACGCTTCTAGAAACCTTCTGTTTGTAATATATCTCTTGCATAAGATAACCCAAATAACTTTAAAATGAAAACATCAAGAGTCTTGCAGTAACCTACATGTATCATCTCTTGTTTCAAACTTTGTAGTAATGGCCACTTGATCATTTCCTCTGCCAACAATCTGCAAAGTAAGAAAGAAAGGATGACAATCTTCTAAATTTATTTTCTTGTTTGGATATGAAATCATACAAGCAGTGAAGCTGCAGATCTATCAATAGCTTTTTAAAGTGATGTTGAGTTCTCTTACCATTGGACACAAACAAATTCTGGCAAGTGTCATGGTGAATGTTGCCATGGTAACTGGTCTGAAGTCAAGAATCTTAGGATACATGTCTATTGGTGACAGTGTCTAGGAGATCAAAATAAAAAAAAATTAAGGAAATCAACTCTAAAAGATTCACTCCTCTGCAACATGATATTAAATAACCAGATTGATTTTCTAAACTTTTTCTCAGATTTATTATCAAATCTGAAACTAAATCACATTGAAGTATGAAGATTTATTATATGACAAGAAAAATCCGAGCATTCTGATTGGTCCTTTCTTTGTCGGGATTTTGCCATACGGACCATTTTCCATAGAAACGGTCCTAAGTCGCATATTTTTCTATAGAACTGCAGAAAGAAAACTGATAAAAATACTCTATTAATGTAAAGAAAAAATGTTTACAAAATCGTGGTAGCTTGTTCTTTCTGAGTTGTTTGTGGCATCAAAACACGTTACAGCGGAAAACCTCTAAATCCGAGGCCACAAAAGTGCATTTTTTACAAGCATGCATGACCCAAGTGCCATATAATAAACTACTTACTAACCTACCTTGCTCGAGCCTTACTGGGGAATATTGGCCTAAATCGTTTTTGTACGGACCGAGCGCAGCAAGGTCCGTACTTCCACGACCTCAGTCCAATATTTCCCAGTCTGGCCCTCGCACTCGGTTAGTAAGAGGTTAATATATTGTCACTTCATAGTTAACATACCCCTGATGTGATGACCACTGACTGGAACCTGTCAAAAACAGGTTTTATAGCAATGGAAGAATCCATACAGCTAATAATCAAAAAATAATATTAAATTAAATATAAATAATTATATGACTAGTAAATTTCATAAGATCATTGCACAAGAAACCAACACTACACACAATTTTTGCTTTTTAATTATTTTTATTATCTATAAGTTTCTTAGTACATTGATCAATTAGTTATTGACAGGGTTAAATTAGAATCAACGAAAAGGGCGGTTTTTTTTATTAAGGGGCCGATATTTTTAAGAATTTTTAAGAATAACTATTTTTAGATTTCTTATATAGCTTTTTAATTTTTTGAATATTTTATTTTATTAATTATTCATTTCTTTAATTTACGCAGGACCCATGTTGATAGCAGCTTTTATAACTGAAATGGTTATCCTGCATAAATATGTTTTAATAATAATAATAATAATAATAATAATCAAAGAGAACTCATGTGGAAATGTAAAACTAATCAGAGACTCTGGGCAAATGCATTGCATCTTACCTGAAATAAAGGATTGGATTTGGTATCGTTGGAGTTCTATCATCAAATGGCTCAATGATAAGAGTGAAGCCTAAACAAAATAAAACAAAAATTTAATATAAAATTACCCGACCGGTAATTATCAATTACGAAAAGATCTGGAAAGAAGCAGACTAGCAAGGGTTAACAATACGAGGAATGCCACAATTCCTGTTCTGCTGATTGTTTTGAGGTTGTAGCAGTTATTATAAATTCAAATGTAACTTCAAAATAATTCCAATTTCAACTGAAGGTGGTTGTTGAATGACCAAAACATGTCTTATAAATTTAGATTCAAATATGTCATCCTCTTTCTAAAAATTATAAATAATTAATGTAAACTGGATTTAAGAGCGATAATTATTTAGAAAGTTGCATTACACATTAAGAACAACTAAAATGTAAATTGCACATTGTACCTTTGCTATATGTGCTTACAAGAGTGGCAAAATTGGCAATCAATGTGAGAGGTCCATAGTCTTGGACATCAGGGAGTTCTAAAGTGTACAGCAAAGAGCTCAGTCGCTCAGCACAGAATCTTAAAAGTAAAAGAAGAAACATTATTAACGAAACAGTACTTTTAATAAGCACAAATGACTGAAGAAACGCTAAAAGGGAACGTCCACTCTTTTGAAAAATTGACCTTAAATTGTTTGCAGTGATACCTAAATTTCAAATTTTACTGGACAAAAGAGAAATATGATTTAATAGCAACAAAAAGTGGAAAAGATTCTTGCTTTTAAATTTCCCACATGCCGCCATTTTGGATTTGATGACACGTTGTTGTTGCTGCTATTGTTGTGAAGCGCAGCATCTTTTGTGTAAAACAATAGGGCAAGCTGTGAGATTGAAGTAGTTATAAAGAAAGATTCTTGCTTAAGTTTGATTTGTAGTCAAAACAAATAACTCCTGGCAAGGTACACTCCACATTTGAACAAGGATTCATCACACACCTGAGAGGTTTTCTTTCAATACAGACTTGTTGGTACACATGTTGGAGAAATGATGGAGGGTTTTCCTGTACCACATGTTGCACTCTTAACCTTGTCTGAAGGGAAAGCGCACACAGGTCATTCACTCACTCACTCACCGAGTGCAGACGGCACAACATGCTACAAATTTTAACAACAATTACTGCAAAAACTAAAATATTATTAATAGCTTTTTGTGTTTAATGCAAATATCTGACATGTTTTGATGCCGCTTAAAAAGGAAGGGTTCCATGTCCTTGGTGCGATTATATGACTTTGCAGAAAATACCAGTGAATGAAAAATTATTGTACTTTAGAGATTAAAATACAAGCAAACCATAAATTAAAGTAAGAGGCAGATACAACCTTTAAATACTCGATGAATCGTCTCATGAAATTCACAAAATGTTCAGCTTGTCTGATATTTCCAGGTACTGCCTCTATAAAGAACATATACACATATAAGTTATGCTTATGTTGAAATTAGTTGCAATCATGAAAGTAACATTGAACTGATAATTATAGTAATTATCATTATTGATCCAGTAATGTATAAATTAAACCTTATTAAATTATTTAATTATTTTAACAAGACAATTATATTTTAACAAGTGTTACAGATACCTTCCAAGATTTCATCAGGGAGCACTGCAATGAAAAACAAATTAAAACATTAAATAGCTCATGATTACAGCAATATTCTGGTGACTTAGCCACCTTCCAGTTACAAATAATAACTAGAAGACTGATGAAAACAAAATATTTTGTAGTTTAAAGTTTCATTTTTTATTTTAATTTTTTGGCATATTTATTTTATCAACAACACAACACTACAGTGCACAATATTGACTATTTGGAAGGTAAAAACTGGTGTATTACAACATTATCCTAGTAGCATACATGCACATATAAAAATAATAATAATAATAATAATAATAATAATAATATTAAGTGCTTGTACACATTTCCATTCTTGGATTTTACAATCGGAATTTGGTAAGCAACACATTCTCTTGCCACAATTTCATTTTAAATGTAATGTTGTTACCGGTTGATACTTCTTTTTGTGCAATGTTGCTTGTCAGAATTTACCCCGGTAGGGTCTCTTGAATCCACAAGACACTGACATATGTTTTCCAATACCATTTGATTTTACAAAACAAACTAAAGCAATGAACACTCAGATCAGGGCATTAATGAAGTGTATAGAAGAAAGGTTAAAATAACATTCCTTTGGTTTTCAATGTCCATGTTTTTACGTTATCATTGATAATGATTACAAAATGCAGAATGATCATTGATATAGTTTTACTAGTCTGTACCTGGGTTAGCTAATACAACATCAGTTTCTCTTGCAACACTTGCATCCCGTAATCCTAAAATCCATTTTATGATAGTTACATGAACATGACTTGAAAACCACATCCAAGTTTCAAATTATGTCGAGAAGACAGACACTGAGATACAGTCAAACCTATCTTTATGGATGCTTCCACAACACAGACACCTCACTATTATGGACAGTTAACTTGGTCAAAAAGAGGCGAAAGTACTCATTAAGTCTTCCTCTGTACAAACCTTGAACAAGTCTGTTGTATTCCTGCCTCAGTTTATCAGCATCTTTCAGTTTGAGACTTGAAACAAAATCAATATTTTTTTATAAGAAACTGATCTTAATGTAAAGCAAGGGAACTGTAAACTTTAATAATTAAGCTCATCAAAAATGATACTGTATTTAAAATAGCCAGTTAATTTCACATACCTGTACATAAAGAAAAAAGTTTGCATCGAGCCTAGTGGCCCATACCGCCAGAGATTATCCCAGTTTCCTGAGCATTAAGCGACTGGGAGTATATCTACTCCCCACTGGATGGGATGCTAGTCCATCGCAGGGTTACCCTCCAGCAGTAAATTCGCTGGTACCCATTTATACACCTGGGTGGAGAGAGGCACTGTGAGAGTAAAGTGTCTTGCCTAAGAACACACTGCAGTGACCCGGCCAAGGCTCGAACCCGGACCATCCAATCCAGAGTCCAGCGCACTAACCATTAGGCCGCTGCACCTCCCACATACTTGTACATGCTAAACATACTCTTGTATCTACATGCGCACATTCCCCTGTTACATAATTATAGTAAATAAACTGCTTAACATACTTTTTTACAGTTCTAGCCAATGACTCAACATTGGCGTGACTTCTATCCAAAGTTCGTCTTGATATTTTTACACTCAGAGATTCAATGCACACATTATCTATAAAATAAAAATATTAGGAAATTAACATGCACAGTGTATAACTAGTGAGATTTCCTTACTGTTACTATTTCACACTTTGGGGGGTACCCAATTAATACCACAATATCATAAGAAACATTGGCAAATACCCTGTCAAAATCAGCAAAATATGAATACTGCATTTACAATTGGACACCTGGCGTGTTATTTATCTCAAGCCTGAAGTAATTCACAAATTGTTTGCTATTTTCTGCAAAAAGAAAACTGCGTTTGTTCAACCTTCTGGTGAGTGTATGCAAAACAAAAAGCACAAGGATCGGAAAAGTGTGAGCCATTAGTGAAAATTTGTGTCTGATCATGGAGCATATGTTTGTTTTGCCTAGTGTATTAGGAGAGCGCACAGGAATGGTACCAACCTACTGTAATACTGTGAATGATCTTCTCGTACTGAATACCGTCAGCCAAAAGGATGAAAAATTGCATACTGCACCAAATACCCCTTAAAAAAAATGCTCAATACTGCAATACCATAAACCCCTTAGCCCCCCCCCCTCCCCTCCCCCTCACACAGCTGGTTTTTGCAAGGTCAGGACAGTCAGCTCCAGCCATGAAGTCTGAAATACACTGACATATATCAGGCAGGCCATAACTAACTGCCCCTATATACATGGGTGTGACTACAATTATTACCGGTATCTAAGTAACGCAAAAAAATCATGGTCCAGGATGTATTATATAAAATCAAATTATTAATAAAATAATTACATTATGCAAGTTATAAATTAGTTGAATGACCCTAAATTATAAACATTGTTTACAAAGAAATCCTTAAAAACCAAAACTATTGGCCAAGTCTAAAAAATGTATCTTGTTGTCTGATGCCACCTTCACTTACCTATATTATGAGCCTCATCAAAGACAACAACTGAAGTCTTCTCCAGTTCTTTGGAAACGAGGTCAGCAATTTTAGGATCCAAAAGGTAATGATAACTGTACACAACTACATTGGCATGGTAAATCTAAAAAGAAAAGGCATCATTAGCAGTCTTAAATATTTTTTTTCAAATTATACACACCTATATGAAAAGAAAAAAAATACGGACTTGTCTGTGGTAATTATTTACTTTTGATGATATAATGATTTATATAATAACCAAATCAATGCACGCGCTGTGATTGGTCAATCAGCTATGGTTTATTGTGCCAGTAAACTCATGGAAAAATCGCGTGTCTTCTGAATTATTATATAAAAGCAATAGACCACAAGTTTCTATGGTTTATAAGCTGATAAACCACTTGGGATGTTGGAAGAACACTCGAAGAATTCGTAAATCACTCGCCTGCAGCTCGTGATTTACAAATTCTTCTCGTGTTCTGCCAACATCCCGCGTGGTTTATCAGCTTATAAACCATAGAAACTTGTGGTCTATTGCTTAAGTAAAGCATCACATGAACTAATTCATATCTGAATGTATGCAGTGAGAAATAATTATTGCTGTGAATTTACAAAACAAAGAAGCCTGAAAAAATTCAGGGCTTCAATGGGATTTGAACCTGTTACCTCCACAATACCTCAGCAATGCTCTACCACCTGAGATACTCTCTGCACTCTTATTGCATTTGGTCGATGGGTGTGTTTAGATGAGAGTACGTAAACATGGTTGTGACATTCTAGATTAGTGTGTAATTATGAGAAACATTTTACAACCGCAATACCAACAGTACTTTTCTGTGTTATATAGCTTCATCTAAACACTTAAGGTTGGGAGAATTCTTGAAAGTTATGCAAACCCTAAACTGTGTCTTGGGTTTGCATAATTGTCTCAATATCCCCCTACCTGCTCATTTCTAGATAAGGTAGCCTGAATAAACACTGAAAAATTCCTCTGTTGCTCAAGGTTATTCCCCCGAAAGAGAATTCAACATAAGATTATTGTCAAACTTTCACAAGTTGTTATCTATCATGCAAAGTTTTGAAATGTAATATAAAAAGAACAGGTCACCAGGTCTTACTTTATGGAAAATAATAGCGACATTTCTTGCTTACAAAAATATAATGTCACATTTCTTTTGATATTCAAATGTGCCAACCATGGAACAAAAGAAGTCATTGTTTCAACGGCCAATTAGGTTCCTCAAGGTGATGATTTGATCTCCATGAATAACGGAATTCTAGTAATAAGTTGCTTCTCAAACATGTGATTTTTTTTCTAACTCTTTCAAAAAAAAGAGGATGAGTAGTGGGCCAAAATTAAAAAGGTAGGTTACCACGCTTGTTTAAGAATAATTAGCCATTCTTTCCCCTGGTGAGCTTAGCCTAATAGGAAACTTAAAAGGACTTTGATGTGTGCGCTCTAATGGCGCACTAAATCGTGTGCAGTATGGATGCACAATGCAATACAGGGGAATGGCCTTAAATAGTTGAGGGCAAGTCTAGAAATATGCACATTACTCACTGCATATCTTGCAATGTAATATGGACACCATCCCTTGTTCTTGCCAACTTCCTTCAGATCACCCTAAAAAACAAACACATGCTTTAGTATGCATGCAAGTACCAGCTCTGTAAATAACAAGTTAGTATGGTGGCCTAGAGCTGCAACAAGGATTTTCGGTGTTTTTTCGTCTTTTCTTTCATATTATATTTCATTTTACTTATTTAGTTTATTTGATTTGATTTCATTCGCTTTATTTTATTTCATTTTCAAAAACAATTTATTATAGAAGTAAAATGAAACCAAAGAAAAACTGTTTGTCTAAAATGTAATTTAATTCAAAGTAAAGTCAAATGAAAACAAATGAAAGTACAAGCAAATGAAAATTATAACACGGTGGCCTAAAACTGCCATAGACCAAGATGCATCGGGGCCGGATTTTACCAATAACAAAACAACATGGCAGACAGGAAAAAGAAATCTTGGGGCACTTTTAAGAATGAGATGAAAGCATTACCATTAGCATTAGGCAAACCTAATAAAATAAATACAATAAAATAAACTAAATAAGTAAAATGAAATATGATATGATAGAAAAAGATTAAAAAACACCGAAAATCCTTATGGCAGCTCTAGGCCACCATACAGTTAGACATTTGTCAGTGACCAGCTGCAATCGGACAGAATGCTTGGACAAATTTTTTACGCCTTCTAATGGAAATGCCACTGTTTTGTGTTGGAAAAGCTTTATTGAGGAGTTCTGTAATATGGCGTCCGACATCAACATACCATTTCCAATCAAATGGCAACTTAGTCTGACACATCCTTTGCAGTAAAACAATTATTTGCAGCCCTGCAGTACATTTTCCCTTTCGTTATTGTTGGTCGGCATGGACATCTTATTGTAGAAAGAAATAATGTGATTATACATTTGCAATAATTGGCAGAACTTTCAGCTAAGAGCAGATCTTGTTGCAGTATAATTTAGATTCTATTAAGCATAGGCGCTTGGTCCAAGCTCTCACACTTGTGTACAAAGGCTATCCTAATTTATATAGAAGTAATGCGTTTAGAATAAAAAACTGTGCTTACAATCTCCGTGGCAATGGTAGCAGGCTCGATCAGCCGGCCCCCAATACTAGTTTTAAACACAGATCTTTCTCATATGCCATCTCTGGAACACTATACCTTTGCATGTTAGAGAGGCCCGAAATCTTAAGGATTCTGTGGCCAAACTAAAGAAACTTAAGTTGAGCCAAGACGAGTGTCGTCGTAATTCCTACTCTAATTAGATTCTATTTTAATTGATAGTATGGATTGTTTATTAGTTAATTTTATTATAGATTCTTACATTTTCTTAATTTATATACTACTGTAGATACACGTACATTTTTGTAACGAGTCCTTCTTCAGGCACATCAATGTCACATGTTTATGAAGTTTTTCAGTTTCATGTACAATGGTTGAGTCCTTTGGATGACTTGCAATGTAAGAGGTGACATAATCAATTTTAATTATTAATAAAATGATGTAATTATCTCTTACCAAATTATACACCCCAGGAGCAAGCTTCTCCTCTTTACCATGAGCATCAAAAGCCTACAGTGCAAACACGACACCTATTAACTAATCACACTGTCATGTTTATAACTTTACAGACATTCAACTAATTTAATTTATAACTTGCATATTAATTTAATCATTTTATTAATAAGTTGATTTTATATGTACTTAATTACAAAGTGTGACATGCAAAAATGACTTATCAAATCATTAATTAAATAGAGGACATTTTCTGTGTTTACATAGCTTCATCTAAACACGAGGGGGTCTGGGAGAATTTGAGACTGTTATGCAAACCTGAGATGCAGTCAAGGGTTTGCATAACTTTCGAGAATTCTCCCAAGCCCCCGAGTGTTTAGATGAGGCTATGTAAACAAAACTAAAATGTCACAACCACTCTCATCTAAACACACCTATCAACCAATGACAGCATGCATAGTATCTAAGTTATTTCATGATGAATAATCATTTCTTTTGGTACCTCATAAAGTGCACAAACAGGGACAGTGTTGTCTTCTTTATGTTTCAAACGCACATAGGATGCAGTCAAGCCCAAACACTTTCCATCCACTTTCTTTCCTTCTCTTTCCGCACTCACCTATCAAATATACACAGTCCATAATACTTGACAAATTTGAGAAGCACATGTGATACAGTGGGTTTGAAAAACAAATACTCTTGACTAAATATATTGTACATTCAAACCTTTTGCTAGCAGTAACCAAAGTGAAAACATAATTATAATTTGTTTGTAAAGCTAGGCCTAGACAGGTGCCATAGTTCCACTGGCTACTTGACTATTATGCAGCCGGCTACTCTGCAATGCCTCCTTGCAATGTTCAAAGCTGCTGTCACGAAACCTGTCGCACTTTTAACAAGGAGACAGGACAACTCAAACAAATTCGCACTCTCTGATTGACTAACTTGTCAAAAACGTTTGTTGGGTGGCCATACTAAGGTGCCTCGCATGGTATAAACAGTTTTTTTATTTCAACACCTGCCTCAGGATGAATACAGAGATTTTTCCTGGAGCTGAGTCCTAAGCCAAGAAGTTTGGGTTTCTGTCCTGTTTCCTTCTCGTAATACTCTAACAGAACTTTAAGTTCTTCAAGAACCTGCAATAGAGTGTTACTGACATAAGAAACTTATACTCTATGCACAATAAAACTGTATCTGAGTTGATCATGAAACTAAGCCTGTAACAGACAAGTTTACCTTCTCTAATTCTGGAACAGTACGAGAGCAGTAGATAAGTTTGGACAGCTCAAGAGGTTTGGCCTGACAAAAAGAAATGATACACTGTTGGGTATAAGCAGTTGGTTGGCATGAATATGTATGTTTGATTCATACGGATGCTTGCGGGCCTAAAACATCATCGAAAGATCATGTACATATATATAAAAGAATGGTTCAATTAATATTTACTAAACAACAAAAAAAAAATTAAAAAATAACACAATTGCAGCACAAGAGGAGCCTAGCATTTGTTGCAAGACATCTGGGTAACCCTCTCCATAACATGCAATCAGGCATCTTTTTTACTAATTTTGTAGGCAAGAAAGTGAAAATTTTGTAACCGTGTCGATTGTAATAAAGTTTTGTTGCTGTTTTTATTTGTTGTTGGAGTAGGAAACAGGATGATATGCAGAACAGGAGGGTGTAATCGCAGGCTACCCTCTATAGATCTCACTTTCTGAACATTCAATCAATCAACTTTATTTAAAACACGGTAAATGGCTCAGCAAGCTGGTTTTCAGACATGCCATGTAAGAATATAAATGTTAAGGACTGATAAGCTAGGTACAACTTAACGCTAAAATATTATTTAATAACAAGGAAATTTAAGTAATAATTAGTAACAATCATAATTTACTATATAATAATAGGAAACAAGCAATGTAGAAATGGGTCCTAACGATGTAAAATATGTCCTAGGTACATTGTTATAATATAACAAATCTGCCAAGCCATCCTTCTTGGAGGCCAGCTACAATCCTGGACAGAATCATTGAGACAACTGGCCAGATTATTATTGCCACCCCTCCCATGTTTCAATGTTGTTGTGTTGAGAGAACAAAGCCATGAATTGCCAACCTTATGACACTCAGGCTCGTTCTTTCCAAATAATCCTTTAAAATGTTGGCATACACTCGATTCTTTGGGACCACTCAACACTGAGCAGGGGAAAAGGCAGATAATATATTTTTACGTATTTTAAGTCAAGACTTTCACAAAAAGAGGGTCTCAATGGGGTAGTGGCTTTTACGGTTAAGGTTAACTTTTTGGCTTTTTAATGGCTAACGGTTAATTTTGTTCCATTACCATTGCCTTTCTCGCTACCAGAACACATAAACGAAACGCACAACACATCAGACTCAAAAAAAGTTCTCAAGGCCTTTACTTTTGTATTTAGATTTTTTACGGTTAACATTTTTACAGCTAACGGTTAAAATTCTTTCATTTTTACGCCTAACGGCTACATTTTTGGCCATTTTAGGCTAACGGTTAACCCCATTGAGACCCTCCAAAAAGTGTGTGACAGTTGTTTGCCTCAACTAGCATTTTCCATGATTCTAGATGTACAATGTGTGGGTATGTACATGCATATAGTATGTTTCCACATCATTTTATACCATAATATAGGCAACTATCAAGGATAGCAAAGAAATAGTTTTGCCAGTTCCAGAAGGCATTTCCAGGAGGCAGTGACCCTATAAAAATGAATGGGAGAAAAATTAAAAAAGAAAAACAGCAAAACATGCAAGGTAGGGATATGCATAGAAAGTACAGTACCTGTCACTTATTGATAATGTCTTCAATATTCCCGGCGTGTCCAATAGATGGAAATCGATGATTGGAAAACCAATCGATCAGTTGATTGATATTGATTGGTATTAATCAGTCGATAACCACAGGAAAACTGTTCATTGATTGCTACTGATTAGAACACCAACCTTCGAACAGACATCACGCAAGTCTGTAGTATTGTCCCATGTCCACTAATAAATTATTGTTTTATGTTATCATCCTATGGATAGCATTTTCAAATGATTCTGTTTTTGGTGACCATTTTCATGGGATACACGTGGTTGGAAGGCACAAAACAGAAAGAAACATTTTCATTTTCAAACAAATTTTCAATAAAATGTGTTAAAAATTACTGCATACAAAGATGTGATATTTACGCGCCTTTACCATCACTTTGCAGATTTTGAAACGTGGCAAAATCTGCAACCAATCGATATCAATAATAATACTATATCAAATGTTATTGGAAATCGATACCAATTACATAGATACCAAGTCTCAGGCTTTTTGACCTAATCTCATGCAACCATACCATTCAGACAAAATAGCACTCCACAAAAGTTCCATGCTTCTATATTTAGTAAGTACGTACAACTTTATTTCACTATACTAGCCACACACAACAAAAGCTGGTTTCCAGGGGGGCATAGGCAAACACGTTATAAGCAGTGACGTTTTGAGTGGACTTGATTGTTTAAAAACAACAAATGATTGCTCAGAATGAAGGAAATCGCTTCTCTACAACATAAAGTTGTAAAACATTTTCTGGGGTGGGGGCAGGGTACAAAGAAGTACAATTTTCCAGCTTGCCTGAGGGGCAAGCTATAACTAGGAGGTACTAGCCAAGAGGTCATTTCCACTAGTCTGAAAAAAAATTCTCAGAAGTGTGATGAATCAGTTAATTAATTTGTGACAACGTTTACTTGCCTGTCGGGCAAATGAAGGATAAAACCTTCTAGCCCGACAGCAAAATCCACTAGCCCCGGGCTGTCGGACACTAACTTCCTTGTATGCTAGGAAGGGGAAAGGAGATAGGGGAAGACCAGACCCCCCTACCTCACTGTTGACATCAATTCAATTTCTCACTCCATACCAACCAAAAACCTTGGCATCTATGCACAAACCTTTGTCATTGATTGGTCATTGGTTATCAATATCAATCGATTAATTGATATCGACTGGTACTGACTGATATCGATTGTCATCGATTATCAATTTGATGGGTTTACCACGGTGTAAGAACCTGTGACTTTTTTCTTTGTTTTTGAGCTATTGCTTCTGTGTTCTGTATTGCTTCGAGGTTCTTTGTTGTCTTGTTCATTCATTGTTTTATGTTACCGGTGAGTTTCACAGGTTCTTACACCGAGGATGAGCCGATTTCATCGATTGGACACGCCGGGAATTAAAAAAATGACCGGTAGCAAATGCACTTGCAACCTCTGTTTACATGAAGGGAAACATGCAAGGAAGGAATAAATTTTAGAGAACGTTGCCGACGCTTTCGTACCTTTGCATCAAGAGTTCTCTTTAACTCCATCATGTACGAGTATTGTTCAGGATAGATGTAGTCGTACGGAAAGTACACTAAAAGACCGTCGATATTCAGCCTATGATAAAAACAGCCAACTATAAACATGATCATACATAAAGGAATATACATGTAAAAGTTTTTACTTCATTTTTTTTGGCCTGGGCTGCTAATACTCCGACAAAACAAAAACGAAGTCACTGATCAAAAGTTCATCTCCGGCCGCCATGTTGATTTGTTGCTGCTTTTATTGTTGATCATACGCACGCTCTCTTCGGATATCCGCTACCCAAACAACGTCGGCTCGTGCAAATTTCATTGCTCTTCGTGAGCTCTTCGTACTTTTGCTTTACTTTGTTTTATCTTTTTAGAAATAAGAAAAAGCTAAATGAAGACGTTTTACAGCAAAATAAGGCACAAAACTAAAGAAGAATGACTTGCCCTCATAAAAAGAGAAAATGATTTGATTGGTGGAAATAACAAAGGCCTTTGTCTGAGGTTAATATTTACATTTTCAGGGATATTACAATCAATCAATCAATCAAAACATGCCGAAAATCAAATGAGGTTCGTGAAGCGAAGCGAAAGGGAGGCCGGTGGGAATACATTTTACAAAAGTGGAATTCCAGAGTACGTGAGTCAGAAGCTTTTCATGAGCAGCATTCGATAGATTATAAAGGAATCAAATTGGAAAAGGGAAAACTTGAGTGATTTTACCGTGATGAACGGAGTGAATGAGACAGACGATACAAAACTGGAACAGCAACGCCGTGTCAATTTCAACGATGAACCAGAATCAAGGGAATTTTTCAGTGCAGACGTGGTCAGTGGCGATCAACGGGCAAGTGAAAAAAGTAACAAGATCCCTGTTATACAACGTGAAGGGGCAACAATCACTGAAAGACAAGTGGATCTACAGAACGCCGTCGTTTGGCTTCGACGAGAACTTCAGGAGATGCAACTACAAGACAAAAATCTTGCTCGGCAGATGATAGCTCTTCGGAAAAGGATTAAGAACATGATGAAGGTGGATGGAGATGACATGAACGATTCGGACACAACAGAAAGCTTTGATTCTGGGTTCAGCGCAATGTGAACAACTTACAACTACAACTCTCAGGGAACATGCGATCGAATACAGAGCGCCTAAGCTTAATTGTGTATTGACGGCTGTTTTCATGTGACTCGTAAACGCCGATAAATCAAATATTTACGTAACTAGCGGTTTTGCGGTGAGCAAAAAGACTACACAAAGCAATTTCTTCGCAAAGCAATATTTATTTTGCGGCATATGAGGCAACAATGAGCTATAAACATCTTCGGTCTCCAAAAAACTTCTCGCATGACTAACCAAGTGGCTACAAGCAAGTTGTTTTGTTTTAATCAAAGAAAATTTCACGGCATTCTAATCCGCTTAAACTCATTTACAACTCTTTCTCAGAAATGATCATGCAAAAAAGTATTCCGTGGATTTGTGAATGATGTGTAAGTAATCGGCGAATGTAATCCAATCATTTTGCCCTTGCGTTATCAAAACGCGTGATACAAAGACTTTTCATGGCGATATCAAAAAATAGTTTCAAATCATTATACTTTTAAATTGATGAGTTTATGAATATATATATAGTTTTGTAGATAAACGTGAATAAATGACCGTTAGAAACGATTTTTCAAGCCAAAGTTTGCTTGAAAATATCATGAAAAAAATATTTCTGTTATCAAAATTGTAGAACAAGTTTGTCGATGAAAATGAAATAAATGATCAAATCTGTCATGGATATTTTTGCGTATTTTGTCTTCCAGTTCAAGGCCGCACAAAAGTCTACAAGAAATACAGTAAACAAAAAATAAAAAATAATATGAAGCGTAGAGAAATTTTGCGTACAGTGTAACCCTTTTGTGGCAAACCTCCATAAACTGTAGTCAAAACACGAACAGATGTAAATGTACCAATCAGAAATTAGCATTCAAAGCGAACCACGTAAAAAAACAAAACATATGGAAGAAAAAGGGAAAAAAAATCCTGCGCAACCTGCCGTGGAAAAAAACTTTCTTGGTCAGAAAAGTCGCAAGCGCAGATGTGCAAACTACTTTTACGGGAAAATTTCGCGGCCATTTGCCAAAACGTTGCAAGACACCTCATTCCAAAAATGGCCGCTGATACATGCACATACAAATTGGCCCTTGTTGCCTCGTTAGAGATCAAATATTCTTTTGATTTTTGAACTTAAAATCGAGGCAAGAAGGGCTAATTTGAATACCAACAAATGAATATTAAGATGGTAGCCATTTTGGAATAAGGTGCATGTAGATGTTATTTCCTAATTGAATTTCTGTTGTTTCTTCTGACTCAGATCGGATGCTTTAGTACCTTTTTGACCCTTGCTCACTTCATCAGTATTGCAAAAATCCGGGAGAGCTCGAGTTCAAAAAAGTTTAAGCGCATATGTAGGTACAGGCTACCTTGAGTACATTGAAAGAATGATGCAAACACTTTTCGGAAATGTCAACGGATTTTCACAGAAAATGTTGAAAATCAAATTTATTTACTCAAAATGGACGCCGGATAAGTTTGCGCCCAGGAAGGAAAATCAAAAATTGCTGTGGATTTAGCTGTTGTCCCGTACGGCGTGCTAGGAATGATATGAAAAAAGCACACCCCCTCAGGGCGTAGCACTTAACCCCCAAAGCACACCCCTCAGGGCGTAGCACTTAACCCCCAAAGCACTTTTTTATAGTAAAGAAGGCATCTTCATCTCGCGAATCGAGAAAAAATGATTTACGTAAATGTATCAAGAGCACCGTGACTTTCCGATGTGCGGCCGGTGTATTGATACTATTTGGACGTAGAGACTCTGAACGCTGTCAAAGACATTATATAAAGTTTAAAATAACGTGTAATTAATAGATCAGGAACATTCCACTTTGCCTTGTTTTTCAGGAAAATAAGGAAAATGAATTCGTCTTGCTTTTTTTGGATTCGTCTCCTTGGCCGATTTCATCGCTTTTGCCAAAAGCGATGAAATCGGCCAAGGAGACCGAAGAAATGGAGGTTTTTGCCTTGAACAGAAACTGACATCAAATCTCCCGGGGAGATTTGATGTCAGTTTCTGTTCAAGGCAAAAACCTCCATTTCTTCCAAAAACGATCAAATGAGCCAAAAAGATAACACAAATTAAAGAAAACAAGCTCGATGAATTTTCCTTATTTCACTGAAAAGGCAAAATTGAACGTTACTGATCTTTTATTCCACGTTATTTCAAACTTTATACAATGTCTTAAACAGCTTTCAGAATCTCAACGGCCGACAATGTAACAAAACACAGCGAACATCAGGAAGTCACGTTCCACTTGATACGTTTACAAATGAAATGTGCGTAAGAAACATATCTAAACGGAATCATATGGAATCGCTCACGAGGAAAAAGCTTGTGGTATCTTAGCATTCAACAATTGTACTGCAACGAATTCTATGGCGACACCTCGAAACACGAAGTTGCCATGCTAAGCTTGGAAAAAGACAAAATTGGGCGACTCCAAACTACAAAATTAAAGCAGTTGCCCATTAAGTAACAACTCAAACAGAAAAGAAACATGGACTGACGTTAAACACGGAGAAAGACAAGAACCTCCGCAGTTCGCCTCAGAGCACAACAGCGACCAACTGCACTCGAAAACTGTGGGTGTGTCATCTGGCACTTTTCATTCCACGCAAAAACGAAAAACATGCTTTGCTTAAAAACAATGAATAGAGGGGCTAAGTTTCTAAAGAAACTGTGGTGCTGCGTCGGTGAATAACTTGTATAATGCATCTAGAAAAGCACGCACTGCAATAAATATGCAAGGAATGTTATATTTTTCTGAATCAGAACGTCAATGACGTGGAATAGTTTTGAGGGAATGAAAATCCCCCAATTTCGCACTAAATACGTTCAGTTGTAACAATTAAAACGCATTCTGGTTTAAAACAAGCTTTCAGCTGCCAACCAACAGCCTTTAAAAATGGCGTGAATAAATTAATATACAGGTTAAAAAGTGTGAAAAAATTACAGAATAAAAACTGCATAAATGTAATTTTTTCACACTTTTTTACCGTATACATCATTAATTCATCAGCGCCATTTTTAGCATTCGTTAAAGGCTGTTTGTTGGCATCCGAAAGCTTAATTTAAACCAAATAATCTGCATCTTTCACAGATCCGAACGCTTGATAGTAATAATCGCTTGTTATGGCAAAGTGATAATTTTTGAATCATTTAAAGCCAAATACCTTGCTAAAGCTCTGAATTGTCGTCGCATATGGCTATTTGTTCTGCAGCAAATCCAAAAACAACAAAAAAATAATTTTAAATTGCAGCAAACGTCAAGCCTTTTCCTTTCCGAATGAACCATTTGCTCAAAAAATTATCCCAAGTTGCCTTGGCCAAATTTTCTCATGCTGCCCAAATAGTCTGATTTGCCCAAAATTTGGAGTCCCCGGCCCGTACACCTATGACTGTGTAGGGAACATGAATCAATGCTCCTCTGTATTAAGAGGCTAATCGCACTGTTTAATGCTTCTCGGTCCACTTTTGTCTTGTCAAACTTTGCTTTTCGATCTGTCGTGAGGGTGTTCTTCTCTGCCTGCAGAATACGGAGAAGAAACAATGGTGGTTAAGGTAGGTAGGTAAAATGCGCATTCAAGCGTAGTGTTGCACGGTCGACTTATTTTAGCCGCGACGATTCCTGTTAGCTTTCTCAGCTCAGTATTGTTGGCATAGATGAGGCAAAATATACCGCGTGGGGCTATGGGGCACGCCCTGCCCCAGAAAATGTTAAAATCTAGTAGCTTTAATACTCGAACTCGGATACAGGCACTAAACGTGCTTGCATTAGGCTGCTGTATCTTCCCTACGTTTAGAAGTGCATGAAAATGTTTTAAAATACATCTTACGAGTTGAAAAAAAGCTCCTTGAGCAGCTACAGTAATGCACTTACACTACGATGCACTTACGATAAAAACCTTTTCTTTAGCGCCAAACGAATCACTGTAAGACATCCAGCTGACATAACAACAAAGGCCAAGAGTTCTCCAACTTTACTCAAGCGCTTTTGACGAAGCTCTGTCTCGGTTTGGTGATTCAGTCCTATCCCCAAAGGTTATAAAAAGGTACGATCCTTATATAAAGAAGTATTCTTTGTAATATAATTCATAATTTATCGAGCATGAGAAGTTACAATATGAGTAGCTATGTTTCTCTCGCCAAGGGGAACTAGATATACGAGAAAAATAGAACGCGGATCCGTCATTTTGTGTCATTTACAGTTATATGGTCAGTTTGTAAACCCTGGTCCGAAGTTAGTAAGCTGCATCCGGTTTTTATGCTAGCTTGAGAGACAAATAAGCAATTAGGAAATTCAGTAGCGCATGCAAACTTTACGTATTCACCGTTCATTCCAAGTCGGGAGAACGGGGTGGGGGCAAACAAACTGGTTTTGAAAAAGGAAGCTTACAGTTTTACTCGAGCCTCGTTCTCGGAAAACTGTTTACGTGTCGGAACATCAGACTGATGACTGGTTGGCGCGCGGTGAGATGTTTTCAACTAACCTTGTTCATCCATGATTTCCTCTTGAAACATCATGTCTAAACTCCAGCCAAGGGCGTTGGAAAACTCTCCAGCGTAATCTTTAACATACCAAAAATACTTGCTTCTCTAAAAACCAAAAAGTCAACGAGATAAAATCGCTTTGACTATTGAGCGATAAACTTTCCACACGCCGAGAAAAGCTGAAGGCGATGTTAATGTTTAAAACTATTAGAGGGCTTTCCCCGATGTACCTGCAAAATTCCATTAGCTCCGTAGTACGCCATATAACTTACCAAGCTAGACTTGCCCAAGCAAAGCTAGTACAAACTCGTTGTAAGCGTGCTTTCGGGTACATTGGGGCACTATTGTGGAATAGATGGTCTCAATGAGGCTAACCGTCAACCGTTAAATGACCAAAACATTAACCGTCAACCGTCAAAAACGCAATATGTTTAGTGTCAACCGACAAATAGCCAGCCAATATTAGCTGTCAATTGTCTCAGATATCCTTTATTGAGAACTAAATGATTGACTTTTTGAGCGTTCACTTAATGGAACAGCGGCAGCAAAGGATACACATAGTCGAAGTCCCAAAATCACAAAAGACGTATTTCTTAATGCAAAATTATTGGACTTGTTGGTTTATGTACTGTCTGGGCGAAATTGTATCCTTTTATGAAGAATTACAGCCAACTAAATTTGTGCTTAAATTATTCCATAAAATAAACCATCAGTCGTCAAATGGCCAAAAATTTAACCTTCAACCGTCAAAACAGTTTAAACCGTCAACCGTCAAAAGAAACCCCCCTCCCCCCTCCCACCACCAATGAGACCCTATGAAAAGTCTACCGCTAATTTACGGCTTCATAACAATTGAAAGTCAACTGCAAGTCATTCCCACTTTACCGTATGTAAATAAATAAATTAATTAATTAATTAAGCAATAGATGATATTTTCCGTGTTTACATAGCCTCATCTAAACACGAGGGGTTTGGGAGAATCCGAGACAGTTATGCAAACCCGAGACGTAGAAACGCGACCCCGGATAGGCGCGTAACCCTATCTATCGTGTAAAAGCGACCAGGAATAAATGAGAAATTGTATGGACAGGCGGGGCACCCCACCTACGCGGGTTACCCGGGGTCTCCCACCTCCCAGGCCCTTAAATTAAAGAGAGTGGACAATACACCTTTTTAGCTTCGCTTGTTTTTTTGTCCCATTTCAGTCCACACGGAAATAAATGGATAATTTTCAAATGGACAAAGGAACAATTTTCGGGAGAGCATCGCATGATCTAAAATGAGCAATTTACATACGTAGCTAAGAAGGTCTATTGTGTGTTACTCACGGCAGAACTCCAGTGATGATTCAGTCTGTCTCGAACAACTCCACTATAACCACTAGGATGATCTTGAAGACCTTTTAGTCGAATAGAGTAATAGCCCGCGTATAAGAACCTGAATTTTTCAATTTAGCCTAAATAGGTTCTTATATAAATGGTACGTAAAGCAAATTTAGGCTACCAAAGTTCTTCAAATAGGTTAGGTTAAGTGCAGGTACAGTATATGTCCTTAACAAAACATAACAATATTTGATATTTTACATTTAATATTTTGTGATTCAGAGTTGTAGATGGTCAGAAAGCTTTCTTTGATACTGTAGTAGACTACAGTACTTGCAAATACTTGACGAATTATTTGAATGGCAAACACAATAGACATGCAACATGAAAAGTTATGTGAAGTTACTTTTAAAAAAGAGGAAGATCTTAATTCAGCAGTTTCTACCTGTACACTTTTACAGCAACCCCACTGATAAGAACCCAACTTAAAAATTTTAGCCTATATAGGTTCTTACGTGGAGGGGGCTTAAAATGAAAATTTTAGCCTAACAGGTTCTTAAAACCCAGGTTCTTTATATACGCGGGTTATTACTGTATGAGACAAACGCGGTATAAATCAGTGACAGAAAAAAACACACGGTTTGCGTTACCATATGCAGAAAAAAGTACGAGCGAATCTACAGGTTTGTCTAATAGATTCAAAATTATAGACCCTTTTCATAAATCGCTGCCAATTATAAATTCTTTTGTAAATATTAAAATTAGCCTGACTAACCTCGTTTTTGAGTTGATAATTCAAAAGAATTTTTACTCCCAAACGAGTTTAGTGAGGCTAATTTGAATGCATACAAAAGAATTTTAAATTGGCAGCCATTTATGAAAAGGGTCTATAGGTAAAGCAGTTTAAAGTCTGCATACGAGCCTAGTGGTTCAACAGGCCGGAGCTTATCCCGGTTTCTGTGGCATGAAGCGAGTAGGAGTATTTCTACTCTCCCCGTCCCTTGGATGGGATGCTAGTCCATCGTAGGGGTACGCCGTAGGGATAACTATGAGTTGTGTCTTGCTCAAGAACACAACGCAGTGCCCCGGCCGAGGCTTGAACCCGGGCCGTTCGATCCGGAGTGGAGTCTACTAACCATTAGGCCATCGCGCCTCCTGGTTTAGGGACATTTAGTGATTGAATCTGTTTGGTCATTCAATACCTGCTACACAGACCATTCGTACACCACTTAAACTGTAAGAAGCCGCAGACACAAGCGTGAACATAGTTGCAATTGCAATTGCAGAAAGAAACAACTGGGAGCAAACAAAGTTACCAAATTTGTTCAAAAATGTACAATTTGGAGAGTGGTAATAGAACACTACTCGAGTTTTAAACAAAACTGCTGAGAAGAAAAAAGTTTGAAAGGAAATTTAGTTTAGGAATTTAACAGGTCTAAGCCTCTTATAAAGTTTGGAGGACGGTTTTGGATTTGAGATGAGGATTGTTTTTGTCTTACTTGGTCCCTTGCCAGGAAGAGTAGCGAGGAGAGAAATGCTGAACAGTAAGGTCCAAGCAACGGCAAAATACATTGTAAACAACGATAAAACACTTTTCCGCGTTTATCACAAGGTGGGTCGAAATGCTGAAAAAACTGACGTCTCAAAATAAGTGTACGCGTCATAAACGAAGTTTGCGCGCCCGAGAAACATGAGCGCGCGCGGTCGTTCTGAAAACTCGACGAGTACTCCGTTTGTGCAACATTTTTCTAGTCTACGTATTGTTACACGGTTTCTTGTAATCCCGGCATTGTTCTAACAGCTATTTCAGATTCAGTTTCGGCTTCTATCAACTCAAAACGCAATCTGGATATTTATTTACCCTCGGATTTTAGAGTAGCTTTTACAGCTTATATCTCCGAGAATTTTCCCACCCCAACCTTGACGTCACAAAGATGCTGGAGATGAGGCCTGCGGTTAATCGTCCTTATTCCAAAACACTAGAACATCGAACCATTTGCAGATGTAAACAATCTAAAGGTAGTATTTTCTTATTCGTAGTCTATTTTGGATGATGTTGCTTGTGGTATATCAACTTCTTTTGAAGCAGAGTTTATCAAAAGTAGTAACACACAACGGAGACATGGAAGTTATACTGGCTAGTTTTAATTTCGTTCAAATTCTGGAATTTATTAGATAATTTAATGTACTTATATTGATGCAGTTAGGTTAAATAACCTTAATTAATGTATGCATTCATTATCGGACTTGGTATACATTACAATATATTCACGGAAATAGAATAGACACATGACACAAACTATTTCAAAATTAATAACCATTCGGTTGATCAAGACAAACATTTTTCGCAGATATCGTTCTGCTCTAATAAATCGCATTGTACACTGACTCTACACACGAAAACAGAATGTAATAAAGGTATGTTCTATTTCCGAGCTGGTTGAAGTACCGTTAAGTAAAATCACTCTAACTACAGAATCCTATAGCCATTTTCGCAGTTAACGAAATGCATTTTATTAACTTCATTTGAAGCGAACTATCGAATTTTGTCCATTTTTTTTTTCTTCTGTGCAGGACGCTTGGTTTGTTGGAGATAATGAAAGTCGCATAATATGCCTCGTCAACAACTAATTAAGTCAATTAAGGTTGTTATAAAATATTTTTCAATGTTTTCAATTATATCTCCAGTTTCAATCCGGCCGGATCAATGTGACCGACAGTTTGAAGTGTCGACAATTCTCTTCTCTTTTCGTGGGGTCAGCTGGGTGCCGATTCGCAAGTGCTATCTGCACCAACCAGGTTATTGTAATTCCACACTACGAACAAGGGGCTTAACTCAGTTTGATTCTGATTTTCCGTGATGCTTGAGCCACTGGCTTCATTTCGTCTTCTGTTTCAACAGCACCCGGGCAGCAGCGGGTGCAGTAGTCTTGTTGTTACTTGCCGAGCGTGTGTTTACTCACAGTTTGGACACATGCGAACTGACAAGAAACGCACCTGAAGGCAATTCAAGAAATTCACCTGTAGGGAAATAAGAAAATAAAGTCTTATAGTTTGATTTACCAGAGACCATATAGACTACGAGTAGTCCCCGTTATTCTAAGTCCGTCGTGAAACGAAAAGAGAGTGCAAAGTTGTTGATTGAGAGCGGCGAGGCGCGGCGAGGCAAACGGCCGTCTATTTTCCACTCCAGGGATCTCATTGGAAGGTGGCGCCTGGTTACCAGTACCAGGGACATGGGTTAAACAAGAGTTGGTACCTGTCTTCTTTCAAATAGGACATGACAAAATTACTTTTTTGCCCCCCACCCCAAAGGAAGGCTTGATACTCAAGTTACGTATGGGTCCCCTCGTGCTCGCCTTTTCGTTTCAAGCCAAACGGACTAAAAAAAGAAATGCTCTATTTTGTTTCTGACAATCGTTCGCCATTTCTTCCAATTCGCTATCATAATTTAAAGTTGCCATAACCTTGGTCAAGAAAATTTATAAGCTACTCACCTATTTTTTGGCAGGTTTCTGTAACGTTTGCGCTATTCGGGACTGATATTAAAACAGCGCCATCAACACTACAAGAGATGTAGATGAAAAATGTTAATTATATCGTGGGATTTAAATTAAATAAGGATGAGCTCATTAGAACAGCCATGAACGACAGCTTGCAAGCCAGGGGTGTATCTAGTGGGAGGGTGCAGGGGGTGCGCACCCCCCTCCCCCCTGAGATGACCTGCGAGTTTCTAATACAACTAGTCTTCTGCTAAGTCACCGATGAATTACGTCATTCCTTAGCGGTCAACCCCTCCTACAAAAATCCCGGATCCGCCCCTGCAAGCTAGTAAGCGCTGGACGAAGTGGTCTTACCTTTTGGACGCTTTAAGGACTCGCAGATCGACCAACGCCATAACAGAATTCCTTAACAGATCAAGTGAGAGGACTTCATAGAACTTCACATCTCCTGCAGAATCAACATAACATACATTCATGCCCATTGCTTTCTAGGCAGCACGGTTTGATTTTGTAGACAAATAATAGGAGCTCATTAGGAAGGGGTGATTACTGACTTTCCTTACATCAGTTTAATTAATTAATCAGATGGTAGTCACATGTCCTAAGTTCGTAGGGCATTAGTCCCGAGGGGTGTCTATTCACTTACCAGTGAGAACAAGTTCTGCTGCCTTGTCTTGAGTGTGTTTTACAATCTCAGTCAGCGGTCTTTCACGGTTACTGTCAGGGTCAGTGACAAAAAACTGACAAGTGATCTAAAAAGCACAAATAGATTTATTTATTTGTCAATATTTTGCCTGAGAGGGAGAGGGGAGAAGAGGGTCACTGTGTGCATTACTCACCCAGTATGCTGTCAAAATGGGTCTCCACATATTGGCACTGAAGCTCACATCTTTTTCTTGAAGTATTACGACTTTGCCGTTCCGAATGTTTATTGAGCCATTCTGCTCCAGTAGTTGAGTTGTCTCCCGAAAGTATTCAAAACTCTAAACAAGGAAAAAATGAGCTCTAGCAAATGCAATACATATGCAATCGGGTTTCTTCACAAATTTTGTCCTAAGCAGATAATACTTTGCATAATAATTAAACTTATCATTGGTCTTAAAAATTTCATATGCACAACATTGCACTACTCATAGTTGTGTCGTGTTTGTAATATGGCTTTTGCAGACTTTGAGCATGAAAAGGCACTGTTATATTCGACAGCGATTGCCAGCAGACAGCCAGTATGATGATTAAGCATGCAAGCTAGTTGAAGTCAGGCGAAGTTTAGCCTTGTTGCAGAGTTTTTCTCTTTATATTTCTTAATCAGAGAACCAAAGAAAAGCTCTGGGACCAAGTAAATGTAAGTAAAATTTGTAACACGAACAAGAAATTTGTGATCATGATGATAACCTCATTGGTCCATTCTGCAACTTGAGGAACCTCTTTCACAAGCAACTTTGCCAGGAAATGAAAGTCAGCAAACAATTGGACTAACAAAGAGAAGAAATGAAGAAAAATAAATTCAATTTACAAAACATTATCTAATAAGGAATAAATTTGTCTTTCAATTGTGGTAAGCTTGGTAATAGACATACATGTCTAGGTGGTGAAAAACGTTGAAGTGGGCATGAGCTTCTGTTAATGAATCAAAGACACTGCACGGTTCACCTTAGAGGTACGCCATCAGTATGCAATTAATTTTTATAGATTTTACAGGCTGTATATCAAGACCGTGGAAAGCAAGGACACACTGTTGCTCATGCAGATGTTTCTTAGGCCGTGAGCAACCGACTGAAAAGCAAAAAAAATGTTTTGTTTCCATGCTACACAAGCCTGGAAACACTGGAGTGAAAATATTTTGCGGCAAACAGACACAAAATGTTCCTGAAAAACAATAAAAAAATTGTGCCTCAGACACAAATTTTGTGTTCGCAACAACAGTGACATGACATTTATGTCCTAAACCATGTGCCCTCATTTCCTATGAAATCTACAATACACATGTAAAACAAACGAACATTTTATCAACTAACCCAATTGTTTTTCTTTAGATGGTTGCTTGTGTGCAGCTAGTGACAACATTCCAGGTCGGAAGAAATCAAACAGAATAAAGTTTCTCTTGCATGCTAACAGCATGTGCATAGCTGCCTCGTCTTTGATGTTTGTTGCAGAAGTGTCGAGATGCACGCTGCTATTTGCGGCGTTTTTGGGAGTACTTTGCCCTCCATTCATGTTTCCTTTATTGTCTCTGATTTTCACAAATCCATTTTCTGTTTTCTCCAAAGATGATTTCAAGAAATCTATACTCTTGTTGACTGCAGTAGCATTATCTGAATCACCTGAATTGACAAATTGAAAGTAAAATTGGTTTACTTAAAGAAATGATTTGAGAAATTTGTTGATACATCGACATTCAATGTCCCTTAGTTGATCCCTGAGTTGACCTTCAGGCTACTTAGCTCATTTCAAATATACCTTGTACAAGCGCCAAAGAGGAATATTTTGTTCGCAAACCTGTAGACTTGATAGGAATACTCCACATATGACACAGTTCTTTCAGCCAGGTGAATTTTTCTACCAGTTCATCTGCAATATTGTGCAACAGCAACATTTATTTTTGTGTAACACGGAACCCTCTCCTGCGAGTCTAGAAGGTTCATTAATACTTAGCTTCAAGTTAAACCATTGCAGCAATGTAATATGTTCATCCAGGGATCCAGAAAATTAAAAAAAAGGGAGGGGATGAAAACATTTTGACGCGAGTGTGACCTCGAAAAGTTGCGCTTGTAGTTATGTCTCAAAAATTTCTTCTTGGAAGACTCAATCTTACATTTCTTTGTGTAGTCAAATGAGAGTGCAGGCCAAGGGAAATATGTTTGAATTGCTACCACACATGTCTCACTCATACTAATACAACATACCAAAATGGAGTCCTTGTAAGTTTTGTAATATTATCGAAGCCACAAGGACACTTGAATTATGAATCATTCCTGCTTGAAGATCACAGAGGACTTTGTAACTAAGAGACTTGACGACTTTTTTCTCCTCATCAGACAAAAAATGAAACAAATGTCTGAAAGAGAGACAAAGTTGAGTGTTCGTTGTTAGTAAGAGAAACTCACCAGGCTGTGATACAATGATGGATAACCTGGGATGGTCATGACTGGCATCATGTAACTTCGTAATCAAAAGTTGTCTGTACTTTTTGGGGCACATCAAGTACATAATGTCAAAAATGTGCCTTCAATGTGTGCATAACATGCCTCAGTAGCTAGTCCCAGTATGATAGGCATGCAACATGTAAAGAAGGTACAGTTACATAGTTCTCTACACACATTGCATGCCTACAATCACAGTGGAATTTGTGCAAAGGGATACAACTGCATAGCCCTCTCCACATTGTATGCTTATAGTCCCAGTATGATAGGCCTGCAATGTGTGCAAAGGGCTTTAGCTTCATAGCTCTCTACACACATTGCATGCCTATAATCCCAGTATAGGCCTGCAATGTGTGCAAAGGGCTTTAGCTTCATAGCTCTCTACACACATTGCATGCCTATAATCCCAGTATGATAAGCATGCAATGTGTGTAGAGGGCTACAGCTACCAAGCTCTCTGTAAACATTGTATGTCTACAAGGCAAGTGTGATAGGTACGCAATGGGTGCAAAGTGAAAGTTTCATAGCTTTTTGCATACTCTGTATGCCTACGAGAGGGGGGTGAATAGATTCGCAGAGCAATGGATTTAGCCTTAAAAAGCACACGGATTGTGGATTTCATCAAAAAATTAAGCGGATTCACGGATGTCGAAAATGCTGTGGATCACGGATTAGCTGATAATTTTAGCTCGGTTCCTGACTCTGCATGCCATGAAGTTCGGATTGTGGCCTTGGCGTATCTTCATTTTTCGTCTCAGTGTTATCGTTTTGCCCATTTTCTGTTTGGACGAGACCCAAACTACCGCTTTACATTAGAACTGCCGCAAAAAGAAGCAAAGAGACAAAGCCTCTTGAAAAATTGCCATCAAAAACAACATCTACCGTCCTTTCGGTGAAACTGTTACACAGAAAGTTTTCAAGTAATGTGGACGCGGATTTGAACGAATATCGTGGCGGATTGATGGATTTGTCCAAAAAATAACACAGATTGGCGGATTCGCATACCCCTATTCACCCCCCTCCTTAATGCGGCTAGCCAATAACAAGAGTAAATAATCTGCTGCTTGAACACCAGTATGTGCTACAGCACTACCCCGGCCAGGTTAGGGAAAAGATTAATTGCAGTTCCAAACAACATATTGCAAACCATCATAATTTTGGAAAAACATACATTTGTTTTACAAAATGGTCTGACTCTCTTTCAATTTACCTTGGTACAGATGCATTCTCCACTCTATTAAGCTTCCCTTCTGTGAATCTGCTCATTGGTATGAGCTCTCCAATGTGAACATGGAGACTTCCATAGTCTTCTGTCAGCACAGACCTGCTTTTGATTAAACCCTATCACAAAAAACAGACTGGTCTCAGGAAAACAAGGTAATCACCTTTTTCAATTACAAGGCTGTTTCTGTGGGCTGGATGGGGGGTAACAGCTCTAACAAACGCTGTTGAGCAGTACCCTGTGTAAATAAAAGTCCTCCCGAAAATCTGGAATATCGTCCCGAATATTTGCGAGAAATTTCCCCCAAAATCCCAAAATTCCTGAAATTTTAACTTCATTACTTTGTGCTTCCCAGAAAATTTTCCAAGTCTTCCGATTCCTGGCAAAATCTTCAAATTCCCGGAAGAATTTTGTTTTTCTCCCGAAACAGTCCTTCTTAGAGTTGACACCCCCAGTGGCTGGGAAGATACCTGGATACTTTGGAGGAAAAGAAATTATTTGTGATTTTTTTTCTATTTACCAACCAAAGCCCAGAAACAGAATACCGGTATCTAGAGTAAACCCCCTTTTGTACATGAAAATAAATAAATAAATTGACTTTGTTTAATGAGGGTAGTATGTAACAGTCGTACCAATGACAAATCTGTGACCCTCAAATTCCCGTTCAATTTGGAATTTAGAAGTGTTGTTTTTTGTAGAGGGAGAAAAACATGGAGGATGGATGAGAACCAACAACAAACTCAACCTGCATATGACGCCAGGTCCAGGAATCGAACCTGGGAGAGAACCAGGAGACGAGCACTCTCACCACCATGCCATCCCTTCTCCCCAAGAGCAGCTTGCAATAAAAGACATCTCCTTAAGCTAAACTATTTACTTCTGTCAATTTCACAGAAGACTACTCACTCTAAGAGATTCCTTTGGTTTGGGTATTCCCAACAGCTCATACGCATATAGAGACTCTTCTGGTATTCTGTCATAACTTATGCTGATTGGACAGATGAGAATATCTGGTACCCGAGCATTGGTGTACAAGTCAACAACCATAGAAAGAACACCTGGCAGACAATAATATTTCTAAAATCAGTCTGAGTTTGAAAATTTATAATCAGAAAAACAACACTTTTCAATGTTATTTTCTTTTGGCTGTCTTTCACTCCAAGCAATGTACCTACCGGTACTTTCTAAGATGTACACAGCATGAACATGGCTTGTGTCTGGTTGACTAAAAACTATTCAAGAAAGGCAAAGCTTGCATAATGGAAGGTCAGAAATATGACAAATGGTCACCATCAGTCAAGCCCACAGGCGTATATGCTCTCATAATTGCTTTGTTACAAAAGTACAAGACTGAGAGGCCTGAATATAATTTGGCTTTATCAACTGGGTTGATAATGTCAATTGGCCACCGTAAAAAGATTCAAGAGCTGACGTTTCGAGCGTTAGCCCTTCGTCGGTGCGAATTGTAACAGTCTTACCAATGACAAATCTACGAGGTTCAAATTATCAACTGGGTTGATAATGTGAGAGGCCTGAAGTCCAGCAAGCATTTGTTATTCAGTGATGTGTGAGACATCCAGAATATTTCATAAATTAATAGACCGACACCCACCAAGTTTTGGTTGCAGAAACTTTCCTGTTCTGCTTCTTGTTCCTTCCAGAAAGAACTCAAGAGGTTGATTCCCATTCTGAAGTTGATTCTGAATGTATTCTGTGAACACGACCCAATACAGTGGGTCTGACATGAAAGAGCGGCGCATGTAAAAGGCTCCACTGTTTCTAAACAACGTCCGGACAACACGCATGTTCATGAAATCTGCTGCAGCTGCAATAAATGGCAGTGGAATGTCCATGGTGAAACAGATGAATGACACAAGGAGAAAGTCCATGTAGCTTCGATGTGATGGAATAAATACCACAGGGTTGTTCTTGGCAGCATCTCTTAACTGGATAAAATTATTAATCACAAAGGTTAGTGGGAACAACTATTAATGTGCGACATGCCCTAGTGTGGCCACACAACAAACTTTTTCGACAAGTTATAATTAGCCAATCAGAGAGCGCAGATTTTTTTTAGCTGTCCCGCCTCCTTGCAATGTTCAAAGCTGTTGTCATGAAACCTGTCTCTCTTTTAACAAGGAGGCGGGACAACTCAAACAAATTCGCGCTCTCTGATTGGCTTACTTTTCAAAAAAGTTTGTTACGTGGCCACACTCAGGCGCATTGCACTGTAATAAAAGGTATAATACATGTATGTTCATCTGCTGTGCAAATAATTATGTATTGTGTAAATTACGCACCCTTTCTAGGCCTTCCCTGTTGATAAGAACTCTACGGAAGAGTGTGCAAAGAATTTTACGGAGCATCAATGCCATAACTCTTATGCTACTGAGATTAAAGTTATGACCCATTTCTTCTAGAATTGCTTTCACTTCATCTGTGATGCTATCAACAGTTGCATTCCTTTCTTCAGCGGTCTGTAAAAAAAAAGAAAAACTTCACCCACATTAAATCTACTCGGCCAGCAGCTACAAAGAAATACCTATGGCACAAGGCCCACATGTAACCTTCCATGTAAGTCTCCTTGCTTTACACAAGTCTCATTGACCGGTAGTTGGCAAACAGACACTAGCAACTTCAATGATTGGCACAGTAAGGACCGGTTCAGACGCTGATCTTTTCATGAGCCAAATCTAATTCCTTGAATTAAGTACATGAAAAGATCGGCGTCTGAATCTATTTGGAACGGCTTTTTCAATTTGGAACGGCTCACCTGTTCTTCCCGCCTGGCTTGGCTGAGTATTTCGCCTTTGGAATGCCCTTGGAATGGCTTTGATTCAGATGCCGTACTTTTCATGTGCAGATCCTAATGCATAAATTATTATAATGCACCGCTGACCATTTTGACTGGTTTGACTGGAACTGTATCAGGAACGGCCAAAAAGAATGGCATCTGAATCAAGAGGCATACATATTGAGTTTGGCTCATGAAAAGTTCGGCATCTGAACCGGGCCTAAGGGTACCCCAAACTTCATTTTGATCGCATTTCTTTTTGTAAATCAGCAATTTTTTAACAGATTGTATATTTCATTGTATATTTATAAAATTAATAAATCACGTCCCCGGGCGCCCCAGGAACACATTTCATCAAAAATTGTACATATTTTATTGGGCATATTTCTCTATAGAAAATAGGGATGAAGCAAAAAAATCCTAACGAGGTCTGGCTAAAGAACACCAACCAAGGAAAACAATGGTGGCGGGGTATTCTGAAGTTGCTCCCGAGGTCTTTTTCTATTTATAGAAAGTCAAACAACTGTTCAAGTATACCCGGGAGTATGCCATATCACTCCCCATCTCCTTCGTCCCTGTTAGTTTAACAAGTTCGGGTCACAAAATCAAAACTATAGGTAAATTTGATAATGTACACGGTACATTACCTTTCCAATGATATGCTGGACACGTCTGGAGTTCAGAACATCTGATTTAATCTGCTGAGGTGTTCTATTCACGGCGAATTTGTAGCCTTGAGGAGCATAACGCTTCATGCTCCACAACACATCACTCCACCCTCCCTCCTTCAACAAATCCAGATCGAAAGGCTCCATGCTGAACAATCAGCTGATAGTACTCGCAGAATCGTTCATTCTGTGCTTTGTATCCAGAAATTACAATTGAAGACCATTTAAAGTTCTGCGAAAGAGAACTTCGAACTGTGCAGTTTCTATTTCGCGTATGCATGCATTGTGCATGCATGTGTTTTGACTATTGTTTCGAGAGATATCGGATCACCTTTCGAATGGAAAAACCATACTGTGCGTTGTGGACTGGACTGCAGTTAGATCGCGAACGGGTTGGAGAGATTGAGATGATCGATATTCGAAGGGATTTTTTGTTTCGTTAAAAAAGTAGATTTAAAAAGCGGTCTTATACTTCTGCTGAGGAGACAACTACCTTGTTTCTTGCAACGAAAACAATCAAAAACGTACGCTTGGGAACCTACCCTCCCACCCCTCCCCACCACATACTAATCGGACATGAGTTGTCAGCAGTAGTTCGTTGAAATAAACAACATGGCGGACATTTTATGAGGCCGTGTTAGTGGTGACGTAATGTAATTGTCGTTAAAGGAATGGTCAGCGGTTTTGCTTTTTAAGGCTCGGAGCCATTCCTGCAATTAATGGCAAATATTAATGGCTACTACGGTCAAAAACTTTGGTCCTTTTGTTAGTTTTAGTACGATCACTCGTTTTAGAGGGATTATTTCTTGTCTGGTTCTCTCAGTGGCATATGTTGGAAGCTTGTATGTTTTGAAATCACCATATCCCAGGTAAGGGAAGAAAAATACTTATCATAAGCGCAAATAATTAATATTTTGCCATCTGGCTCCATTGAAATCAACTGGCCGCGGGTTGTGGGCTTGGTAATTTTTAATAGAATATATTAAATTTTTCTGAGCTCGCAGAAATTTTTTATGACTTAAATGATCAGGTGATCGATTTAAATCAAATTGAAGAAAAAAAATAAAGAAAATGAAATTGCATTTACAATGTCACACCTGATGGACCGACAGTTTTCGAACAAACTCAATAAAATGTGTTCTTTGGATTCAATATTTTGTGAGTTTTATTGCGTTCTCCGCTACTGAAATAAATCGAAATTCAATCCATGAACTGAATTTTATTGCAGTTTAGTTCAGTTGTGTTTCACTTTGTTTGACAGCAGCAGGTGTCCTGGTTCCACCCTCCCTCCCTCCCCCCACCCCAGGGAAAGCCACTACCTGACTCTAATATATTATTCAGAATTGTTCAGTGTATAAGTTTATAAAAGCCCATAGCCTTGTGTTTTTCTCAGCCAAAATGTCAGTTTCTAAAATTTTTTATACATAATCACTTGTGAATGAGTAAGTTGAGATTGAAGAATTTGACATTTCCTTCAGCAAGTCCACTGTTACAGTCATAGTTTTTCTTGACGCCATTTCATTGTTATTAATTATATCCAGAGATCACCCCAAGACCATCAGGCAGCGATTCAGAAGTGTGTTTGTCATTTCTCTATTTGCTCCTTTGTATGTTTGGCTTTGGGCAGATGGAACATCAAATCACAAGGTAGGTACATCTTTTACAAAGACAGTGTCATGTCAAACTGCCCAAAATGGATTCATGCCCTCTAGTTGCCTAACAAGATGGTTTTTAATTATACATGTTTTTAATTTTAAATTTGGTATACTAGCAACTATATTGTAATTATTTTAATTATTATCATTAATTAATTTTACTTATTCTTTAGGTTCTTTTACTGTGGGAATACCTGGGAATTCGTCTGGAAAGTATATTTATTGCAACTCTATTTCCTTTGATATTGACTGTGGTAAGAGGAAACATTTTAATTAAATAACGATTGCCAGTATCAGGGTTGCCAATAAGATTTGAAGTATGCGGAGATATTTTGAAAGTAGACAGCACTGGGGTCCCTTTTGTTAAGCGTTTTTGTAATAACCGCTTTTTTCCCGCTTTTCTCCGCCAAATTGTAGCCAGCGAAAACTTTTAAGTAGCCGGCTATCTCGCCGGTCGCCGGCGCTTATTGACAACCCTGCAGTATTATTAATTCTTGGACATACATGTAAACTTATACCTCCAACATCAGATATTTATTTAAACATATTTATTTAAAGAAGTTCGCCCCAAGAGCATGCACTTTGCTCATCTAGGGGGCTCACTTCTAAATAATACCAGATATACAACGTTATCTGATGCCATTAGAGCCGTCATCTTGGATCTGGCATTTTGAATTTTCACAATTTTCTTAAAAAACAATGGAAATTGATACAAAATCAAGCGTAAATGCTAATTTTGATTAAAAAATGCATGAATTTCGATTTTTTTGTCAAAGAAACTTGGAAAAAGAAGAATCATGTCAAGAAGTCGATATATGACGAAACCTGCATGTCAATATGCGGATGCCTGGGAAATGTTAAAGTTCCTGGCAATAATGGGTGACACATAAAATTTCCGGAAGGGATGAAATAAAAAATGAAATAAAAAAAATAATGAATCACAGAGTAAATCCTCTTTTAAAAATTCTGGAAAAACCTCAAGATGGATGGTGGCATCCACCCCCTCTCCCATTCCCCTCTCTTTGTACGTCCAAGGGTTAATAAATATTAAATACAATTTGATAAAATTTTAAGAGTGAAAAATGAATTAAAATATATTGATATAATAAAAATTTTCATATTTAAGCTAACTTGAAGAAAACAAATTTGATGCCATTTGTGTTTTAGTTTATTTTATTAATTGTTATTTTCTTTAGATTTTATTTCTGGGGCCAATCATACTGTATTTCAGTGGACAGTCTGTGAATGTTAAAGGTAACTATAATAATATTATGACGCAGAAAGTTTGATTTAAGATAAATCATAATACTTTAAGACTTCATGTACGGTAAATTATTTACTAGACATCACATGTTCATTAATGTTACCGGTTTTTATTTTTATGAATCAGCTTCTACTTCCCAGAGTGTGATCAGCTTGCTTGATGGCAAGTTTTGTTTTACTTTCCCCAGGTTTTCTTCAATACCCATCAAATTGGGTTAATTCCATTAGTTTGAGAAATTACCTTGTGGTAAGGTGCCATTTTGTCTTTGTTTTTAATTTACAGTGTGAGTGGTTAAATTTTCTTTGAAACCTTGGTAAAACTTAAAATTGAAAATTAGGATAAATTGACCTTTAAACAATTTTAAGTGACACCATGAGGTATATAACTGAAGCAGTGGCTCAGTGGAGAAAACTGGCAAATGGCAGAGTTTACCCACACTGGACATGAATTTATCTGGTTTGGGGGTGTTGGGGGGCAGTTGGTTAGCTTAATTCCAATAATATACCAACAGCCAATATTTTTAGGTATCACGTAAAGTGTCTGTATTAATGGGTGTGTTCATTTCAGTAGTCTCTAATCTCATATTTTGAAAGATGTGATGTTGATGTTGCTGAATAAAATATTTTCTTTGTGTCTTTCTATAGGCTCCCCTAACTGAAGAGTTTGTGTTCAGAGCTTGTCTTTTACCAATGCTAGTTCCAGGATTTGGAAATGTGCTGCCAATATTTATTTGTCCTTTATTCTTCGGAGTAGGTAAGTTGTACAAACATATTGAGGTCAGGGAAATACAGTTTCCAATTACCTTTGCTGTTAGCTCCGAGTATTCTTGAACACTCTCAACATGCTCAACTTTTTTGAGAGTCAACAAGGTCCAACAAGTTATGCTCTTTGCAACATATAGGTGATGCCAGTTCTTGTATACTCACAGGTTTCAAAATTAAAGAAGCACCCATTGTGTAGTTCCATAAATTATCCATACCTTCCTATGGAAGGGATTTTTTCTAAGAGCCCCACCCCCATCCCTCTGGAAATTCCAATTAAGCTTGATACATTTCCTTAAACTTTATGGCCGTTGAGAACTCCCCCACCCCCAGGAATTTCCAATCCCTTTTTTTTAGGGGGGGGGGGGAGTATGGAATTATATTTTCTGGAACTACACATTCTCGTTTGATCCTCACTGAAAAGATTTGTCAACATATTCTTTGTAGAAATACAAATAAATAAATTATTTTAATAAAACCCTTTGCTTTTAGCTCATATTCACCACGTCATTGAAAGATTAGAGCTTGGGGAAGACCCTAAGGATGTATGGTTTAGTGCAAGTAAGTTTCACAATGCTAAAATGGTGCCTAAAAATAGCATCTAAATCAGAGAGGAGTAGCAACTGCAGGGTCCTAGCTAGGTTAGTCAAGAGAAACCAGAGTAAATTACTAAGGGCTGTGTGGGTACCATTTTTCATAAGAAAGTGGGGGTCCCCCCACCCCCCACTGGGTGGGAGCCCAGGAGAATAAAGAGCAGTGGGGGTGCTTGCAAGTAGTGGGAGAGAGGGGATGGGAAGCATTTCCAGGGCAGTGCAAAGCAGGAGAAATTGAGAAAAATTGGGCCATAGGAATAGTACAAAGAGGAAATGATATTATAAATCCACAACATACATATATATGTTGTGGTTTAAATTTATCCTTGGTTTAAAATTTTTTAAACCAGTTTGATTTTTATTTCCCTTTGTCTCATGTTGATTAGCATAATCTGAAGCAAAGGGAAATCAATATCAAACTGGTTTAAAAAATTTTAAACCAGGGATAAATTTAAACCACAACATATACATATATACATTAACTGTATTTATACACAATAAAAACATCAGTAGACATTACATACAATTAAAAATAACTGATTTACAGGATTTTTTGTCTGCGGGGAAAAACTCCGCATACCTTCACTTCCTACAAGAAATAGCCCAGCAAAATCAAACACTATGATAGAAAAAAATAAAACATTTAGTTTTCCTGGCGGGGGCAACTGCCTCCCCCCCCCCCTCCCTGCCCCCCACTATATACGGTCCTGCAAGAACTACATTTCAGTTGGCCTCTGAAAAGATACATTGATGTTAATTTCTATAGCTGTTATTTAGTCTTTCAGTTTGGTTACACAACAGTTTTTGGAGGCTACACAGCTTTCTTGTTTTTGAGAACTGGTAGGTTCCATGCTGCATGTGGCAGATTTTTTTACTGTCTTCTTTCTGACTATCTATATTTCTGCCTGTCTGTTTCTTTCTATGTCTGTCTGACTTTCTGTCCAGCTGTCTGTCTGTTGGTCTGTCATTCTTTCTTTCTGTCTGTCTGTCTCATTTATTAATGACTGTTTTCTACATTAAGACACTCTTTTGCAAGTATCTGATTCGGTTTTCTTGTTGAATTTCAGGTCATTTAATTGGTCCAGTACTATGCCATTGCTTTTGTAATTTCATGGGATTTCCTCCTATTGAGCAGGTGCCAAGCTCAAAGTATCCACGACGTAAGTCTTCCTTCACTCTTGTGAAGTTAGTCCGAAGACAAGCACTGGTTATAATCCTGTCCGAGATCACTGCTTTTCGTTAATATTTGTTGAGTAGCATAACGTAGATCCGCCCCCCTCAACACCCCCCCCCCCCCTTATGTCCCACCTCCTTCAGTATGTCATAACAAAGAGAAATGAGCCGTGGCACTAGGAACGAAGAACGGGAGCGCGAGACACTGGGAACTTAATTTTCATGTCAGTTTTCATGTTTTCATGTTGGATTTTTACACTTGACCGCCTGGAAATCCTTGGGTGTTGCTTAATGCAGCTATCAATGTAAATACCGCGGGGGGAAGGGGGTGTGCGGGCATAGGTGGGAGATTTGACAGTAGTTATCGTTATATTTTTGTCATTCGTAATTTTTAGTTATTTGGAATCCATAGTCGATATACTATTTATTGTATAAGACTCTACATAAAACATGTCTGTCTGTCTGTCATCCCGTGGTAGGGACTTTTGACCGTTTTATTGGCCTTTCTTGCAACATTTTATTGACTTTTAGGGACTCTTTTAGCCATCTACAATTGCGCTGGGGCCGGGCAATTGAACAGAAAATCCCAGCTCAGTTCAAATCTTAATCCCTCACCTATGCCCGCACTCCCCCCCCCCCCCCCCCCCCCCCTTCCTTGCGGGATTTACATTGATAGGTGTATAACGCTGGCTGGTATTGCCATTTTCATTGATCCAATGGTTTTTTTTTTAATTTCTTGCAGTTATAAGCGCTTCATTTGTTGCTGGACTCGTGTTATTTCTGTTGCTAGCTGTACCGCTGACGAACCCATCTTGGTACAACTCGGTATATTATCAACACCAAGAGATGTAAAGTTTGTCTCATGTCTCGCTAACAAGTCATTTCAAAGAACACCACATCACAGAGAACTACATGCATAGCGTCAATTGAAATCACAAATATAAACGTGTTAGGAATATTCGTTTGAAAAAATATCAACCTCTGCACCGTATAAGTCTCAATCAATGAATGTTATTTTTTGTGCTAATAACTGGATAAGATTTTTTAAGACATTTTTTGACATTTGAAATATTTAAAAAGACAATACATCGTGCCAATCCAGGCACTTACACAATGCAGATAGAATGCTATACACTACACCTTTAGTGTCGAGAAGTAAATATTGTGACACTAGGAATATTTATTAATAATAAATTAAGCAAACAAGTATTCAGTTTCTTGTCTTGCTCTTGCATGCGTGGAATAGGCCATTTCCGAGTTCGCTTGTGCCTCTATTTCAAGGCGAGTCTAAGTGCAAAGTCTTTGTAATGAAAATTACCATCACAAAACTTTCGCACTTAGACTCGCTTTTAAATAGAGGCTTAAGGGAACTCGGAACTGGCCTATTCAAATATCATGTGGCTTTGGCGCTGGCATTCCGGAGTCAAAATTACGATAGTAATCCTTCCCGAAAAACAAGACGTCTCCCCGCCCCCTCGTCATCTCAGACGCAAAAATGCTATAATCGTAACCTTTATAAGGCCCATTGTAGACATCGTTTTTTTTTTTTTTGTCGCTAGAGTATGAAGAGTAGTTTCTAACGTTCATTTAAATACTATAGAACTTTTGAGCTCGTTGCGTCATGTTTAGAGAGTTTTACAATGTTATGTTCTTGTATTTATCAAAACTTTTTCAACACGCAACTTCCCCACCAAATGTAAACCCAGACATTTCTTTTGTAAATACTGCCCCCCAAAAATAATTTCATTAAAAAATTTTAAGCCTTTTTGAGAAATCAGAAATATTGGATTAGTCATGTGGCGCAAACACCGTCTGATCTTTCGATATGTGCGGCTTATATTGTGGCTAAACCTGGTTTGGTGATTATCTGGAAAAAATAATAAATATGCAACGGTTTTACACACTACGAGCAGTCCGTCTTTTTCTTAGTCCTTCAAGTGCGAAACGAAAAAAAAATGGCCATTTTTTCATTTCGCGCACGACGGACTAAGGAAAAGAGGGACTGCTCGTAGTCTAACGGTTTTATGACAGCGCAAATAACCCTGCCACGATGGCTCCTTCAGAAATTAGGCAAGGATGGGTGCCAAGTGGCTATATACTTAGGCTGCACAAAGCAATCATAAACATGTCATCACTGACAGTTTTTTTGTTGCCTTGAGTTTTGAGAATGCAAACAATGAAAAAAAAAAATATAGCAACAAACCAAAATACGAGGCCGAGTAACAATTCTTAATGGCGTACTTTCGTGAATTTTAGACACGTTTTCATTTGGCAGGAGAAGTTGTTTTATGGAGACTACAACTACAACACTCCTGATTTCATCGTTCATCCAGCATTTTATGCTTTATAGTTATAAACAAAATTGGATAATATCTTTGTGCCCCCCTAGCCTGTGGACGAAACATTTACACTGTTCTAAAATGCTGCAAGTATAAGCAGTTGCTAATGTTCAGTTACTAAAATTCAGTTGACATTCAGAAGAGCATGGGCGAGCGACTGTGCGACTTCGAGCACACGAGCTCTAAATGTTTATTAAAACTTGGTGTTTGCGGATATCTACTACAATATGTGAATTGTATTTCTTACAGGAGGCTAGAATAGCGAGCCACCTCAAGAAAGGTCGTGTTCTACTGAATTGGCTATAGCAATAAAGACACTGTCACGAGAATAACGTCAAAAATTCAACAACCCAAAAACGTGTTTATAGGCAATGGAAACCTACAAAAAGTAGTCAAGTTTTGATAAAATTACTACGCCAATGTACTGAAGCTAAATATGTGGTGTTATTAAAAACTAGCTATGGTATGTTGCATTTCCTGAGTTCTGATTGGATATGAGCCAACTCGTCGCTACGCACCTCGTTGGCTATCTACCATCTCATATCCAACGCGCGCTCGTGGAATAATTGTTAAATACCATTCAGGAACTTTAGATCTCAACTTGAAAAAGTCAGGCCTGACTTTTTCAAGTTCTGTCCCGCTGATTTGGAAAAATTGATGAAAACTACTTATGGTCACCCTCTTCCTTAAACAATTTGCTTGATATCCATTCCTTTATATTCTCGGAGCATTTCCTGTATTGGTGAAAGAACTTAGTCGTGATGTTGTGGCCATTTTACTAAAAAAAAACCAAAAATGTCCGTGACAGTGTTCCTTTGTTTCATACCGATAGTCGCCGAGTGTCTCCTTTTCAACTGGTCAGCAACGACCAGGGCTTTGGGAATGTAACTGGATCGAAATTCGAAAGTCGTACTCAATCGCGTACTCGTAATGCGATCTGAAGATCCCTACTCTATCTAAAGGTCTCTACAGTCCAATTATCTTTGTATGCCTTTCGCGCGACACCAGACGAGTGTTTCTTGTGGGACACTCTAGCCTGTGAATTAACCGTAAAAATCAAAGTCATCATCGTCTTCTTGATCCATGCCCCCGGTACTCAGCTGAAGATCCACTTCGGACTCCGTGTCTGAAGCATTCCAAAAATCTACAAAGCAAAACACAAATCAGTGTTGAGGCAAAAATGTTTTATTCCTTACACGAAAAAAGTGTAAAATTACGTAGCTCATATAAACTTTAAGTCACACAATGAGGAACGAAAAAAGCAGGAAAAACTAAAATCTACGTTCTTAAAAGTTGACGCCACTCAAATGTAATCAGTTAGATTGTTTTCTTAGTATTTTCCAGGGTATAGGAATTTTAGAAGCCACATTTTGCCATCATTATTTGACACTTTTAACCTCAATAGCGGGACAAATGCTCTTTCTGCTGTCTTGATGAAATATCACATTCTTAGAACGGACATTAAAAGGAATGTTTTGCAATTGCCGTTATTGGGGAAATATCATTTTCATTACATCGCTATGCTAAAATCCCATTCACTGGCAAGGAATTATCCAATTATTTTGCCATGTTGGTCTGCGCATGCTCCAGTGAATAATATACAAGTAATAGGACTAACTGGTTATCCAATGATTTCTAAAATAAACAACATATTTTCCTGTTACATGTGTACCACTCCCGGACGGAACGGGTCATTACCTGTCTTTCGCTTAGCTTTGGAGTCATTTGCAGGTTCGCTCTTGTCGTTCTCCTTGTCTGTTCTATTCTTCTGTTGGTTGTTTTCTAGAGCGGTAGGCGTGTATCCAACATCGCCATCCGGTGATAACGGTGGCGAAACCAATGATTCAGAATCTGAAATGTCAGACTTGACAGATTTCAGCGAAGACCCTCCCCAGCTATCGGCTAAGTCTTTGTTGTCAACTTTTCCTTCCGCCCCAGATTCAAACAGGGACAGCTTCGGTTTCTGTTTTCCGCTTTTCGAATGGCTCGGCGATCTCTGACGAGGTGACGTCACCGGCGGGGATATGCTTCGTGCCAGTTCCCGCTCTACGTCGTCGTCGGCTTCGCTTTCCTGCTTCTGCGGCCCAGAATTCCTCAGGAGATCACTGATGTCATCGTCTGGCTCCGAGTGGGCGCTACTCATCATTTTGAGGTAAGCAGCCGTTTCGGTCAGCGGTACGTCGTCTTCAAAATCATCCTCGTAAGTAACTGTTGGATCTGGCGTCGCTTTACGGCTTTCTTCGTTGGGTTTGCTGCAAAAGAAAACAATTTAACTAAGCAGTTACCAACGTCACTCGGATCTTAGCCTGCGAACAGGCTCCTGTCTCGAAGGGGCGCAAAGCAAATAAAACACGAATAACTTTCGATATTCAAGTGAAAATCGTTCTATCGTGCACGTACAGAACTTACTTTAGGTCGATTTTAGGCGGGGTTGATCCAAGAGTACTGCTCGATCCTCCACTGACGACTGACACTTTGTCTTCTTGTTCGTATGGAGCCTCATTTTCAAACCGAGTCTCAAGATCCAAGTCATGCGCCAGAGGAGATGGCGGGAGAGAAGCGGAGTTACTGCTGGCATCAGAAATTGCAGCTTCAAGGATTCTGCACAGAAGCAATTGACTCTGCAAAATAAAAGTAAAACACGGTTTTCCTTCTTCAAAATATTGAATCAAGTGGATTGTATTGTTGAGATTGTGGGTATAGTCAAATAGGTTGATAATATTGTTAAAAACTGCGTAGCGTCTTGTTCAGGTGATACAAAGTTTTTGGTATTGTTCAACGCTATAAAGTTCGGTTTATGTTCACCGACGTTTCGGCAGTGCTGCCTTCCTCACGGCGGCATGTTGAAAGCGTCAAGTATAGTTAAGTAGTCGCGTCTACACAGCAGGGGACTTTCACGATTATTGCAGGCGCGGATCTCATAGGGGGACTGAGCATTAATCCAAATGAAATAGTTTTTTGCTTGTATTCGATCTTTTGATCCTGTAAGGTTGTCTAGTAGCTTAGTAGTCAAGGTCAGCCCCACATCTACGTTGCCCAGACTCTTAGTTTCATCAACTGTTTAGTTGAGGTGTTTTAGCTTTCAACAATAGCTTCCATATTATCCATGATAGAAAGTTCAGCCCAGTTTAGACATCTGCTAAAGTCTGAAGTTTTAGTTTTCTTCTCTGTTCGGCTCGTTCCTTAAAATTTGCACGATCATAGTTTTCTTATCCCAAAGGGAATCGAAAGTTGGTCCGAGAGATTGAAGGCAAAAATTACCGTGTTCGAACTTAATGTAGCCAAATCGAAGGGAAATGACTTTTGGTTGGCGTGATCGGGAGGTTCGAGAAATTCGGTGTACAAGAAGTGTCCGGTAGGTTCGAGAAGTGTCGGGTGTTCGAGAAGTGTCGGGATTGCAGTGTATACTTTAACTGTCATTTGCTATGTCCGCAGAGTCTACGTGGCTATCTGTCTTAGCTTGAAGCCAAGTATGTTTCTCCCTGAAAAATGCTAAGATCAAGTGATCCGAAAACCCAAACATGTCTACAACCTAAAAATGTTTGCATGTAACCGTGTATCTGGGCTAGTAGAAAGTCAACGTTGTCGATTAGCTGCAAAATAACAAAATCCCTTGAAAGAAAAGAGAGTCTATTACTACTACTACAATCTTTATTTCATCACGGGGTCACTTTCACTACAAATGGTTTTCCAGTGAGCCGTAAAAATTAAGAAAACTATTTGGTACTACTTGGTACCTCTCTTACTAAGCAGAATTCTAACAATATATTTTCGTTATGGGGTTTGTTTTGCATAGCACGGATTTCAATCTTTTCCAGACCACCGATCGCTACTCTATATTCTATAAGCAGAATTCCCTTCAAAGATCGAAGAGAACTCTGCTCGCTTTGTGAAATTCAGGCTAATTTCACGTTCTTATTGGAAGAACTCTGAGTAGCGTATGTCATGATGGAAATTAAGTGAAAAAAAAAAACTGATTTCGATTTTTGTTCCATGTTGTCAGCATGAGGTGGCTTAACCATTAGATTTGTTTGAATTGTAAACTGCAACTGTCTGCTTCGAGGCTATAAAAACACTGGTCTTCTAGCTTCATAAACACAGAAAGGAAATGGGCGTACTAAATTGACTGGAACCATTTGTCTAGCCACATTATAAAAATACGTTTCAAATTAGTTTTATTTCTCGATTGTTCCGGAGTTTGTTTAAGTAGCGTTCCATTTAATATCGCCAATAGTTTCCCAGCTTGTGACAGTGGCGACACAATAAACTGACGTCGGTCTATAAAACTGACCACAAGTCTACAGAAAGTTCTAACCAGTGTCTAACGTCCCAGAACTTTGTTGTGAGTTCACTAACTTCGTTTTGATAACAAAGTAGGTGAAATTTTTCGTTATAAACAGTGGATATTTATAACACAGGTAATTAAATTAAAGGAAAATACCGTTGTTAGAGATTTAAAAATTTACGGAATCAAACAAGGGTTCTGTCCTCGTGTACAGGTTCATAAGAGCCGATGCAAAAGACCAAACAATACACTACAGCTAACCAATGGCTCCTGATCAAAGAAAATACAAGAAATTGGTTATTCCCTTGTGCACCGGTACACGAAGACATAACCCAAACAAGTATGGAAAACCAAGTATACTAAAACAAGCTCGATTCAATATTAGGAGCACAAGCAAACCGTGACGACAACGTCACCGAGAACGTCGCTAAACAAAAGGTTTAATGAGCAGTACAACAGCTCTGCGCGTGTGTTATAAATCTGTGTACATTTCTTTGCCATCCTCTGGAAAACAACAACGTGAAATGGCCAAGTTCTGCGTTCTGTGTAGAACGTAAACCACGACGACTAAATTTTCGTTTTTCCGTTTGAAAATAAACGCCGCCCGTGCGAGAGGCGCACTGAATGCATCAAGATAATTGTGAGATTCGTAAGTAAAAGAGAAATCATTTTTAACCAGCCGTCGTCATTGCTTAAGCTCCCTATTGTTTAGACCAGAGTAACTCTGTTTAGACGCAAGCGCCATTCAGTGAAGACAAAAGCCAAATAGCGATTACATTGCCTCTCATTTACTTCTTAAGTTCTCGATAAAAACCGCACTATCAAGAATGTAACTCTGAACTGTCTTTGATATTTTTAGCAGCAGCAATTTTAACTTCCATTGCTACAAATTGATTGGCATACGTAATATAAAGGAACGCTTTAGTCACTAAATGTTCAATGTAACACAGATCAGACATAAGAGGTAAATACTTGATTGAGTGCCGTAAATGACTGAAGCTCTCTGGACTTATAACCCAAATAAGTGTTAGTTATCTCATATTATTATTATTATTATTGTTATCCAGCTCCACTCAATATAGCACAAATACTGCGAAACAAGTACAAATATTCCAGAATTTAAACACACTCCTTCTTATTCTCCTTCTTATTCAGAGAGGCTCTCTGAAGTAAGGACGCAATACACGGTTCAACGTTCTTCGACGTCTGATTTCAGGTAAGAAAAACGCTGGATAATTAACCTCCTATTTTACGTGTATAGCATTTCTGTACATTTTGCCCCGTCAATTCGCATCGATTATATTGAATCTTCCTTCGGGCCCGCAAAAATACAGCAAGTCTGGCAAAAATCGAGTGATCAAAGGAAATTCTCACACAGTTCTGTGAACACACCATTTGATCATCAACCCCACCAAACCCGAGAAAGTAGGTGAACTTCCACATGAAAGTGACGAAGGGTCAACATCGGAATTTGAATCAAGCCACCAAAAAGTACTAGAATTTCATTTTGAAAGTGAAGCTCGAATCCAAACAGGTACCGATCCTAAAACACATGGATATTTTAGATTTTTGTAACACGCAAAGCAGTATCAATCATGAATTTTTACGCCTGAAAGATAGGTCTACCATCTCCTTCACTTTGTAATGAGAGGGCATCACCTCTCCCTCCCCTCCCTCCAGTAATCTGTGGGTGGATATAGGTTTGTTTCTCTTTAGAGCAAGGCCAGACACAAATTGCATCAGTTGGCTACCTTGTTGTTTATTGTTGGAGCTAGACGAGCGCCAATGATAAATTATAATCAACCGCGAAAACCCGAACTAATCCTCTATTTGGTCCTGGCGGCAGAGAGGTGATCTTGATCTCAAATGTTAACTATGCGTGTAATCTAACCAAGGAATTTTGCGCTACGCATAAGGTTTAACTTAAAAGCCTCAATTTTTAACTTTACTATCGAAAAAGGTAAGATTAAACACCCGCTAATGTGGAAATAATGACCAGATTTAAAGATAACTACCTTTCGTGACAAATTTAAGTATAAAGCAATTTTGGCCTTCTCGTGCATTCATCGCAGGATTTGCATGCTTATAAATAAACCTTTTCACCTGATAAATTAAAAAAAAACGACATAGCGCAAAGTTACATTTAATTAGTAAATAGCTAGATGTTGTTTTAAGCGCTTTGAAAGCCGAGAACCAACACGACTGAAAATAGTCACCAACTCCGTTTTCACTGCCTTCTTGGACAAATCCATTCTCTGATGTTGTTATCACTAAATTTCAGCGATCTCTTCAAGATCTTATCCTAACAAAAGGAATCACTTCTTGTTGTCAACACGATGAAGGATATACATTTCTCATCAGATGATGATATACAGGCATCTCAATTTAAATTTAAATTATCAGTATCGAATCTTTGATCAACGTCAAATTACGTCTGGAAAGAAATAGAAGGGCAGATCCGTTACGTCAGGCATATGGCTCTTCTCGAGTTTTCCATGAAACTCTAGCTTGATTGTTGAACAAATTTTGATTTTTGCTAGCTATTCTTTACTTACAGCGGCTTTGGATTTTCTAAACAAAGAAAAAAAAAACCCACGACATCCATGCTAGAAAGTCAAAATGGCAAGAGATTATAACAAGCAATTGCGGAGTTTTTTTTGTACTTATCAAAAGAATGAGCTCCTTTCAGACTTCGTCAGATGGAAAACATTAATTGCGGCTTTTTACATGTGGTTTGACATATTGCGTTAGCCTTTGACATTTGCATATTTTTATCCTGATCTGATATGATATGATTATTACTAAAGTCAAGAACCATCCGCGCGGCCGCACGCACGGCGCGCGCACAATGCTCCTGCTTTAAACTCACCGCCTTTACTACAACGACTGGTTAACTTATTGCAGGTAATCTCCTAAGGTGCTGCATCTGATTGCATTCACATACGAGAATGGCATCTTGGTTTCTTCACTGTGTCCTATTCTGCGCGTTTTGTCAAGTTATTTTCGGTATCATATGGCAAAGGCAGAACAAAGGCCAACACAACCATCGAGATGGTAAGTTTTTCTTATTAACTTTTTGTCACATTTGTAACTGACCTGCTCCTCTTAATTCTACTTTTCAGCTAACGTCATGACTGCACAAGAGAAAATAATTTGAGACAACAGTTAAACTGCTTTACCTAGGAAAACACACTGATTTCACCGAGTGTCAGTCAAAAATTTTTGCGCCTTTGTTCTTATAAAGTCCAAGCGATTCCTACCCCTTACTTAATTCTTGTTTGTAAAGAAAACAACACCGAAGGCTGTGTCGAGTATACTAAATGGAAGTTAATTTCCCATCTTTTGTTAAACAAATAGATAGCCAGAAATTAAATTGACAAGGTAAGATCCATACCCAGGCCATCCTAGACAAAAAAGGAATTATTGCGCCTAGCTGCTCTACGCGGGCCACTGAGAAAACCACGACAACCAATTACACTGCAGCTAGGAAACGAAGCGTCCCAGCCTTAATTGTGTTCGCCAATTAGCGTAAACTAGGAATGTTTTGTTTTCGTTTTGCAATGTCTTTGGATAGCTGTCGGTTTGAGATTTCCCAAATAATTCCGAAAAACTGTGAACATGATTAGATCACAGCGGAGCACCATGCTTTATAAAGCTACACATAGCCAGTCGACCTTATCGCCTGATGAAGGCTAGCAGTATGCAGCCGAAACGTCACGGTCCACATCACAAGTGACTACATCGTGAGACAAACGATAACTCCTTAATTACTATAAGTTATTTTTTTTCGTTACAGCAGTGTCTCTCATACCGATATTTACAATAGAGGACACAGTTATCTGCAAATTACAACAAGTTTGTATAGTAATGTAAGTTTTGTTATTTCAAGGTCAGCTGTAACCTTCAAAGTACAGTATGAAATAAAACAAAAACAACCCAAAAAGTACAACAAGATGAAAAATACATCACTTTACAAGATCAGAATTTCTTGCTTTGCAAGATCTTTATATAAAAGTTTTGTCATTTCTCGGACAGGCATTCAAAAGATACCTTCGCGCAGTATTACGGCGAGAAAAATTGAAAAGTTTTTTCTTGGTCAACGTGGTCGTTACAAAAGAACAACCTACCACGAAACTCCAAATTATGATGTGGTGTTGGTATTTGATGCTTCCAATTCCATTCGCGAACGAGACTTTTACAAGGGCGTCAAGGCGCTGCATCATTTAATAGACAGAGCCGCGGAGAACTCCAAGTTTGCTGCCATCACATTCTCAGATGAGGCAACCGTCGCCTTCAATTTTACCGAACTTAAAACAGCTAAACACAATCTGCACGCTAAAGTACGCTTCATTGGTGGCAAGACAAACACACAAGAAGCCTTAACGATATGCCGCACAGAGCTGTTTCAAAACAAACGCTCTAATTTACGTCCACGGTCCAAAAAACGTGTTCTACTCCTCACTGATGGCAGTTCCAATGTGAACGTCCATCTAACGTTGTACCGAGCTTTTCAACTGAAAATCCTTGGTGTGGAAATGTTTGTGATTGGTGTTGGAAATTACATGCCTGGAGTTCAGGAATTGGCTGGCATTGCTAGCAGCACGGACAGACATTTGTATCGAGTACGGGACGTCTTGTCGTTGTTGGAAATTGTTCGGCTAATACCAGATTGGAAGTACGTGTACGAAAACCAGCTCCCTTGGGTCACGGAGCGGTACAATTACGATATAAAGAACTAATTTGCACGTCGTGCAAGGTACAAGGTGAAAACAACGAAGCGGGAAGTTTGTCGCCTTGTTTCAGGTTATCTTTTGACAAACTAGACGGATGAACTACGTGTACGTAATATAGCATATACCCCGAGCGCGCCACTAAAATGGCTGAACACAAGTTATAAACGAAACTATATAGTACTAGAAAAGGCATAGCCGATAAATTTCAATGAAGTAAAAATAATTGTTTGACGCATGCACTGAGCTAGGAACCTACAACCTTACACAGAAGTAATTGGGACACGTCGTTTGCCAACAAATAGCGCGACAATTTGTAACGATTGCTATAAAAAAGAAGCCCCCCTCCCCCGAAACAATGTTGTAAATTAGGTAGCAATCTGGAGATATTGTATTTTTCATGAAACACAACATTGCAAAGGGGGGGAGGGGAAGTAAGAAATATTGTTCTTGTTTCACGTGGTAAACATAGCAAGAGTGCCAACAATTTCGTCTGAGATTGCAGTTTAAATGTACGGATTGCAAAGAAACTAACAAGCAACAAATTACAGTGAAACTACTGTAAGCGAGGCCACCAAGTAAAAGTTAACCAATCACGGGGAAGAATGAGAACAAAACATTCCAACATTTTCGATTTGAGACAATCAAATGTCGAGTACAAAAACTCACGTTTTTCGTTCGTGATGTGTGAAACTTCGCGGCACTGGATTTCAAGTTCAACCCTTTTTATTTCTGTGTAGTTTCGCTAAGAAGCGATTTGGATTTGGAAGTATGCGAGGTATTGAAACAGCATAAATGCGACGACCCGTATGTTGTTTTCGGCAAAGCACCTGAAGCGGCTAACATTTGCCTGTCTCCAATCGAAAATATTGGAATGTATTGTTCTCATTCTGCCCTGTGATCGGTCAACTTTCTCTGGGTAATAAGATGATTGTACAGTTGTTAAAGCTGATTTCCAGTCCGTACTACGCAGCCTCGGGATTTGTTTACATTTTTGTTTTGAATTCGTTGATGCGTTACACTTCGGTAACAGCGTACATGACGTTTTCTCAGCAGTCCGCCATAATGGGTCGCTTCGTTTAGGCGTGCTCGATGAGCTGAAAAGGTAGGTTTGGAATTACGTTGAGGTTCGTCTACTTTTTATTATTGTTTTGTAAGGTTATCTGGTGTTAATAAGAAAGACAAAGGTAAATTTTTACCGTAATTTTCATTTTTAAGTTGTTTACATTCCTTCGTGTGAGGCTCACATAAACATTGCAGGTGGATATTGCGTAGTACGGACTGAAAATCATCATTAACCTCGTGGTCGGTACTATATTGCATGTCTGTAATTGAACTGTATTCCTTCGAGACTTTTTTTAGCCCACTATCAACTCCCGTAAACATAAACATTAAATATGTAAACCTCACTGTAACAGGACATTCTTTGATGCAAATATCGTTGGAATTTTCAATGTAACTGATAAAGCTGATCATTGATGACCAAACCAAATTAAGTTGGAGTACCCATTCAGAAAGGGATTAGGCGTAATGTAACAGAATCATTATTTTACTAAACATAAGTAATTGTTCCTGTAACATGTGGATAAATGATAAAAAACACCAAAAGTGTCATCTGTCTTGAGAATTATAGTTATGTGGCGAGACAAAAAGGCTTCGCAAAATCTATCAGACGTCGAGGGGCGTTTATCAGTAAGAAAAGAACGAATTAGTTCTAGCTATGTTTGAAACAGCTTTCTGGCGTGCAGTGGAAAGATTCTCATCACATGTTCTCTTTAAAATTGTGTCTCACAATCTGTTGCATTCTCTCTCTGATCATGTTCTTACAAATGTACTGCACTTTGTTGACAGATACCGTTTCGTCAATTATAGCGTATAGTTAGACCACGCGCAGTCCCTTTTTGCCGCGTGCGTCCTGAGTAAAGAGAAAAAAAGAGCACGGTTGGGTAAATAGCCTTGAGCAACCAGTAGGCGATCGTCTCCCCGCGTGAACAGCCACGCCCAGTTTTCCAATGATTCTGGTTTTTTACTTTACAATCAACGGACTAAGAAAAATGAGGTCTGCTCGCAGCCAAACATCGCTGTACGTGATCAAAACAAAAACAGAAGCATCAAGAGAATGTAAGATAATACACTGTTGGCTCTTTAACGGATAGGAACTCGTTAAAAACGAATGCATCGCATACTTTTAATTGAACGCCTCACCAAGTAGTTTATACGAAAAGCCTACGTTTTGTTAACAAGCAATTTCGGTGACTTCTAGACACAACAGCAGGGCAGAATTGAATAATTACTGTAAAAGTAAGACTTCAGACGTACCAGGTTATTCTGAAATCGTTCAACTTGAACAAGGGTTTTTCTATTAAAAGTGATTAAAACTTTTCGTTAAGCGGGTAATCACTGACGTGGAAACGAAAGCTGGTTTACAGTATCTAGCTTGTCGTGCTGAAGTATATAAACCCGATATAACGCTAAACAAGGGAAAACTGCATTTGTTCCGAGTTCCGCTCGTCCATGCACTCCTTCGCAGACGTTTTTGGGATGTTACGCGTTTCTTTGGGGGAGTGTTGCGTGCCATCCCCACCCCCCCCCCCCCACCCTCAAAAAATAGGATGCGAAGGAGACTATTCGGTGGACAACCACCAATTGAAACAGTTTCATTAAAATGAGTATGTTGTTGAATGCTCCACAACACTATGTCAGTGAATAAACAATTTTTGACTTTAAATTTATACCGGTACGCTGCATTTTCCTGAAGGATCGAAAACCACTGCGTCTCGTGCAAGAATGTATTTTCTCATACGTCACAATCAACAGTAGTAACTCTATACACGCTCTACACGGGCATTGTCTATTTTTAATGGGAATATCCAGCTGTGTACATTTTAATGAACCCAATCTTGAATTACGGGCAGTTGAAAGGTGAACTAACAAGGTAACAATGTGTTTTACATCCCTCTTGCTGGGATATACAGTTGATGGACGCTACCTAACGCAACTGATATTCCACTGAGCTAAACTAACTTCCATCAAAAGGGCCAAATAAATTTTGTCAGATTGTTACCTTACAGAAAATATAAAATACCACATCATACCTCTAAGCAGTCGTTTAATTATGAATGCCATTATAAGAAACACTGCCGAAAAACAAACGTGTGTAACCCGCCGACACAAAAATCTAACAAACTTCTCACGTCACCCCACGACACTTCACAATTCGCACATGACCGTCTCTATTGAAGAAAAATCAGTCAGCAACCATTTAACTAGAAATAATCAACGCATATTTGTAAAATTTAGAAAACATCAACAAGAACCTTAAAAGCCCGCGAGTGGCTGGTTTGTTTCTGTTGACGGACGTTTTACGCGGCCTCCACCGGTGCACTAACATGCACGGAATCCAGAACCGCCAAAACGGTCTAATGGATATGTACAGTTGTGTTGATGTTAATGCAAAGACTAACAGAGCAAACCGCTTTACTTTTATCAGGATGGTCAACAAATTGGTTTAGTTATGGCCCTGAATTTGACACCATATTTAAAATTCTATCCCATAGGTCACCAGTATGCATATAACTTCCAGATAACTTTCCTTGGTTTATATTTTATGGGTTTTAAGTTAGTGATGAAAGAAATTACTTTTCGTACTGTTTTGGTCTAGAAATTACGGCATACCTTCCTTAAACTGTTACAGATTTAGCAAAAAGAACTCTCACAATTGATTACTGCTGAAAAACAACCGCAATTTTCTTTGAGAATGCAGATTTTTAACAGGGGGGGATATAATATAATAATTTTCAGCATCTCTGAAGAAACGGAAGGGTTTTACCAAGTTATATGTATTCATATACAGCAAGAAGTGGAATAACAACTCAAACCATATGTAGAGATTTTCTATGGAACTTAATATCGTGCTGGAATTTGAGCTGCTTTATTCCACACAACACCTGCTTTCCCTCGACAGAAGTAAACATTTCTCAAAGTGCAGGCGACCTCCCACCACCAAGGGGTCTGGAATGTGTGCTCTCAGATGTGAAAACCATCAAGAAAGTCTTTCACGTAAAAAAATAAGAATCTTATTGTAGAGTTCAAGAGGTGATTAATATAAGAAGTGACTGGAATCATATATTAAACGCCGAGCGAGTTATAACACAGTAAAGTCAAATTCAAATACAAAGTGGTGAATTAAATATACTCCGGACATGAAAAAGTGATTAACTAAAATAGCGCTGGGCGATAACACTTATTTTACAATTTGAGCGCTAAAGTTGCAAACTGCCCCCATATAGCGCTGTCATAAACGTGTAACAAGACAAAATAAACCCTCGCGTGAGTTCTTCCCAAAACATAATATCAGACATCAGCTTTTGGTCACCTATCGCAATCGACTGAAATAATTTTACTAAAAAAAACACGTAAATTAAGTGCAAGAAAGTGATTATCTAAAAATGCGGTCTTTTCGTCAAACATTTGCGCTTTAAAGCTATTTGACAGCGCTATTGTCAGATCACTTACAGTTCACTCCAAAACAGCAGGAGACCGCCATTCGAGAAAAAGGCAATAAATGGAAACACGATACGTCTGTCCTATAGTTCACCCATTCAGATGGGTGTGCATTTTTAAACAAACTTCCTCAGTCGGTAACAAGTATTCTAATTAACATACTCCCAACGAAAGAGAAAAAAAATTAATCGTATGTTGAGGTATTTTACGCAAATTTAACAATTCCATTTTGACGAATGCGTTATTCACAGAAGAATTGTAATTAACAACGCTACAGAAAGACTCTAAAAATGTTGAAAAAAGATTGCGTGTTATATGATACATAAAAGCAACCAGAAAATTCGCGATATAAACTCAGTTAACCGCTGAAGTATGCGAGTACGAGTAAGTTCGGTAGCTTAATATACCCGATGCCAAGCAGCTATTGTTCATCTGAAATGATAATTGAAATTTCGAAACTGAGAAATAACCTACTTCCTGGCTCCACTATATTAAAAAACGTGAAAGTAATTCTGTTTTCTTAACGATGATGGATTTCAAATCTGTATGTTAAATGTCTCTTTCTAGACTCTTTCTAGTATAAGGTTTCGGCGAGTTTCGTCAGTGAAGGGAAAATATGAACGAATGAAATTTTGCTAGGTTTTATTTTGAAACACAACTGATACACCTCCGTTTGCGGGATACTCAAAGCACACACAAAAAGGTTTATCATCACAAAAGAACAGAATATCCGGCTTTAGGATGGTTTTCCCGAAGGATCAAAAACTACCCCACCCGGAGGTAGAATATTACCTTTCACCTAACAGAGCGACTGTACTGTACTAAGCCTAACTTAACGCAAATATATACACGCGCAGAACCATAATAAATGGTATGAAAAAGTAATTTTCCAACTTTCTTTATTTATCACACTCACGACACCATCCACATTACTGATCCTAGAAGTATAGAAGTCCCAGAAGTATACATCCCGATTTTTCTAGGAAGATCGAAGAGACTATATGCTAACAGGGTACAGTTTATTAAAATAGAGCAACGGTTTCTGGGAGGTCATGGGTGTAAAACCTGTTGGTAACTCCAAATGATTTGGAGTTACCAACATGAAATGGACGTTTCATCTTTAACAATAATTTTGGAAAGTCCATACTTGTCATCGATCGTTGGTAATTATCAAAAACGTTTTCTAAAAATGCTCGGAGACGTATTCGATACACCACTGATCTATCTTGAGGAAATAAATTTTTAACGCTAGTTCATAACACAGACGTTGATAGTTCTTTTACTGTTGAAACTGCTGGAAGCAATCAACATATCTACAAAAAATTTAATCAGCACCAAAATACCTTTTCTACGGATGCCGTGTCATTCTTTAATTAACGCTCATCTTTTTCCCAAACAAACAGTAAACAAAACGAACCAGTAACTTCATGGCATAGTTTTCACTGCTGCCAAAAACTGTGGCTATTTCCGAACGGTGACAAATCTAAAGAGTAAGCTGGGAGTTTCTAGACCGAACCGCAAATCGTAGTTTTCAACACTGAAGGGCGTGAAATATAAACCAAACTAAGCCACTTTCATTGAGTTCTATTAATCTGTTAACACCTATTTATAGAGATAAAAACGAGCATAACTCCCGGAAAACAGCATTTGAAATGGGCCCGGATTAGCTTTACAATTCGAGCAAAGTGGAGTTTTTTTTTTACGGAGGTAGTGAGAAACTTTCAGATAAGATGTTAGCAGTTAAAATATTTTGGGCTCTGCTCCTGGTTATGTTTTCACACTGCTTTGTGTGGGAGAAGACGAAGAAAACTGGAAGTTTCCATCAATCAAGTGAGTTGTAAAATTCTTCTCAGTAACTACCATCATTAGTCATGCTAAGACTGGCGACGATTCTAAAATTCAAGCATATTTCAGCAAAAACGTCGGCCTTATTCAGTGTGTTACGAGAGATGTAAATATTCACATCTCTTGGAAGAACACGCTGAAGAAGGTAGAAGTTTTTGCCGAAACATGCTTTGAGGCCTTTGAATTCGAAAATCGTCGTTCTTTATTTGAAATTAGTTGTGACTTTCCTGCTGACTACACCAGTTTTTGTAAGTTGTTCAAATTGCTAAACATGCCTATATTAGCAAAATGGCAAGCATAAAGAAAACGTCGTTCCTCCTTTCATCACCGATCGAGCCATATAGATAACATAGAATGAGTAGATAGAGCAGGAAGGAAAAAACAATCGGTTCCAAGTGGTGAATGCGTTATTTTTGCGCGCTTATTTATCAACGCAATTTGACTTACAACTTGTTAAGCACAAATTATTTCTGTGAGTTATTCGTCTTCAAACGTGGAGTGATGACCTTTTTTGGGCCCCTATGATTTGGAACTCGTAAAAGAACAGATTAAAACTGCTTCTCTTTTAAAATTTAAATTACGTTTTAAGGAACATTATCTTGCACTGTATTGATGATACTCTTCGTAAATAGGTTTAACCTAAAATATTACATTTATTCATATTCTTCGTAGTTGGTTTAACTTCTCAAGATTATTTTATAAACTACAGATGTTGCGTTTGCTATATTTTACCTCTGCTGTAAACAATTAATTTAATCTATTTGATCCAGCGCCCTGACATTTTTAACTTTATTTCAGGGTGTTGGTACCCTTGATATTAATATATTTATATTTAATCTCTTTTGTAATTTAATTTATAAATCTGTTGGGTACAATAAACGTTGTTGCTTGCGTGCGATCGCTCTGCATGGGATCCATACGAAGACTGAAAAAGCCGTATATTAATGGTTGGAAGAATACAGCTATAACTCGGTAAAGTTAGCTTCCGGCAACGATGAACGAGACAAACACTCCATACGTAGCAAAATGTAATGATGAATATGGAATCTGTGAAGTACGGACCAAACCAGAGAACGAGAGTCGTCAGCAGTTGTAACTCGTGCACTCATGTTGCCGGAAACTCTCATACGCTTTCGAAAATTCTCGTTCACTCTCTTCGAGTCAAGTGCGTTCTTGCAGAATTTGAATATGTTCAAAGTGTTCTGGGAATCATCCATAGTTATCTCAATTTGCCCATACTTGCTTAGCCTGCAGGAAACGCCCAAAGAAACAGGGAGCAATGTGAGGCGATAGTATTCACAGGCTAACAAGAAAACAACCCGCATACGCTCTTGTGCAATTCTCATACTTCACCTCCGGGTACCTCGTTTGACATGGGCTTTGCTTAGATAAACATAGCATACGGTTACTGACAATGCGGCAATTTTTTTTAACAGGACTACAAAGTGTGCCGAAGGAACGCGTCACCGCCAAGAAAATTGAACGATTTTTTATCCAGAACAAGAGACGACAACGAAGAAGTACTGAACAAACCTACTACGATGTCGTGTTTGTGTTCGACGCTTCCAACTCCATTCGCGAACGCGACTTTTACAAAGGTGTCAAAGCTCTTGAGAACCTCATCGATAAAGCAAGTCCCAATACACATTACGCTGCCGTCATGTATTCCGACAAGGCAACTGTCGCCTTTAAATTTACCGACACTGTGACAGCTAAACACAATCTGCACAGCAAAATACGCTTTATTGGCGACAAGACAAACACCCAAGAAGCATTCCAGAAATGCCGCACAGAGCTGTTTCAAAACAAACACTCCAATTTACGTCCACGGGCCAAAAAGCGTGTTTTACTGCTCACTGATGGAAGTTCCAATATGAACATCCACCTGACCTTGTATCGCGCTTTTCAACTGAAAATCCTTGGCGTGGAAATGTTTGTGATTGGTGTTGGAAACTACATGCCTGGAATTCAAGAGCTGGTCGGTATTGCTAGTAGCACCAACAGACACTTATTTCGTGTGAGGAGTGCCATGTCCTTACTGGATATATCCCGGCTTATTCCGCCCTGGAAGTACATACAACAATATCAACTACCATGGGTCATGGATAGATATAGCTCCGCTTACGATATCTTGAACTGATGGTGTGTCGTGACAGATATCTGCGCTTGCTAAACACAACGTTAGAACGAGGAGCACTCGTTTATCAGTTTATACTGTTATTTGCCACCCTCCTAAAGTAAAGTTGCTGCTTTTACTAAGACTAAAGCGTTAGTTAATTGACATGAAATATTATTGAATGCTTTGTGAGAGCAGTGAAAGACGTATGATTGAGCGTAGATTTGCAGCTTGCATTTTGCTTTCTGGTTATAGAAAATAGTCATCTATGGGAAAACGATTAAAGGTCGTGTTACCTGACGCGGCGGTATTGCAAGGATTCTAGCAGGTTGTAGTTTCAATAAAATTATCACCTTGCAATAAACATGCTATTACGCTCGCTGTTCGCAGAACGCGCCTTATATTTTCGCGAGTTCAGTTTTGCAGTCCTCTGAGCTTACATACTGTATTGAGAAACTGTTAGCTGAATAGGTTTGACTTAACCTGCTATATAAGCGCCTGGCGGACAATCAATTTGGAGTAGCAAGTGCCACACCCCAAGCTTGTATTTCACACCAAAATAAATGATTTTCCAAGGCTTCTAGGCAAAAGAGAATTTCGCGGCCATTATCTTCTTCAAACAACTGCATCCTATTTCAGAGCAGTTCTAACATTATTAACTTTCTTCAGGCGATATGAAACCACTTGAATAGGGCGGTAAACCGAAGAGACAATCTGGCCAAGGTCAATGTAAAAATAACAGGATTATAAAATATCTGAACACGTGGGATTTGTAGAACTTTCCTGTCAAATCACGTCGCTTTTTACCCACAACTCAAGTACTTCAAGCCCACATACGCCCGGGAATGCGCGAAAATGTTTACTAGTTACCGACTAATTTCAAAACAAACTGGTGCCCTGCACAATCAGTATATGAAGCATTGCAAATAAGAGAAACTTGTAATTTCAGTAGTATTATTGTAATTTTATATATTCGTTATTGCAGTAATTTCTAATATTGTTATTTTAGGTAATACCATCTGTATATGGGAATACCAATAAAATTGTTGATGTATTCCTCACTGAAGTCCACTGATGCCCAAAAGTGCATGTAGAATGCCAAAACTGGCTGTCATTATATAGAAAGCGATTGATAGGTTAGAATATTTTTGATAGTCCTAACCCTTACCCAAGGTTTTACGTCCTTTCCTTTTAAAATCCCAAAATCAAAGCATACGGAACTGAAATATTTAACAAATAATATCGGTAAAGATTGACTTATCAGTAAAGATTGATTTAACTACATCAAGGCCACTGACAGCGATGAAAACGTGAAAACATGAAGAGGAATGCATGAATCATCAGCAATGAAAGGGCCAAGATAATAAAAGTTCCATCGTGTCTTTGCGCAATAGTTATTCGACACACTCACTCAGCGGTTCATGTGTTATCTTTTCAATTCCGTGTAGCATGAAAATTTTGGGGGTTTTAATTTTTGTGGATTGCCTCCGTTCCACAACAATAAAATCCCGCCAAAAAAACTCACGCAAAATAAAACGCCGCAAAAATTTATTCGCTACTAACATTACCGGCGATATCGGACGTACAACATGAAACGATTTCGTGAATATCGAACACGTCTTGTTCGATTGCGTCATGTTTGTAATGAAGTTATGGTTCGCCCCAACCTCGTTCCCAGGGTCTCTCTCTCACCGCCCCCTGACGACAATGTATAGAAACTTTTTATAGATGTTTTTGCGTGCGGATGGCCAAGGTCGAGATTGATGCAAACGTCGGGCCGATATTTTCAAGTTTTCCCATTGCATCTCATATGAAATCAGTAATAACATATTTTGCCTCGTCCTTCTGTTCTGAATTCATTTTAGAAACGATCTGAGTATTGACGAGACGTTAGAAGTTTAAATTTAGCTAATTCTGACGAAAGTTACATAGCTTTTAATTGCATTACCCGAGATCATGACATAGAAACTGGCGCTGCACCTGTCACTTAGTTTAGCTCATTGTTCAAATATCTTTAAACAAAGGTATATTGTTATTGCAGATGTTCTTATTTAGGAAAAAAGTAAATGCAACGAGAATGGCACAGGTTGCGATCTGTGTGTGTATTCATACCCGGATCCAGACGTAAATTACAACGCTTGGAAATCATTTTTTACCTTTTTTGGCACTTAACTCGTGATACTGGCAATGTTTGTGTTTACTCATAAACCAGGAATTGATTTTTAATAATGTGTCATGCAGCACTCGTAATGTAAGAGCCAGAGGTTTTTTTTGTTTGTTGTTGTATAGGATTTTTGTTTTCTCACAACACGAAAGAGCTCCGACACCAATGTTACAACAGATTGCAGATCAATTGTAGAATCTTTCATCCATACACCTTATTCCAAAATGGCTACAATCTTAATAATCTTTTGTTGGTATTCAAATTAGCCCTTAATGCCTCGTTTTTGAGCTCAAAAATCAAAAGAATATTTTATCTTGAACGAGGCAACAAGGGCCAATTTGTATATAAATAAATCAGCGGTCATTTTGGAATAAGGTGAAGAAGGTGGTTTGCTTTCAAGTCCACTGAACCGACGACTGAGCTTGCTATTATTCGCAGACAAATTGCAAAGGAACTCAAACGATTCAGTACAAACGGTAAATGTCAGTGACGCTCTCTCATTAAGAATCTGATATTTCTTATTTGTTTTCGCCCCCGACATATATTAATTAAACGTCTGGGAGCGAACCTCAAATGTCGGTTGCAAATTTATAAGATTATAGTATGTAAAATAGAAGATGAAATGACGATTAAACTCTATAATGCACGCCAAAAAAATTGTACGAGTTACAAAGACAACGGCAACGTGTTTTAGCAACTACTTAGTACGCATGTTGACTGACCTTTACTAGCTTTGAGTATGAAGAAAACAGACGATATGTTCACTCCGTAATGAGATAGTGCCTTACGGGCAAAATGCGGGGATAAACTACATTTGGTTACCGTGTCGCACATTCAACTGATCAATTTCAGCAAGTTTTTTCTATACTGTACCAGCATAGAGTTGATGGGTAATTTGAAGCAAAAGTGGTACCCCCTGTAGGATATCCTCAAGATTACGAAAAACCCTTAGAAATCGTCTGGCAGGTTTACCATAATCTCATCGCATACTGGTGATTAGCTTTCCAGACCTTGTTAATTGGTGGGTTAGCAAAATCACCGCTAATTAATAGCCTGAAGAACGGACGGTTCCGGGGACACGGAATCAGAGACAAATCAATTATCAGAAAGCTGATAAAGTGAATGATATGGGCGCGATTGACAGAGGGATTCTTTTAAACATCTGTTTAACAGCTCGTTGGGATCTCGCTCATTTCAGGTATGGCTGCCGACTACACTCAACTAGCAAAGTCAAAAGGTTTATATTGATTAACTGACTCGAACCCAGTCGTATCCTACGCGAAAAAATAGCAGGCGCGTGGAATGATGGGAAGGTGTCAGACTCGGGAGCGAGTTCTGTTGCGGATTCCCATGGATCCCCATGGCACGTATGTTTGTTTGTTTGTATATTGTTTCCAACAGGCTGAGTCTTCCGACTTATGAGCGCAAGTTCACGTCGCTCACTGTATCTCTGAATTAAAGTTCACTGTTCAGTTCTCGCGTCTAAATGTTAGTCTCTAAATAGACGACTTCTCATGCTTGTATTCTATTTGAGTCGAGATCTACTCGCAAGGAACAACCTTTCACTTCTGGAACTGAAATGGTGGTTTACTTAAGAGCAAGCAACCAAGTTTGCAGTCCAGGGGCAACACAAATTAAACTTTGTTTTTTACTTGGAACATTCAAGAGAGCTCTGCCTGTGGTATGTGGTGTTTTGGAGATACCGCATGATGATAGCTCTCCAGGAGTTCTCAGAGGATAAAGCGCGGCGATCCGGTTGTTCTGTGTTAGTTAACCCGAGTTCAACACTTCTAATCTTCGCGCCGTTCTCTTCGAGTCTTATCCATCTTCAGTCGAGTTGCATTAAGAGAGCTGGATCGAGAGAGAAAATAACGTCATATACTCACTAGTTTATTTTTGCAATGTGTGAACCCAGCTGATTAGTATGCAGGGCGAGCTTTTAGAAGCATGTTGCTGTTGTGCATACCAAATTAGCTGGGTTCACACAGTAAAAAATTAAACTAGTGAGTATATGACGTCATTTTCTCTCTCGAGCCAGCTTTCTCAATGCTACTCGACTGAAGTCGAATCTAAAACACGGACTCATTTCAAAAATTGAGGCGCAATAATTGGCATGGTGCATTCTTGCCAAATATAAAATCGGAATCGAAAGAGAACAAGAACAAAATTTTTTCATCGTAGTACCACTTTAAGCATTCTAACTTCCCACGACAAAATATTTTTTAAGAAGTATATGTTATTACACAAGCGCGTCGTGACTTACTAAAGGGATATTTAGTTGGCTTCAAAAACAGTACGCCAGTAAACCATACCCCCTACAAAGCGTTCAACGGCTCGTCTTTTGAAAATTCGAGTATTTTCTTTGGCACCTCATTTACAAAACCATTTGCCGCATGTCACAAAGCTTTACTCACACATGCTCAACTATGAAAATTATAACCAGTTATAACCATCAAGAATTTGGCTTTTCAAACTACACTTGAGATTGCAGAAAAAACAGATAGAAGCGACTGTTAAAAAAAACATCTAGCCGCAGCCACAGATTACAAACGCAGGATTTAGAGTGGATTTAAAAACACGCACACACATCTCTGGCGAGTTGTATCGTACGCTTCGGGGTGAAGAACGGAATTTGAACCGCTCTGGTACCTGGATCAGCACAACTCGTCCACGTTTTATTGTGTTGTCATCATTAAACTACCGACTAATGCGATAACAATAAGCTTGCCCGAGGCTCAAGTAAATAACCTCTCAAGTGTCGATAATCTCACGCGATCTGATCACAACCTAGTATCACTAGAAGGTGGCCTAGTCGATAAATTAAAGTAGCTGATAACAAGATTATAATGTGATCGCCACTATAAAGATGATCTTGTTGTCTAACCTCCCAAAAATTATGTGTTTTTTTCGTAATTGACATACAAATCTGAAATTGTAATTTAATCGAACACGCTCGCTGTAAGGTTTATACTACCGTTATTTAAGTCGGCGTCACACAGAGTGCGAGTTTTGCACCCAATCGACGACAAATTATAATTGAGGGAATGACACCCAGTTGAAAGGCTGAAACGGTTTGAATAGCATCGTTTCTAAAAGTATATGGAAACGAATCGAGTGGAACATTCCTCGCGATACGTGTTTGGCAAGAGCTCCGACAGACCACGGTCGAGTTCTAGAAGTGACTGCCGTCTCTCAACAGTTGGATAGGTAGCGAACCGGAAAATACAAACAAGAAAGGACAATTAGAGCTTTCTGGATTGCGGAAAGCTGCTCAGTTGCTTTGAAAACGAAGATAATGACTGTGTATAAAATAAAGATAAATAAACACAGCGATAAACACCATGCTATTTCACTTGGTCAGGAAGTATAGCGAAGGAGCCTTCTGGAATCCCTAAAACTACTTGCTTTTGAAAACGACGACAATGTAGCCAGCGATGTGTAGAATACAAACAGTGCTTATACGGTAAAACAGATCAAACTAAATGAAGGGATCCAACTGATGTCGATTAACCCCACTGTCTCCGGACCTCCCTGACCGATCAGTAACTTGTTGAATGGCCTCTCTTCTGCTCGAAATATTCGCAAACGTTTAGTGGGTGCTCGTTTGCTCGTGCATGCTCGCATATTTTTACACGTGCTCGCACACTCGGTTTTTAGTGAAGGTAGTTTTTTTACAAAGTGCTCATTCCTCGCAAAACTAACTTTTGTCAATACTCGTGCCCGTAAAGAAAAACAATCTACTCGCATGCTCGCAAAAGAACATTCGATGCCATTACTTGTTTGAATGCAGATTTACGTTGGATAGTAATGGGTCGGCTAAGTAGAGAAAAGCTATACAGAACAAGCCCAAGGAAGAAAAAACACTTCTAGCAAAAACAAGAGACTGAAAAAGCTTGCTCAGAAAAATTGAACACTCCCCTCTTCTCAAAAGCAAATGGCCCATCCCTATACGACGTTTACACGCGTATTACCTTTTAAGCATCACTAATTTTGTCTCCTGTAATATTAAACACGAACATGTACAGATGGCTCTTTTTATGCTTTACGTCACGTCACACCACGCCTACAACCTCGAGCCTTCGCTACCCCCACCTGCAGCATAAACAAGTTGACACTAAGTGTTTCCAGAAGTGTCGACAAAAAGATAAAAAGCTCAGCGCAAATTAATCAGCGCTAAAGGTAGACGGCTGCCCTTCAAAGGTTGTGGTCCTTGAGATACTCTACCAGTTGAACGCATTGTCCATCACTCAAGCATCAAACCAAACAAGCACTTACAAAATGTGGAAGTTGTTTTTGATCGTGATATCGTCGCTGCATTTTACAGAGAAGCGTTCTTCTGCTTATATCTGGGAACGTACCAAGAAGACAGGATTCAATCCCTGGGCACGTACGTAGAAACAGAAACTTTGCAGTGTTTTCAATGTATGTATGTAGTGCATCTCACACAGCAGCAGCAAAATTTTATGCATAGTGCTACGCTGAAGGGGTACGAGACAAGAAACTAGAGAAGGAGGAATAAAATATTTCACAAGGAACCTTTTAGACAAAGGCAATTGGCATTTGATTTCCTAAACCCGCAATTCAATTATGTGAGTAAACAAAGTTGCGTTGATGCTGCAAAACCCAGCTGGACTTCGCTGTTTTTCTTTTCCTACACGGACTCAACGTTTTGGCATGAAACCACACTGTAAAACTCATCAAAAATTCTGAACTTTTTTTTTGGAAACATCAAGGCCCAAACGTAACGATCATCGTTAAAAAAACAATGAAAATATTTTTAAGCTGGGATTTTCATGCAAACAAGTTGAAGCTTAAGTTGAATTATATTTCCATTATAGGATACCAGAGGGTACCGCCTGCGCGTGTAACTGCCGACAAGCTGATGAAGTATTTTTTGGGAATTGACAACCGAGTAATGCAATACATGAGAAGACGACAGCATAGGTCTGTCCCTGGGTATACCCGGCAGAGTTCTATGCCCAGACCATACGCGCAGTTTGATGCTATATTCATTATCGACTCGTCAGCATCCATACTCCCAAAAAATTTCCAACGAACACTCAAAGCCCTGCAGCTACTGACAGGAAAAGCTGAGCGAGAGAGGCGGTATGCAGCCGTCACCTTCTCGTACAACGCTACTGTGCGTTTTAATTTCACGTCAAGAGGAGACACCGTAAGCAAGCTGCAAGAGATACCTTTCGAAGCAGGCAAGACAAATACCCAAGAAGCACTTGAGATATGCCGAAAGGAACTGATTTTGAAGCGAGGATGTGGCGCTCGATCCGGCTACAGAAAGCGTGTCCTAATTATCACGGATGGACAGTCTAACGTGCATAAACAAAAGACGCTGTTTAAAGCGTTTCAGCTCAAGCTTACGGGCACACAGATCTTCGTAATTGCAGTCGGAAAGTACCTCCGGGGAATCTCCGAGATCGTAGGGCTGGCGAGCTCTACAGACGCCCATCTTTATCGCGTTGCTGATGTCAATGGGCTTCTGCGCGTCGTTAGAATGATTCCCCCATGGTACATCATGAAGGACTACATTCGCCGCTCGTGGCTCAATGGAATGCTGCGCCCTCAGTACTGAGTCCGGCAGCCTGGCGGAAGGAAAACCGACTGATACACATTGCTTCGCGAGTTTCAAGAAGACAAACCTGCTAGCGCTATACGAGCAAACGATAAAGAGTGATCTAGAGTATCCGAAATATCGGGAAAAAACTTTAATACGTATAGACCGGCAATACTGCTAGGCAATCATAGGTGAATCTTATCAAGGACATCAACATAACTTGAAATTATCAAGACCACGTTTCGACGAATTTTTGTTCAGCGAACAGAAATATAAAATAATATTCTACAAGAAAGTACTTTTATCTTCAGTTGAGAACAAAACATGAATCTATCATTTTTCCACAAATTAGGAATGGCGTCATGTACACAGAAGTTTCTCAGGCTACGTCCACACTAAGCCGGATAAATTTGAAGACGGCGTTTTTGCTTCGAAAGCGGATAAAATGTTTTCTGTCCACACTATACCGTTTTGAAATTGTTTCACCATCGATATTGATTCACCGGTGACCGAAAACGCCGTTTTAGTGTGGACGGAAGGCCAATCCGGAGAAAAAAGTTGCGTTTTCAAATTTATCTGGATTAATGTGGACGTAGCCACAGTATCAAAGAAATAAATGGTTTGAAGACAAGAAAAAAAAGTGAGTATTAAGATTGCTACAAAACCTAGTAAACCTTGATTTAATTTATAATTTATAGGCAATAATTCTACCAATAAAAACTTATGAAAGAATCCGATGCCTTCTCGTCTGTGACTCGCCACTGACACATACCAAAAGCCGAGAACACGCGCAGGCCATAAAAAAGGCCATAAGAAGGCGATAAAAATGACCAGAGGGGTAAAATAACGGTTTCGTGTGACATGGAGTTATTAAGAAAAATATAAAAATTCCGGGTCAGGAATTGGTTAATTGGTTGCACCTGCAGATTACTGTAGCGACGCCAGAAGATAGAAGAAAGCTTTGGGGATACTCACAGTCGTGCAGTGGAAATCAAAACTAGAACTTCTAACTACTTGCAAGAACCTTATATTATTATAAGTTCTGAGATTACAATTTTCCCCAATACTTTTGTGTCGTGACATGCATATCACAGTTTGCATTGATATATCAGTTTGAGGAGAAACTGGATCGGTTCGTAGGGCTTTAAGGATAAACTTATCTGTTACAGACGAACCTTGCAGCATTTTTGGCTCAAATTCGTATTAGCAACTTTTGATGCGTTATTTTTGCGTGCGCATTGATTTAGTTAGACAAGATGGTAATCTTCAGTCTAGAAGTCATTCATAATTCATCAAGATAAGGACATCAGAACCGTGACCATTGTTTGGAAATCTGAGTTTTAGTTTCGATTGAGGACATTTTATATCAAGCATTCGAGAGTGTTGCATCACATTTCCAAACACCTAGAAGTTCGTTAAAAAATACTCCGCGGCGCGTCGTATTTTCAACTCTCTTCTGGGTGTTTGGAAATGTGATGAACACTGTGTCTCCTGTTTGATCTTACATATCCGTGCTGAATTTGAAGAGGTTAAAGTACGTTTTCCCTTCCTGCTAAGGTGACGAATCAGCTGTTTCACTTAAACATATCCTCATTCACTGCATAAAAGTTAAAAGGTTTCTATAAAACATTTTGCGCAAAATTCGTTTCCTTGACTGAGTGGCAACGTTGGCACGGAACCATGGGCGTAGCCAGGATTTTTCAGGGGGGGGGGGGGGCGTCACACCCACGGTACTCATCAGATTGTCATGTCGACAGCCACACTGTTTTTTACTTATTGCTTTAAAAAGTCTCACAAGGGGGGGGTGTCACGGTCACCCCACGACCCCCCTGGCTACGCCAATGCAAAGTTTGTTTGCTGTATAGTGAATGAGGGCTGCATGGAAACGTGCAAAAAAGGAACAAAACAGGAAACACTTTGGGTTATTTTTGTAGTGAAAAATGACACCAGAATGCAGAACACTCTTGAATCACACGCTGACAAAGATAGTGCCAGACTCGTAAAGAAGCACATTTGTTTCTGGAAATTTAATTTTCGTTTCCTGGTGGTCATTTCAGTGGTGCAACCCAAGCGGCGCGTTAAATATGATGAAGATCTTTTAACAGACAAAACAAAAGAACCGTGACTTTTAAAAATCGATTAAATTGCGCACGTCGTTAAGCAATGATTGATTTGAAGTAGTTTGTCAACAAAAACGCTTATTCTGGCAGTCAAACTAAAACCTTCTTTTACGGTAATAACAATATTCCTGCAGATAGCATGGACGATTGCCAGCGATATGAAGGGAATGTGAACACAGAAACCAACCATGTGAAATGACCAGAAATACTTCGTGGATTTCTACACGCTGTTAGGACATAAAATGATGTCCATCGTTGGATGCTTTATGTGGTTCTTTAAACACTATGATTTCCGGCGCGACGCCGATCGTAAGCAAAACAATCTCTCTACCTCAATGCAAAACAGCGACATGTAAGTATGTGCAAAGTGACATTAAACACTGGAATGTTCAACACACTTGGGTTCAATAATTCATGGTGAAATGGGAAGATACCCTTCAGTTAAAAGAAGACAATACGAAAATGATATTGCTAGTTTCATCGTTAAGAAAAAATTAAATTACCAAGAATACCGAGGCCTGCTTTAATTATAGCACATGATAGTTTTATGAAGCTGTCTACACTGATTCCGGTCCTGCATTAATTATAGCATAGTTTTAAGCAGTCCATCGTCAACAGGTATTGGTAAGACACGTTTCTCACGCGTAACGAAGGAATGTGCCCTCTTTAAAAGCCAATTTATTAGTAGTTGGCTGCCGAAAACCACATCAATTTAGACTGTCATTTTACTGTTTTCAAATCGCCCAGCGTGGATGCTTGCCAGCGATATTTGACAACTGGAATGTGAACTTTGAAATCGGGGTAAAAGGACTGATAATGGTTCACGATGTCTTTTTTTATAAAAAAAGGTCTTTGCATTTGGGCATTACGCTGAGCGTTCTTCTTTTTTTCTTTAATCCTCGAATTTTCTTTTAAGGTTACTCGCTTTGCGCACTTTATGTAGGTTGGAACTAAACTGCTACGAAACGCATGCACAGATAAATGTGCGCTTACAGGGGAACGGGGGGGGGGGTACTCCCTCCCTCAGCCCCGAACAGAGTATTATTTCAAGAGAGTCTGCCAAAATCAGGGTCTACAGCCGTCCGAGACAGGGTAAGCAATCCCAAATCAGTAACGTTCAGCAATAGTCATTTAGCCGGTCATCAGTCAACAAAAGATGATATTCAGGACTAGATATTAGCGCTATAGTTTAATAAACGTTTTCCTTTGCCGTAAACAGGGTCTGGGTTTCAAACCCCCCAGCGCCACCCTTACACCCAAGTGGTCAAGTACCCCCCCCCCCCCCCCCCCCCGTGCACTATCGGGTGATGACAGAACAAAGGCTAATCTTGTACAGACATGGAATAGCCATTTTCAGAGCTAAGTTATTTTTAACAAAAAATCTTCGACGTTTTGTACATTTTTTCAGCTTTGACGTTCTTTTACAACGGGTTCTTGGAGAAAAAAATTAAATGCACTGTTCAACATTCGAGTTCAATAACATATTCACGCAAACAAATTTATAGATGGCGAAAAGGGCTTGAAAAGCTTAAAACTTTGCCACACAATAGTTGTTGGGAAAAATTTGAAGGCATTCATCGCTGGTGACGGAATACGCTTTTCCACAACTATTTCCGGCTCTAAGCTAATGAAAACAAAGTTGGACGCATTTTTAAAGTGTAAAACAACAATTTTTAAGTATATACGTGTAAAGTGACACTTAGCACAAAAATATTTGTCTTCATCGCGAGTTTCGAACAATGTAAAAATATAATTGTCGGGTTGCAGTTCGGTACAGATAGTCCCTTTACATCGGATCCCGCTGTAACACCTATTGACGAATTAGTTCTGTAGAAAATGTGGGTCACGTCAATTCGCTGGACTTTTATTGCAAGAGTTCCAGGACAGCATGACTTTCAGTAATTTATGGCCGGTAAGCGAGCACCCGCAAACGCCCATCTTTGATTGCTTGGGTGATCGGAAAGGGCTTTTAAAAACTTGAGCTGTCTGGCACAAGATCAAAGAGAGCATCGCGCGTAACAATCCTTCTAGTTTTCGCGCTCATATTAACATCGGACTTGGAGGAATACTTCGCACGAAATAAGCACTTGTGTAGTCATTGTCTGTAGTATGCAATCAATAGATACAAAAGTATTCATATTTAGGAGTGCCTTTTGGCATATTTAGCAGTGTCTTCTGTTCTATCGCTGATCTTGGATTATACAAACGAAAAATGAATAGGGTCAAGAATTATCGTCTTTAATCCAATAATAACTGCAAATTGGTTCCATCTGCACATGCCTCGAATAAAGATTAATTAGATCGAGTGAGAATACCTGATAAGGCTAAAATGGGATTAGTTTGTAAATTGAAATTTTGCAGAGAATGGATCTATTTTGAGCTCCAACTCAGCGGCACTCTTTGGATTACCCCGATCAGGAGAATGGTACAATATCTTCGAGTTTTAAACCATCACGGAAGTCAAGAGGAATACGCACCACCCAAGCCATGCACTTCAGATTTACTACTGGCAAATAAATAAGCTTTCTCGAACAGATACTGCTGGTGCCTCAATCCCAAAGCATTTTATTTTGTGACATTTTCAAGATGGCGATCGAGTATTCGGTTGTGATTCACGCCTTGAAACGTTAAGCCTGTAAATTTTTCAAGTTCGCCAATTCCAATCCCTCTCGATCTTCCTCGTTCGAAGCCATTCTTGTTTTTTCTCAGTTAGCTATCCCTTTGGCGTTTTTCTGTTATTACGTATTACAGAATCGGGTTTGTTGCATGCAATAATCCCCAATTTCCTCGTTGAGACTTGCGCGCAGGGAATGATGGTAGTTGCATTCAACTTCGCGCGCCAAGTGTCGAACATGTCGTGCGCGTGATGAATACAACTACCGTGATTCTCTGCGCGCAAGTGCCATAGAGGGGATTGGGGACTGGGTGGAGTGTTTGGCACAAACTATGCGTCACTCGATACAGGCACGTTTTCGAGTGAATTGGTTAGCGAAAGATGAGGGAGACATTCCCTTTTTCAAATGACTTTTTGCACTTTTGCCATCAACTGAAAGAAATATTTTAGTGTTTATGACAAATGTGATTTTCTTTCTTCCTGAAAGCTCAATAAAAAAGCAACTACACGCGCAGGTATTCAAATTCTCGCGATATGATTGCAAACGCCCTTTTTTCTTGTTTTTCTTACTGTGTTCGGAACGACCGGCAAGAATTTGGTTGCAAACTGATGCAAGCCGACGACGAGACTTAAGCATTAGTAGAACGCTTTCGCGATAGTAAACATCGGCACCATTTCAAACATCAGTCTGATTGTAATTTTATCGGATAAGGAACTGCCGGGAACAGTTTCCTTCTGTTGAATTTAAAATTTGCGAAAACACAAGTATTTCCTACCTCTTTCGCGTGTCTTGAAGACTGGGCGATAAGAAGAGAACCAAAGACATTTCCAACTTGTTCAGCACTCATCACGTTGTTTTTAACCACATTAACGAGATGGGAAAAGAGCGCCTTCCACAATTTTATAAGCGATGGTTCCACAAAGGGTCTGGCAGAGAAAAGAAAGAGATAATTTTCAAGAAACGGAAACCATAAGAAAATGAGCTATGTAGCAACAAACACTTACAGCACAAATATCAATTTGAATGAAGAATGGCAATATTCCTAACGTCGCCTTTTTACAGCCTTGTAACGGATGCACCATCAGAAATGTGAAGGGGGGGAGTCCAAAAACCCAAAAAAAAAATCCTGCAAAACAAAAATATAAAAAATCCTGCACTGCAAAAAATAACCAGCAGATGTTGAAAAAAAAATCGTGCACTCCTGCTGGTTGTCCTATCTAAGAGGTCCTATCCCCACCCCCACCCCTCACATTTCTAATGGTGCATCCCTAATCTGTTTCTGTCTGGGCTGAAAAGCCTTTTTATTTACTTCATGTTTGTTATGTCCTCGTCGCCACTTCGCTGCGACTGAGTCTTCTGGCGGGAATCAAGACGCGGGTGGTGCTTTTGGCGGGAACCGACACAGTTCCTTCCTTTGATAGCAGATATTTGCAGTCCAAGGCACCCGGCTCTGACACCAACTAGTTTAGGGTCCCCAACGCATTTAAACGAAATATTTTCAGAAATTAATGCAACACACACGTATATGCAAATGTAAAATAAAAAAGCCTTAGCTTGGTTAGCTTGTTTTCCTTCAGAAAAACTGAGATCACTTTAAAAGCTTTGAATTATTTCGTTCATGACAAATTACAGGACGCATCTCACCTTAGCTCTTTCTCTGTTTTACAGGAAGCTCTTTCTGTAAACACTCGGTCTGGTATAAGGCAACCAGCGGGAGAACTGGACACCAGGAGTGGCAACTCCTCAAGGACGATCATACTGACCGTGTTTGGGTCAAAGGACTGGAGACTATCGCCAACAGCAGCAGCTCTTTACAAATGCAAACAAACAGGGACACAAAAGTTAAGCACGGCCAACAATTTGTCTCCAGTAGCGAGTATAACAAGACATCACACCGACTGAAAACTAAACCATTTGATAAAGGAATAATATGATGGAAGCCAGCTCATGGTTTTCCTACCATAATGCGCAACTTCCATCAGGGTTCATACTCTTCGCGCTTTCGAGACTTTCTATACCATACCTAGCTGAGCCGTGCAATCAAATTCAGTATACCTAAGTCCTTCTCATAATACAATGGAGCACACAGTTTACCCCAGCAAATCGCTTCGCCGAATTTTTTTCTGACACGGGTTTTTTCATGTACATTGCCACCGGCAATGTTATAAAACAATTGGCTCATGCTTTTAGTCGTGCACCATCGAGTTATGGTGCACTTGGTAAGTTTGGAGAGCAGTATCGCCTCAAGCAACTCTTACGCTTCTTTTGTGCTCTCCAAATTTCCCGTGTACACCATAACTCGATGCTGCACGCTAAAGCACGAACCAATTGTTAATTCAGGACCTTTTCATTGACTTTTCTCAATTTTCCATCTCTTACAAATTTGGTCAATTTCTTGGAACATTTTCTGGATTGCGGGTGACTTATTCACCGAAACAAAAACTGTCTAACTTATACCTTCTGAGTTTGTAGGTTGTCATGAAAGTTTCAACTCTATTTGACAATTTCTTTTCAAAGTATTACCTGACAATCTCCTCTCGTGTGTCTGAACTGCAGTGAGGGGAATGATACAAGGCCTCTGGGCTAAACGACACTTCAACATCAGTATCAACAGCTTGAAGAAGACACAAGAAACCATCCACGTCCACTAATGATGTCCTCTGTGCTTCTGTCGTCGTTGTAGGTACATATACTTCTGTTTCACCTTCAGCCAGTAAATCATTTGCATTCCCTTGCCTTTCAATTTTTACATCTTTGCTAGTATCCAACATATTGGGTTGTTCTGCATCTTGTTCACCAGTGTTTGGAAGCGTCCCTTTGCCTTCATCAGGAACAGGAAGATCATTAAGACCCTCGTCACCTTCCACAGCCACAGACTCGGGAATTTCTTCACTAATATCCTCAGTGATGCTCTTAGTAGCATCAGGTACTGCAACAGGGTCACTGGGACCGGCGGGAAGTTCTGAATCCCTGGGAAATACCGTGACATTCTCCTTCTCCTGTTTACTAGGCCTTTTCTGGGAAGGTATATAAGGCAATTCTTCTTTTTCATTACCATCTGGAATACTTATATCGCTTATATCCAAGCTTCCTTCCTCATCTCCATCACTCAGCTCTTCCACTTCATTTGGCCCTTGAGGCGTGCATGTCACTTCATCCTTCAGTGTCACATTCTTTACATCGCCTGAATCAACTTCTGTCCTCTCCTGTGTTTCATACTCCGGAATCTCTACAGCTTTAACAGCCTCGGCATGGTGTACATCAAGTTCTCGAGCGTTTTCCGACAACACAGTGTGACCTACTTCATCACTTGGCAGATCTTGACGTTTCAATAACTTCTCCTTATCTGGTTTACCTGCAACTGCATCTGGAGTTGCTTTGGATGTTGTTGGCGATGTGACAGATTCATCTTCTTTGATTTCATGTCTGCGAGCACTGTTACTTTCCACATAGGTTTCAGGGACTGTTGATGACAGCGAAGGATTCAGTAAGCCTGACATAGGAATACTTTTTTCCAAAGGTTTTTCAGGGGCAACAAATGGTTGGTTATTTGGATAGGATATTGGCGACAGCTGCGAAGTATCTTGTGAAGTGTCCTGGCGATTTTCCATAACTGGTCTTGTTGGAAAATCACTCATATAAGTTTGCTGAATAATCAGAGAAGAAGAATCAAAGGTGTACTTGTATCAGTTCTATTTCACTTACTAATTAAATAGACAGAGACATTACGTTATTACGGCATATGTTTTAAAATGGCATGCAAAGGAAAGATAGTACACAAATGTAAACTTGAGTTTTGTAGTTCTTAGAAACACTGCATACAATCTTTTGTAATATACTATATACAGGAAGCAGCTGTTTTAAAATCCCTTTGTCATACATGAAAGTTAGTTTAAAGTGCATATATGAAGAAATTTTTTTTATTGTGTATTTCGAATGTTTGACATCACAAAGGAAAAAACTGAAGTTTGATTGAAATCCTTTTGTTGGATTCTAGTAAATTAAATCATGTGTCCCCAGAGCCAAATGGTTCTTCATGCACAGGCCCTGTTGGCTAAGAGGGAAAAGCAACTCTGAGGAAGAGAACAAGAAATAACCAGACATTTCAGTATCACTCAAAACACACCTTGTCAGCACGAGGTTCATCCCTGCCTCTAACAATGCCTCTCTCCAATCTATGTGGTTCAAACACAGTTGGTCTGTGATCTTCATAACCTCTATAACCCTCCTGCCTTCCACCATGGTCATGTTCATGGTGTCCATTTTGATCATAATGTTCTGGATGCGGTCTGTGACCCAGGTATGCCCTCTGTAACTCTGTTCTGGGTTCATAAGGTGTAGCTGGTCTTGCTCCTTGAGGAATATCACGGTGTATGTACCTAGAATCTGGTGGAACATTTCTCGGGATCTCTCCAGGAGGTAATCGTCTGTCATAAGACAGACCTCCTGGTGATCTGGTATAGTGATCTGGGGATCTGTAGTACACATGTTCAGGCTCTCTGCTGCTTTCCCCAAAATGACCTTGATGAACTCTGCTATCAAAATTTCTATGTGAGTCATAAAATCCAGGAGTTTGCCATCTACTGTCCGACACCAAATGTCCAGAAGATGGGATGTGACTGCCATGCAAGTGTGAGGAATCATGGTAAGAAAAACTGGTATAAGGATCGTGGACATGACCCTTGTGCTGGCCGACAGAGGGGCCTGCCTGCGAAGGAGAGGTACTGTATACTGTTGGTGCTGAGCCAAAAGGGTGAGAAGGTGTGCTTGACAACAAGGTGTTGCCAGTAAAATGTGGATCTAAGTGAGCGACTCGCAAAGTGGACGATGAGGATATCAGTGGGGCACCTGATGCCTGTAAAAAAATATGTTATTCTTAATTATTTTCGAATACTTTTGAACTTGCAAATAATTGTATGATCTACTTCGTAACTTATGCAGGTACTGAAATTAGAATTTTAGTTGTCATTTCCATTTCGAGTGATACGTTTCAGAAGTGTGAAAAATAACACGTAAATGCAAGTTGCCAACAATGTGTGACTATTTGGACAGGATGTGCAATCAGTTTACATGTACATGTACATGTACATGTCAGCTTACATTCATACATGTACATACTAGGTTTATGCAATTTTCTAACATTTTAGTCACCCAAAAAATTCAATACAAAATTATAAATGCCCATATCTAAATATATAAATAGATGTACTGCACTACAATGCACTGCACTGTACAACACAGCAGTGCACTGCACAACACTGCACTGCACTGCACTGCACTGCAATGCAATGTACTGCACAGCACTGCAATGCACTTGCACTGCACTATACTGCACTGCGCTGCAATGCTTGTCACTGCATTGCACTGCACAGCACTGCAATGCAATGGCATCTCTGCACTGCACTACAGTACAATACAGCCTCTGCAATGCTTGGTACTGCACTGCACAGCACTGCACTGCATAGCACTGCTCTGCACTGGCAGCTCTGCACTGCACTGCACAGCACTGTACTGCATAGCACAGCACTGCACAGCACAACACTGCACTGCACTGTACTGCATTGTACTGCACAGCACTGCACTGCACCATATTGCACAGCACAGCATTGCACTGTACTGCGCTGCTCTGCAATGCTTGGCACTGCATTGCACTGCACAGTACAGCACTGCAATGCAATGGCATCTCCGCACTGCACTGCACTACACTGCAGCCTCTGTAATGCTTGGTACTGCACTGCACAGCACTGCACTGTATAGCACAGCACAGCACTGCTCTGCACTGGAAGCACTGCACAGCACTGTACTGCATAGCACAGCACTGCACAGCACAACACTGCACAACACTGCATAGCACAGCACTGCTCTGTACTGGCAGCTCTGCACTGCACTGCCCTACCACAGACTGGATATGTAAAGTACTTACACCTCCCATTGACACATTCCTGTTCTGCTGTTGACTTAGTCTATAATTCTCCAACTCCTCCTTCCATCTTGGGTACATCTTATTGATGTAATTTTCATATTGTTGCTGTAAGTTCAACAGGTACAAGAAAAAAGAAGTCCTGAGTTTAGTATAAACAATATCTGACTATCTGGAAATATCTGTACAGTTATTATAATATATATAATATGTACATGTTTTTTCTAATCCTCACTAGTTAGTGGCTGGTGTAAATCTATGCTGGCAGGACAAATTAAAAAAATTTAAATACCAACAATTACAGGTGCCGAAAATAGAACATCTCAGCTGGGGTTTCAAAAGGAAGGAGATGTAAATTCATCAGCTACATTGTGAAGAAAAAGCAAAACAACTGCAGGTCAGACAACATTAACATGGACACTATAATGGTACCAAAGGTAGGGTAGACCCATCGAGAATGACAGCAGAATAGGAAAGAGAAAGAGCTGGTTGGTGGACATGGAGTGAAAAGTCCTACTGTACATTGAAGTGGTTGACAGAGCCGGTCGGCAGCATATTTCAAAGGCCTTGTGTACCACTTCACATGAAGAGGATAGGTTAAGATGTTAGAGGAACTGTTATCTGATCTGCCTTCACTGTTCCTTGATTCAAGTTTTGGTATGAGAGAGGGTATGGAGGCACCTTGTAAGCTTTAAGCCTTTCTGTTTTCACAGCCAACAAAGCAGCATGTTGCTCCACTCTTTCAAAATCTTTCAGCAGCTCTCTGTTTCTTTCCTTGCTCCTTTTTTCGTGATCACAGATTTTCTTCCACTGAACTTCTAGCCTGTTTGCTTCCAGTTTACTTCTACATTAAAAAAGGAACAAAACAAATCAGAAATGGGTGTGAGGCATGGTGACCTAATAGTAAGTGAGTTGGTCGATAGAGCCATCAGTGTTCAAGGTCAAGTCAAGGCCTCAGTGTCTGGGAATTCAAAGCCTGTGTCAAAATGTTTTTTTCCCTGGGAACCCCCACTGGGGGACACCCAGGGCAAGCTGGGGGTTTTCGCCTCGTTTTCACTTGATTTAGGTCCCCGGTAGTTGGGGAATGCACTTTTTCTTTTTTTTTCAGGGCTTCGTTATACAATGCGCATTATGATGATGTTTTGAGTTTACTTGGAGAGGCACGGTTGCCTAATGGTTAGTGCACTCGTCTCCGCATTGAGCGGTCCGGTTTCAAGTCTCTAGCCGGGGCACTGCGTTATGTTCTTGGGCAAGACACTTTACTCTCACAGTGCCTCTCTCCACCCAGGTATATAAATGGGTACTGGCAAATTTACTGCTGGGGGGTAACCCTGAGATGGACAAGCATCCCATCCAGGGGGGAGTAGAAATACTCCTAGTCGCCTCATGCTAAAGAAACCGGAGATAAGCCCCAGCCTGATGAGCCATTTAGGCTCACATGCAGATTTTACCTTTGAGTTTACTTACATTTGCTGACTAGAAGTCAGCTGTGAAACAAAATTTGCATCGTATAAACCAGGTCTTTCAGCTGTACCAGAAGCTTTCATTGTTTCATTCCTGTGGACAAAAGGTACTAATTAAGCTAAATTATTAAAATTTTATCAACTAAACACTGCTGAGCCGGCATTGTTGCTGCCCACAAGAAAGTTTGCTTGGTGCTTTAATTAGGTTCCAATTAAAGGTCGCCAACACAAAATCGATCGCGTCCGTTGCCACGGCTAACCTCCCCAGCTATTTCGTGCGATCAAAGCATATCACGCAACCAAAATACTCTTATAGTATCGATCGTACCTTGCGACATGACAAATACACAGACTGGTAAACCTAGAAGAAATTGTACTCTTGTTTCTTGGTTTTACCAAAACATTCATCCGCCATTTTTCCAAATCTCAGACTATAACCATATATGGTAAATAGTCTGTCCTAGTCCCTCACGCAGTCAATAAAAATGACTAGCAACGAACGCCTTGTCGAAAGTTGAATACGGAAACAAAGTCATGGTCGTGTTGGCAGTGATAGTGGAAGGAACGCGTGACGAAGCCCAAAGGGAGGCAACAGTCGAGAATACATGAAATATTCATTCTTACTGATGCCAGTTGTGTCCGAAAATTATTGAAGTACTGTGTATTTTATTTAACCTGAGGTCTTAAATGTCTTCCAGTGAAGGTAAACGCATAGTTTTTGTGTGAATATATATTGCCAGGCCTGGAATCAGGGGTATCTTTAAGCTTGTATCTACCCTGGAGACTTCATGTGCAATAACTAAGCTTATTGCATTCTGTTCATGACGCAGTCAAGATGTCTTAACAGCTAAAAATTTTGTTCATTGCAGATAAACCTCCACCAGACAAAGCAGATGAAAACACCCGTGGAGCGACAGGAGGACAAGAAGAAGACAAACAGGAAGAAGATGGTAATTATTACAACAATATAAAGGGGTGGCTGATGGTCCTTCAAAACATAGTCTGTTCTTAGGGTCACGATTTCTTTTGCAAGGCCTAATGAAGTCTTGGCTTCGACTGACAGAAAAGATGTCTTGCAGAGTATCAGATTACTGTTGGATTTATACTAGAGACAGATCATACATCTTGGAAAAACTTGACCAAAGAAAGGCTCATTTGATAATTTGTCTGTGTCTAAATATGGGGCAAACAGACAAATCAGCCATCCCTGAAAACTATAGCAGCAGTTTGTCTTGACTACCATGGATAATTCACCTGGATGGTACATGTAGATCTGTCTGTGTGTCCAATATACACAGCCAAACTGTTTAGACAACCTACCGTTCTTTGCCCAAGCTCATTTCAAACAGATGATCCATTTCTAGTGCTTATATTAGATATACTAGGTGGATTATCAATCCCTAGTATAATTCAAGACATTGATTTATCACCCCACTCCTGCTGTCTCCCACACATTGCCTGATTTCAAGCCGAGGGGGACAAGGTATGAGTCAGTCAATTATGCGCTTAGCAACTAGGTATCCACATAGTAAGAAAGTGCACACCAAGCTTTACAAAATCCCCAAGTTTAGTGTTAATAGACCCAATATTAAGCGAGATATAGCCATTTAAAAACGTCAAAGTTTACAAAGAAATGTTTGGTATCTGGACGCTGCGTCCAGATGAACAAACATTTTTTTGTAATTTTGACGTATTTAAATTGCTGTATCTCAGTCAAAACTAACCCAATTAACATCAAACTTGGGGATTTTGTAAATCTCGGTGTACTCTTTCTGACTTTGTGGATCAATAGTTGCTAATCCCATAATGTACAGACTTGTACCCGGTCCCTTTTGGCTTGAAATCAGGCAATGCCTGTGATATTAGGAGAATAACACTGAGAGCAGATACCCTTCATTTCAGTATATGTACATGTATGTACTGCTAATAACTCCATATCTTCTTCTTTGTCTCCCATCTAATATGCTGCAACAGCATGCCTCCTAACCTAAGACACATCTTTATCTTTGTTGCAATTCAGTTTTCATGCCAACATGCTAACTTGAGCCTTATGATTAAATGGCCAGCAATAGGGTATACTGGTAAGAGCAATTTTAGAGGTCTTATTAGGTTTTCTGCAAAAAGCATGGACGTGGTCACCATTTTCTGTTGATGCAAGACGCTGCTCTCATTTCATTGTGCCTCTCACGTGAACTGGTGTTTTCTATAGCATCTCATCCAGGGGTCCAGTCACTGTGCTTACATATTGCAGGAACCTGCACAAGCTCCTTAGGCGTACTTGCTGGGGGGGGGGGGGGGGTGGCTGTAGCCCTCCCAAATTTTGGGCAATCCAGATTTTTTGGGCAGCAAGAGAAATTTGGGCGAGGCAACTTGGGAGAAGTTTTTGGGCAAATGGTTCACTGCCCTCCCTGGCAAAAAATTACTCTCTCACAGTGTGGGCTCAAGCATACAATATAGATTGTGTCTTAGCCTGCGTGCAGCCGTCTCCTATTTCCTAAAGCGGAAAAGTGACGTCTGCGAAACTGCGCCGTTAATCGTGTTCCAGTATCCTGCTGTTTCTCCAGAATCTGGGGACCGCTCTCTCATTGGTTGCTTTGACAGTAGGCATTGTTAGAATCAACCTTGATTGGCTGTCATTGTAAATTATGCGTTGTGTTTTCATTAACATGCAAGAGGAAAACATTAACCATAACTCACATGTGATTTTGTGCAGTTCATTTCACTTGTTGTGAATCACAACTACAGGAGTCTGGTTCAAAGTAGAGGAGAATTTCAAAGTGACAAAGTCCGCTCTGTACAGTTTGCTGTATACTCAAGATCCCTGTGTATCAAGCAATCGATGCGTTGGAAAGCTACGGAAGTGACCCGCAGGGATTATTATGAAAGATCGAAGACGAAATCTTACATGAAAGCGGTTATAAATCTTTCAAGGCTGAGCTGCTAGTGAATAAGGAGTTCCAAACACTTGGAATAAACAGTGTGGAATCCTCGAAGGGCAAGTACTTTTTGGAAGAATCGCTTTCGTGATCATATACTAAGTTGACAGGCTGCCGTATATAACTCTTGCAGTTCCTGACATTTGTCTCAGGTGAAACTCGTTTCTGAGCTATTTCACTTTGTGTGTTTTTGAATGCTTGTTATATTCTGTATAATTAGTTGGAACTTCAACTCAAACAGTCCCGTCCGACTCAGTAATTTAGCAAATATTTAGCTGAGGTCACAGGTCTTCACCATTTCTTTAACCCTGTGAATTTTTTTTCTGACACTTGGAAGATCATGAGCTGTAATTTGCCATATGTTTTGCTACTCACTGTCTTTGCTAGTACTGTTTTTCTGTTTTATTTCTATTGCTTAAGCTCTGTAAATTGATTCTATTTGATTGAGCGAAATTCTTGAATTAAAGCTATAATTTATGCTAAATTTAATCTCGAACAGCAGGATACTGGAACACGATTAGTGACGCCGTTTCGCAGACGTCACTTTTCTGGTTTAGGAAATAGGAGACGGCTGCACACAGGCTAATTGTGTCTTTACTTTATGAGGCAAATCACCCACCTGCTACCGTACCTTTTTGTTATTCCCTGGTAGAAATCCTATGTAGGATCCTGTTAGGATCCTAACAGAATCCTAACAGGATCCTGACCCAGGATCCTGTTAGGATTCTGTTAGGATCCTGTTAGGATCCTAACAGAATCCTAACAGGATCCTGACCCAGGATCCTGTAAGATCCTATGTAGGATCCTGTCTAAGATCCTATAGGATCCTGTAGGATCCTACAGGATCTTAGTCAGGATCTTGTAAGATCCTATAGGATCCTGTGTAAGATCCTATAGGATCCTGTAGGATCCTAAATAAGATCCTGTAGGATCCTACAAGATCCTATAGGATCCTAATTAAGATCCTATTAAGGATCCTGGTGATTTTGTAGGATCTTACACAGGATCCTGGTGATTTTATAGGATCTTATACAGGATCCTGGTGATTTTATAGGATCTTATACAGGATCCTCGTGATCTTGCAGGATCTTACACAGGATCCTGGTGATTTTGTAGGATCTTACACAGGATCCTGGTGATTTTGTAGGATCTTACACAGGATCCTGGTGATTTTATAGGATCTTACACAGGATCCTGGTGATTTTGTAGGATCAAAATAAATGTCAAGTGTTCACGGTTTGAGTGTCCTCACTGTAATTAAGTGTTACGAACAGGCTCCATTTATTGTGCTCAATTTGTTTCTTGGTTGGCCTGATAATAAAGATTTGTGACCTTTCATGCAAAAATGATGATCGGAATGCCATTTCCAAGCCGTTTGGGAGCCATTAGAAAAAAATTTGCATCCGAATGGTTTGGGACATTCGCTTAAAAATATTTGCACATGTTAAGAATACTGATAAACCTGTTTGAACTTTTGATGCAGCCTTTTGGCAACCTGTTCGAAAGCCGTTCGTCTCACTTGTTTAACAGAAAGCCATTAGTGTACATTGTTGTGTGAAAGGTCACATTTGGTTGACTGAGCTCAGTCAGTCTGTATGGGAGAATCTTGACCTTGGTGATGAATTCATACAGTACCTCAATGCATTTGGCCTGTGCTGATCACGATTCTCCCACACAGACCTCCTTCTAGGTTAATAAGAGCTATTAATTATCTTATCTTTGTTTTGTTTCTTTTTAATTAAGTGATGTAAAATGTGGTGAATAAACATTGAATTGAATTGAAGTGTTGTATACAGTATAAAAGTACTTAATCTTGAGAGTGAGAGTCTGAAACATGACAAAGGTGGCCATTGGTTCACATTGATGAGATGATAAAATTTTATATTGTACTGCAGTGTGTAACAAGGTTTTCTGATAAAATGTCAGGATAACTGTACTACGAGAGATATATTTCATCCAAAAATTTACTTTTTCCCCCTAAACAAGTCCCATCTGTAAAAGAAAGGTGAAAACATATTAGGTTTCGTTGGGACCACAAAATTATGCTAACTTCTTAGGTTTAAATTTCTTAAAGTATTAGGGCAACTTAAGATTGTTTAAATATTCTGTTAGATTCTTGTTATTAGTTAATTTCTTTTTTTTTACACCTGCTGTTTTGTGCTGTATATATTGTTGTGTAATTTCTTAAAGTATTAGGGCAACTTAAGATTGTTTAAATATTCTGTTAGATTCTTGTTATTAGTTAATTTCTTTTTTTTTTACACCTGCTGTTTTGTGCTGTATATATTGTTGTGTAATCCAATAAATAAATAAAAAAGACATCCTTGTTACAGTGCACAGTAGATGTTACAAGTCTTTTCACCTCCTTTTAAAATCCTATAAGATTCTGTCAAAAATTCCAGTTATGATTCTCCTAGATTCTTTTAACATTTTGATAGGACACTGTAATATCCTGTTAATTATGATGATGGAAGTAGGTAAGCCCCAAGACATTCTATCAATATGTTTTGTAAGATCTTGCTAGGATCTGCTAAGTTTCTGTCAAGATCCTTTGGGTTGAGTGTCAGTAATTTTTTATGTGCACATAAAAAATTACTGACACTCAACCCAAAGGATGCGGGGAAGTGAAGATTGTCTGCAGGGAGGACTCGTGGTTAATAATATTCCTTGACCAGGACTGTGAAATTTTAGCTTTTGAATTTCTTCATACAAGTTTCATTTCAAAAGTTCTGCTGTTAACAACAGTCTGTTGTGTAATTGATGACCAAGCATTGGACTGACAATTAATATAATAAAATTATTTTTGTCTGCTGTCTGAGCAGAAAGTTATTTCTGTTTTGGATCCTGGCTATACTAGGGTCTTATTTTAGGATCCAAGCAACTGAATTGAGCTAGGATCCTCATCCCATCTAGGATCCTGCCCAGGTTCCTAACCCTATTTAGGATTCCTGGCTAGGATCCTAACCCTAATTAAGATCCTTCCTAGGATCCTAATCCTATTTAGGATCCTGGTAGGATCCTAATCCTATTTAGGATTCCTGGCTAGGATCCTAACCCTAATTAAGATCCTTCCTAGGATCCTAATCCTATTTAGGATCCTGCCTAGGATCCTAATCCTATTTAGGATCTTACAGGATCCTGTAGGATCCTGCAAAATCCTACAGGATCCTACATAGGATTTTTACCAGGGTTGATACATGAAATTCTTTTCTTGGTTTACATTTTTGCATGTTATCAAAAATTGTCTTGCTCAGTTTACTGGGGAGTACCTTCCTCACCTGATCCCTAGCTCCCCTTAGGTTATACATAGATCAGAGTGTGCACAGTGTGGTCAATTTCCGAAATCCAAAAGATGAAAGCAATGGTCACAATGAGAGATCAAATGCCATTCCTGTGTCTATTCAATTTAAATTTAGCTTCAGTGGGTTTTCTGGAAAAACTGCTGGCCACATTTAAAGTGGGATCAAGTGATGAAACTTTGCCAGAAAAAGAGAAACCAGAACAGTTATTAGAGAATGTGACATTTGAAGGAGTTGCCGACTACATTAAAAAAGCGCATTGTGAGTATAAGCTATGCAGCAGGTATTGTATTTATTACCAGTAGGCAATATTTATCTATTTATCTATTTAATTAACACCACCACCACAATAAAACAATGCACAGATCTCTATAGATTTTTCTAAATTCACTCAAAATACTATCACCTATCACCTCCTGCGATTCCCTACTATAGTCAGAAAATGGTCATCCGTTACCACTAACCGATTGCCGTAGAAAAGAAAATTAGTGATACCCATTGCACTCAGAGGTGAACACTTCAGATCGTCATCATTGGTGGTGTGGTGTGGTCTTTGTTAGCGTTCAAAGGTGGGATTGTACTATCGAAATGATCCTGGCTGGTAAGTATATTCTCTAGTACAGAATTAGTTCATCAGAACATCAAAATGTTTTAAGATAAATCGTTGGGCTCAATGGGAGGCAAAAATAATTTATTGAGCATTTATATGAGAATGAAACTTGTATTCCTTTATCCAGGCGTGGTAAGTTTGTAGGTTATGATTTTTTACATCTCTTCTGTTGCCATGATTATAGCAATACTTTCATTGTTTACCACATGTACAGTAGACTCGTACAAAGAATTAGAATCCATTATCTCAAACATTAGTAAATACACTCAGTAGCTATTATATTTTTTTGCCGGCCTATCTTATCTTTTCAATTGTGACTTATTTATCTACATCTCATAACCGACTATGTTGCCAACCTCAATTAATTACAGAGCTAGCTGTTTCTGTAGATCTATCCTGTTTTCGTATTTAATTATTACTTATTTGCATTTTTAGTGTGTATTCTTCTTTTTCTTTTTTTTTCTTTCCTGGTTATCTTGGCCCGCCTCAATTAGCGTTACTACCTGCGGAGCCAGGAGATTAAGTCCAAATTCTGAAGTAATAAAATATTGTTGTTGTAGTAGGTCTCCTTTTGGGTCTTTAACTGCTTGAATTATTACATTTGGCCAGTGACGGTATTGATTCATGAATTTAATACTCATGGAACTCATCTATTGCTTTTTCTCACAAATAGCTACTTAAATTTTTTTCTTTTCTTTTTCTTTTCTCAAAAGTGCCTGATGTATTGCCATTCGGTCTTTGTTGGAATTTATGAGTTTATTATTTAATGTTGTGCTCGTCTATTCCATCTATGCTCAATGCTTCTTCTCACCAACCACAAATAAAAAAGTGTATTCTGTAGGTTGTACTAGAGTTTATTTTGCTTCTCGTAAAAGTGCCTGTTGTGAATAATGGCCTGTGAGAAAGTAAATTAATTTTACATTCAAACATGTAATATTAAACCCTTTAAGCCCCAGAGGCATTCTTTCTTTTTCTAAAATGGTAAACGTAGATCCAAAGACCACAAGTAATATGCCAGTTGAAAGGTATTGTTTGCGGCATGTCCAGAATCACCACAACAGACATACAAGATGTCACAGATTGAAATGAAGAGTCTCCAAAATGAAAAAAGAAAACAATCAAAAATACCTTATTCCTTGTATTTACTGGGTATACCCCTAAACAGTAGCTTAATTTGCAGCTGTTGGTGTGTGGGTTTTATCAGATATTCACTTGGCCATAAAAGAGTAACAGACAAAAGTTGCAAAACATGAGGAGGTGGTTAATCAAGTCTGATATAGGAAGGGGTTTGATTTTGTGCTTCCAAAATGCAAATCTCTCAGAGATATTTTTGGTGTCTAAATTTAATACATATATTAAGCTTATAAGTAAATATAAAAAATATTTAGAGATGATTTAAGCCACGTGTCCAGTTCTTCTCCCAAGGGGTTGCTTCAACCCCAAAATCTTCCCTTTCTTTAGATTAAATCAATTGCAAGTACAGTTTGGATTGAGTTTATGGATATGATTGCACCAAAACGTGATGCTGTCTTGTATTGTTAGTTTATACTTTTGCAATGCTAAGAAAGTATTAAAAATGTTATTTACGGACAGTATTGCATTGCGCATCTTTACTGTGCAGCATTTTACGTGCGATTAGAACACGCAGTTTGTGCATATCAACAATACGGTGGCTTTTTCTTTAGGGATTTGCTCATGAGCAAGAAAAATCTCGTAAACAAGCATGGTGACCTATATTTTTATTACAGAATTTTGGTTTACTAATTATCATCTTTAAGTTAAAAAAATAAAAAGAAAAATTTTTTCAAAAATCGTTCCTCGAGGATGCCAATTATAGCCTTGGAAACAAGGACTCAAGGTACGTTTTTGTGTTGGTATCATTTAAATTCTTCCATATAATTGAGACTTAGTAGCTATCAAGTTTTTGCCAAGTATTCGATTAATAATCTGTCTTTTCAGGTACCACAAAATTTACCATGAAACGATAATTTAGCACACATGATTAGCATAAATGGGATAACATTAATTGGCCCATCATATCTCTTTTGTGAGCATGGTGACCTACCTTTTTTACTGTATTTTCGAAACAGTCTTTGGGAGGGAACATTCAGGGAAAGTCAAGAAAATTGTTGGACAACTTTTATTTCTGAGGAATCACCTTAATGGGGGGCTCAAAGTGTATATCAATCCATTAAGTATCAAGTGGAGGGGAGATCAAAGTTTAGTTGCTTTTCATAATTATGTGTGAATGGAAGGTGAACAAGCTGTGTGTTAAATGGTCACATGTGATACTTGACTTTGATTAATATTTAGGTAAAAATATCATTGTCATGACTGGGGCAGGCATCTCAACTGCAGCAGGAATTCCAGACTTCAGATCTCCAGGCACTGGTCTTTATGATAACCTGCAAAAGTACGACTTACCCCGCCCCGAGGCAGTATTTGAGATCAGTTTCTTCAGGGTAAGCTTAGGAAGTCAATCTTTAAGTTTGCTGTCTCTTTTTCCTGGCAATAATATATCTATAAGACAGTATATACCGGTATACGTACATATGTAATAACAGCTTGCATTTGCCAGAGCTCACAGACGGGTTGGTTCTGTCATGAATTGCTAGCTAAAATTTAAAGGGGAGATGTTTTCAACTCTTTGCTTTCTGACTGGTGCTACATGAGAGCAGCCAACCTACTGAAAGTCTTATTCAAAGCTCTGTAGATCGGTATAGTCTGACTTTGCAATTTGTTGTTTTTTTAGTCAAACCCAGAACCATTCTTCACATTAGCGAAGGAGCTTTACCCTGGAAAATTCAAAGTAAGTTTGATAATTATTATTGAGATTATAGAGCCAAATGATACACTTCGAGTATCAGTCAGTCAGTCAATCAGTGATTCTTTACCACAAATTTGCGCTCAAGTTATTTAGTAAAACAGCAAACGAAAAAAGAGAAATAAGTGGTGAGGAGGGCTCATACTAAGAGGTCCCCCCCTTGATACATGAAAATTCAATTTACTTGGCAAGACTGTGCTTACATGACAGATTCAGACATATCATAGCTTTAATTAATTGTCAATTTGGTTATTTGTTCTATTTTCGAGTTTTGCATATTTTGATTAATAATTTATTGAAAAAAAGGAAGATAGACTGTAAAGCATTCCATATTTCATGGAATACTATATCACAACAGTTCTGAAAATATAATTTTTAAATCAATTTTTAAGTTATTGATATTCAGTGTATAATCATTTTTAGTATGATAAAACCACATTCAAATTCATTGTTCTGTAAATAAAATTGTTTTATTAATAATAATTTAAATTGTACCATACATAATTTTGGTATTTTTTACAAGTTTTTTTTATCTATTTTTAACTTCAGTGTCCCGATTTATTGGTTATCGTACTGCTATGTCAGCTGATACTTAAATAGAAGTTTTATCTATCATATCTTATTTGTTGTTGTTAATCAAATAAATGCTTCAGAGGTATTTTGATTTCCATGATTTTTCTAATGATTTATTTTCATCTGACCTTCAGCCTACAATCACACACTATTTTATCAAATTATTAAATGACAAAGGGATGTTGCTACGCAATTATACTCAGGTAAAATGGCCGGCATAAATTTATTTAAAATTAATATGGAATAAATATATTTTTATGAAAACTTTGACAGTAATATAACAGGAATTAAGATATTGCCTTACATAAACTACAGATGTAGTATGGTTATGTAAACCTGCTCAATTGTTTTATTAATTATTTTTCTTGTGGACTGTAGGTTATCCCGCAAACACAGAGTGACATATTTTCAGCTGTCGCTGGTGGAGACAAGTGACAGCGGAAAATACATCTGCATTTGTAATAGTAATAGGACTGAGTGGAGTACAATTCAGGAAGTAATCAGACGAGTAATTTGAAATCGGCTGAGCATGCAGTGCAAGGCCAATTTGAAATTGGATACTGGGTACCTATAATTGGATACCCATGTGATCAGTGCTGATTATGCGACAAATAGATGCACGCAGAACCAATTACATATTAATAATACATTGTTTTATTTTTAGAATATTGACACTCTAGAACGTGTGGCTGGTGTTCCAGAAATGAAACTAGTTGAAGCCCATGGATCATTTCATACAGCACACTGCTTGGAATGTAGAAAGGAATACAGTCATGAATGGATTAAAGGTCAAATACGTTAGATCAATAATAATAACAAGCAATCAATTCACCAATGCCCAGAAAGGTTAATATGAAACTTGTAAAAGCATATATAGCAAATCTAAAAGATGTTTCAACCAAAAATCTTTGATCTCTATCAGTTGATTGAATTCAAGTATAACAGTGAAATATGGCCCCAAACTGTGCAGATACAAAAAGCTTTATAACACTCCCTATGCTAACTTATGATGGATGCTGTGTCATGGTGGATCATGCTATTTAATAGTGGTCATTTATATTTAAGAGAATTTGGACTGTATTTTATTTTTTGTGATGCTGTCTTTGAAAAAAATTGTGGTATTATGTATATTTTTCTCTCAGATGAAGTGTTTGCAGACAAGGTTCCACGTTGTCCTGACTGTGAAGGAGTTGTTAAACCAGGTTGGACAAATCAAAATCAAAAAATTGAATTTTATGCAACACATTATGTTTGATGTATTATCTGAGAATAATTAGAAGCTTGGCTGCAGGAACCTGTGATGTTTACATGTATGTCAGGGATGGCAAAAATCTCACAGAATTTGTGCCAGGTCAAATTTTGAAGGTCTAACTAGTGCGTATACTCTGTCTCAATTTGTTATTTGAGGTGTCATTGTCTAAATTTTCTTTCCAAAGCAAGGGAGGTTTCCTGTTACTGCTCTAGTGACAACTGTTAATCTTATTCATTGAAATGTTCATTTCTTTATACAGACATAGTGTTTTTTGGTGAATCTCTGCCTGATGTTTTTAAGAAGTGCATTCCTCAGGTAATGGCATGATACACTGTATCACATTTGTCTACATTAACCCCATTGATTTATAGGCCTTATCTCATAGACCCAAGCGATCTATCAAAATCACTGATCATTTCACCTGTACCTCAGCCAATGCCATCTACTGTATAACTTGCACTCTTTGCAAAAAGTTATACATCGGCGAAGCAGGGAGACGACTTGGCGACCGTTTCCGAGAACACCTTCGTGACGTAGAGAAAGACGACAAAAATGCATCGAAACCGGTCGCGAGACACTTCAATCTCCCAAATCATTCTAAGCAACATATGGCAGTCTGCGGCCTTTCCCTTCACCAAGGAAACACGGAAAGCCGTAAAACTCTAGAACAAAAATTTATTTTTCAAATCGGCACTCTTAATCCTCACGGTATCAACGAACGCTTTTCATTCAACTAATTTATTCCGAAGTTTTCACGTTACCAGGCACCAGCCAATAGCGAAGCTCCATCTTTCTGTATATAAAGACACACGACGCACAATATTCCTTGATTCGCTCCGACGAAGGGCTAACGCTCGAAACGTCAGCTATTGAATCTCTTCACGGTGGCCAATTGACATTATCAACCCAGTTGATAAAACCAAATTATATTGTTATACTTCCCACCGACGCAGCACTACAGTTTCTTTAGAAACTTACCCCCTCTTATCTCATAGAACTCTGCATTCGTTGCTTGCCTATGAAAATCTAAGACATGCCCCTTAGGAGTTCAGTCCAATGTCCCTCAAATCCCGCAAACTGTGGGAATACAATGATCAAAGCATGATATTTCCACATTAAACATATACCTTCCAACTCTCACGCATTAGGCACGAGGGTCAAAAACATTGATCTCAAAGCAAAAATGGACATGTAAATGACGGTACTTTACCTGGATTCTCTGCGTTTAGAAGGAAGCACTTGGGACAACATTTCGATGACGATGACACTGAGACCTGAAAATGTTCCGAGTGTCTTCAGAAATGTTCGGAACGACCTCGGGAATCTTCAGACAACTTTGCAAAGGATCAGGTCGTCTTCCCGAGAATCCTGATCTCGCGCTTTCGACTCGAAAAAAGTTGGAAGGCATAGAAACGAACCCAGAGCATCAGACTCTCTACACGGCCTTACGCTCACAACACGACCTTAACCTTGCGTCTCTTTAATATAAATTCAATTATTTTATATTGCGTATTGTTCACTTCGCAGTCCTTCAGAGAAATGCAAAGATGTTGCCATCTCATTCTTTACCGTCTCAGTGATCTGTTTCCTGTTTTTACAGGACATGCCCAAGTGCGACCTACTGATAGTGATGGGCACTTCACTGGTTGTGCAACCATTTGCTTCCTTAGTAGACAGGTAAGCATCGTCCAGCTCAGGGTATACTGCAGGCCACCCTCTGTGCGTGTGACAAGAGACTAAAAACCTAGCCGAACATTCAAGGTCAATTAGACACTTCTCAGACTTCTGCAGAGGTACTTTTTTTGGGGGTAAATCTGTGGCTTGTTGTATTGATTGCACTGAAGGTTCATTTTGAAAAGTGTATTTTTTAACTGTTGGTTACTGGCATTGTTTCTGCATTGTATTTAGAGTTCCAGAAACAACTCCAAGACTGTTAATAAATAAAGAGAAATGTGGACATCAGGTGAGGGTGAATTTTAGTTTTTCATTTTTTACTGACTTTAAATAACTCTAACCCTAATGGAGAGTACAGGTTTCGCCAGAGATGACGTATAGAAAAGACCGAGGACCGATAATGACCAACAGAAAGTAAAGCCAATGATACACGGTTCAACATTTGTTGAGCAACAAATGTTGCGACTGGGGTCAACAAGTGTTGAACAGTGTATCATGTGTTGTTGAACGTTGAAATATGCCATTCAATGTGTTGAACTTTGTTGAACGAAAATAGAGCTTGGCTCTACTCCGTTCAACAAGTTGCCGTTTGTTGAACGACTTGGGAAAACGCAAAAACGTTTCAACAAGTCGCAACGACTTTTAACATTTGTTGATCAACAAAAGTTGAATGATGTTGAACCGTGTATCATTGAATTGGCTAAGAGTAGATATAAGCAGAAAGAGGAAGGATAAAAAGGACGGGATTCTGACCGAGGACCCCAAACACTTCTGAAAATGCGTAACTGTAGCAAAATATTCTCCCAATAAGAAATTTAATGAACGAGGTTTACCAGCTTTCTAATCTTCAAATTTCAGATCTTGCAGCATCGTTATAGAGACTATCCTGATGATTGTAAACTTTAAGTATATTAAATAATTCAACAGCGGGTGTACATGAAAGTGAGAAATGATCTTCGCAATGAATTTAGTGAATATAGAAGCCTGAAAAGTAGAGCATCGCACCGGGATCGCGGAGGTCACAGGTTCGGAATTTTTTCAGACTTCTTGATATTCCCATTGCTTAAATTGGAAATTCACTGCGATTACCCGGCATTTCTCACTTTCAGAGACTATCCTGTTTTTCTTTTCCCAGCCTGATTTCTTCATGTTGTTGATGGGTGGCAGTAGTGGTTTCCGATTCGATAGCGAGGATAATTACAGGTATTCTGTGCCAACAGCTGTATTTATTTTATTTCATGGCGTGAAGGCCAAAGCCAATATAAAGAAGACGGGAAATCTGTTGCATTAATTAACAATTATCCTGCAAAATCGCGCGGAATATCGCCTGATACTTAGCCGACGTGGCCGTAGGCCGGTTGGCTAAAATCAGGCGATATTTCGCAAGATTGAGCAGAATAATTGTTTTATTATTCAATAAATTGTCAACGAAGAGCATTTTACAGCTAGAAAAGTTGCCGTTATGCGGCGCTTTGCGAGACTTCTACCGAATTATCATTACTTGACGTATATCGCGGAATATCTGTCAGCTGCAATTGACGGATATTGAAAGCATAATGACCATATATGTTCAACGTAAGAGCTGTATGCAACGCCACAATTTTCCGCCACAACATGCCGCGTCCGTTTTTCCCGCCAAAAATTCCCCGCGGAAAGAAAGTAAGTACCTCGCGTTTGTAACTTAGGCCGAAGTTATTAAAATTGTATTAACACAATTTAATACCCTGGAACAGGCTTGGTATCTTTTTTCAACTTTTCTAAATCATGAACAAACTCAGAAGCAATGCAGCTCCTAAGATACTGTTACATTGTAAGATTCCTGTTGTGAATATGTGTGTTTGTGTTGTAGAGATGTCATGTGGCAAGGCACAACAGATGATGGTTGTGTAGCTTTGGCTGACTTGCTGGGATGGAAGGTGTGTGTATCGTAATTTTACGAGTAAATACATGCTTTGAACATTAACGCTGGATTAAAAGATAGCGAAAGTCTAGCTGAGTCTGCGGTCAAACAACAGCAAGACCTTGGTTGAACGTTGAACTCTTGTACTGAGCCAAACAAAATGGGCGATGTAGCAGCTCTCGTAAGGTCTCGCATGAATGGCTCAATATCGTGCGTGAAAACAATAGAACAAACAGCAGGAACAATGCCCCTGGCCCCTAAAACAATAGCACCTGTTACACTAGAGGACCAGTAGAACAAAAATAAACAACAGGAACAATGCCCCTAGCCCCCAAAACAACAGCAACTGTTACACTAGAGGACCAGTAGAACAAAAACAAACAACAGGAACAATGCCCCTAGCCCCCAAAACAATAGCAACTGCTACCAGTAGAATTACAAGCTTACGAGAGCTGCTACACTACCGAACAAAATCAGTCTGGGGGAACAAATACCAGTTGATGACGAAATCCCGCCTCCGAGACGGGACTGAGCCCATGCACGGTGTTCGTCCCTGAAGTTGCTAAGCAACATGACGTGTTTGCACGCGTAATTACTTTCGATGTATCCGTGAGCTCTCGGGCTAGTTTTTGATTGGATAAAATAAGTCGGAAAATCCTCGTGTGTTTCCACGGAGATTTGCAACACTGGCACTTGTTGCCCCGACTGAAATACTTGTTTTGTCTCTGATGTATGTTCTACAATACAATAACCTTTATTTCACCTCGAATTTAAAATTGCAAAATTGCTAATATCTTCGAGAAAATGAATAAATGAAGACAAGTAAAGTCGGCTGCCATAGCATGGGATTTAGGCAGTAAAAGTGGGACGATATCAGTACCATTAGCTTTGATGGGGTATAACTCCAGCTGGATGGAAACCTGGTGGTGAAATTCATAGCGTATGACCAATAATCATAAGATTTATAAAATCAATTCATCATTTTTTTTTAATAATTCCTTGTAGGACGAACTGTTGAAGCTTGTCGAGACGGAACACAAACGGATCGATGAAGACAGTGCTAAACAACAAGAATCACACACTCCCGGTGATTATAATATATACCTTGTAATTTCTTGTGACTCAAAAGATATTGACTAACAAGATTTTTCACTTTTCGGGGCTCACTTTCCCCTTTTCTACTCCTAGCTGTTTCATGCTAAGGAAACCAGGATAAGCTCCAGCAGTATTGGTCACTTAGCTCGTATGCAAACTTTACCTTTTGTTTGAATTCAATGGTTACCTTTCTATTTCTTTTTGTCTTAGGTGAGAAAAGAGAGGCCGATAAGCAAAGACAATGAAACGGCGAAGCCAGACAAAGATTCGAGCAACCGTTAGAAAAAAATACTGTAGACAGTGTGTTAGGTTTTTTTTTTGAAAAGAGTAATAAAGTAACAATAGTAACAGGCCGGCTTCAGCCACAGAGTCGCCTGGAGGATTTCTAATTTTTTAACGTAAAGGCCAGGATACACAATGTGTAGTGTGGACTGGGTACAGCTTCTTATACGAGAATTGTAAATTTGAATTTACTAATTGGGTTTATATTTGTTTTAATTTTCTCACGATTAAATTTGGAATTGAATATGATGCCAAAACAATGTATTGGAGGGGGCTAGATATACTGGAAACTTCCGATCGTCTTAAAAGGGGTTGGCGTGAAATCTAGAAGGTATATTTATCATATTGCGTGTCCAAATATTCAAGGCGCAAACAAGGCTAAACACTTCTCATCAATAAATGAAACCTAAGTCACATACAGTATATAAGTACATAGCACATTGACAAATCTCTACGGAGGGGGTTGGGGGTTGGGGTTTAACCGACGTGTTGTGATTAACATAACAAAGGGCTTCAAGGAGGGCCCTCGACGAAACTGCGAATTTAATTAAAATTGCGAATTTTACGAAAAGTTCTGAAATCTTGAAAAGAAACGTAAAATTTGTAAATTTTGCAACTGCGTTCAATCCTGGACAAAGTGTATTTATGGTGGTCATGCACTTAGCTTCATAAGCACTAAGCTTAGCTAGTTTCCAGGCACGCCATTTCAGACGAAGGAAACAAATATTTCAAATGAACACAACATGGTTATCAACTTATCGTTCTTCGGTGACTTTATGTTCTCTCCCATTCTGGAGATAAGTAAATATGATTTCCAGTGAAGTAAGTGATAACTAGAGATGTGACACACGCCTGCGTGACCGACATTGACTAGACGAGCAGTAGTGGACCTGGTCCACTTGTAAATAATAAAGATATGTCGTTTGTTTGTTGTTGTGTATGGTTAAAAATCCCAACTGGCAGGAGGCAGACCAGTTGGCTATTTACAAGGCGTGACCGCGGATTTGAACTCGGGGCTACCACAAGACACACTGAAAAATTCCGGATTACAACTTCATCTCCCTAAACCACTTGGCCACGCTGCAAGACATTACATTTACAGAGTATTTGTCTGTTAATACTCTCTCCTCCGCAGAGGCCTCTTTCATTTTCGGGAAGGGGAATAGGGAGAGATGAAAAGAAAGCGCGGGAAATCGCTTCGCTCTTCCCATCGTTCCCCGCACCTCCCGACTTTCATTTTCCCTTTCTCCCCCTCCCCGGAGTCTCTGCGGAGGAGAGAGCTGTTAAAATGTTTGGCCTGTCTGCTTGTCTTTCTTTACAAAGCATCAGATCTGTTACAGATAAAATCTAATCAATGCTGCAATCCCAAAAAATAATTCTAAGGATTTAAGGATTTATACGGAGCTGTTGTTAGCTTGAGAAAAATTGACATTTCTTTTCGTGCGCTCGATTTTAGTATATGACTCTGAAGATTCTACACTGATGACGTAGCTCAGCAGTGACCCGTGGAGCGTCGCTGATAGGTTGTTAGCTGCGCGCGAAAAAATGCGGAAAGGCGCATATTTGTACCCAGTCCCCTGCTCATTTAGAACATGGCTAATTTGAACGAGACATTCAAATTGCCCTGTTATCTGATCCCCAACGTCGGGCAGCTCCTGGGGCGAGTGTAAAACCGCAGACCGCTAGCCGGAATATGAGATTGGGTCACCTGTGGGGTTACCTGCAGTGGTTCATTGATAACCAGGGACTGAAGAATCAACATCGCCAGGGAAGCGTGTTAAGAAATCAAATAACAAGGAAGTCGTACTTGCAATGACTGTGTTGTGCTCAACAGTTTTGCAAGTTACAAAGGTTACCATGATGGCCATTTTATCCGTATTCTCTGCGTAATATTCCTTGGCGCCCAAGGGCGACCTAAAACACAGCTAACTAAACTCCTCTGAAGCCCGCAGTGGCTATGGTAAGATAAAGTAACTACTTAATCTTGCGATAATTGTTACAGTATATAGAGGGTTTAACGGTGCGAACAATTATGTGAATCTTTCAATCTTTGTTTGTCTTCGTTATCACTTGCTTGCCCCAGTCATCAGCCGGATCGGCATTCAGAAAAGAGACGAAAAATGCATTGAATTGATCCAAGATAGTATAAACTATGAACTAGTTCATATTCTCTTGGCTAGTCAGACTCACTTGTTTCTGTTTCTCGTTTATTTAGCTATTTCTCAAACTTGAACTGGTCAAAACTGAAAAAATGGATGACAATATTGCACAATTTTTCTTGTATCTGCTCTCTAAAATAGAGACAAAGAAATAAAATAGCATCCTTTTGTTTCAGCTGCCTTCCAACTAAGCCAGACTGAAGTTAGATTCTGGAATCGCGAATTATAGATTGAAATTTGAATGCCTTCTGATTGTGGAAAATTTTAAAGTTTCAACGAACATGAGGACTTTTTCTAGAACAGAAAAAGTGTTAAGCGCGCGCTGGGAATGAAACAATTGTTACGAAACCTTGTGTTTCAGGTGCACGCGGATTGACTCGGTTTGGACACAAAATTGCTCTACCTAAAATAGTGGTACGAGATAGGAGAAACATTAAAACTGCGCTTGGCGTGAATTTATGAATATGGAGGTGAGAACTTATTGCTTAGAGCTTTTATATTTGTATTCCTTTCCTTTTTGACAACATTTTCGAGGTAAACCAACCACTGATGGAAACCATGGCTTCAGGTTTATTTTTCAGTTGTAAATTCCTCACACCAAATTAGTTTTCCTCACAATTTTGGTTGGTTCTTACACGGGACATCCAAATTTACACCCGATTAACAAATTTTATTGACATAAGCCGTTAAGTGCAGGTAATTCATTTGAAGATCTGTTAGTGGTGAAGATAAAACAAAACATTTAGTTCTTTTAAGAAGCTGTTGTGCTTCGTTTGCGGCAAGTGAAATATTTAATACCCCATTGTCAAACTCAATTTGAAACATTAATGCTTTGCAGTTCTTTTTGTCAATAAATATACCATAATAAAATGCCTCGGTGTGCTGATATATGAAATTTCTCTTCGAGCCCAAATACGTACGGAGGCGGAATCTAAAACTAACAATTACATCTGTTGAACTTATTTCTTTATACAGTCAACCAACCAAACAGAAGAAAGCATCACCGCCGAGCAATGTGTCTCCACTTTAAGCGAACAAAGAGATCATCAAGAATCGTTCCAACAGAAACGTGGGACAGAGTTTTTTAACAATGTACAGTTACGTTGTAAGAACGTTTTAGAAAGAGTTCAAGTTATCAAACAGTCTATTCAAGGTATTGTCGAGGATAAAGATTCAGTGGATTCAACTGAAGAGAGTAATCCACTCGTTGGCGCTTCTCCGGGGTGGAAAAATATTGCACATAGGCAAATGTCTTCTGGGTTGGATCCGCAGGAACAAGGACACAAAATAAAGGCTCGAGTTGAAAGGATCGCGGAACTTGTACAATCGACTAAGCAAAAAGTAAGTTGATGAATCAAAGAACCTAGGCCATATTGGGGGGGGGGGGGTACTCGCAGTATACATGCCGGGGAGATCCACCGCATTTCTTTGGGCTGAAAATTTACACGTTCGGTTTATTGCTGGTCAAGAGATCTATCACGTATTTCTTTATATCTTAAAAGCCTTTAAAACATTGCGTATTTTTTGGGTCACATCTCCGAGCGAAATTTTTGTTGCGATGGGGGGGATCAGAAAAATATTCATTTAATTGAATTTTAAGCAACGTGCAAAATCATGCACTAGCCGAAGAGTCTGTTCGATTGAATAATTAAGTCTCGTATTTTTGGGGGTAGTTTTTGTGTCTAAAATTTCGGGCTCGTGTACAGGGTTCATTTTTTTTTTTTGGTTTGCGATATGAAGTTACGTCGGATTTGACAACATGAACCACAAATTAAATTTTTTTTAATTGTCTCAAGCTCTTGTTTCTACATTTAGGCTGAATTTGCGACTTCTAAGAAACCATCCCCCCAAGATAGCACAGATAGCTTCAACGAAGAGAAAAAGCTACAAGTACAGGAACCCGTCAAAGAGACAATGATTGATACGCAGATAGCAAGCAAGACACTTGAGTGCAGTCGTGAGATTGTTGCAGAAACGGCGGTATTCACTTTAGCTCATGCAAACCGGAAGAATCTTAAAACACTGAGCAATGGTTACTCTGTTTGTGGCTATGTGAAAGTAAAACCCTGTTCCAAAGAGCTTTTCACAAAAAGCAAAGATCCTTACAGAGAAATAGCAAAAAGTCTTGTCCAGGATTTGTTTGCTCGCATTGGTTGCTACGAAAGTTTTGTCCGACGGGCCAGCTGGGCAGACGAGCCGCCGAGCAGTTCAAAGGATATGGATACTATTTTAATGGCTTACAGCTTCCCTGATCCATACGAGAAGGTGCAATAATAAAACAACAACAAGCTTTACCCCCCTTTGGGCACATAGAAATATCTTAAAAAAATTATGTATTAATGGAAGTCGTGGCCTGGCTACCTGAAAGAACTAGAGAGTTTTTTGTAATAGAAAGGGCAGGCAGCCGGGTTAAATGGAATGTTTCACTGAATTTTTTCTAAGATCATGAATATTCGTATATCAAACAACACGAAAACAATGTTGAAGCCCAAGCTAAACCAAGCAAACTCCCTTCTCACTGAATTATGTGTGTGTTATAGAGCTTGATTGGAAGGTCATAATTTTCAACTGAAAGCCAGGGCACAGGTTATGTGACATGGCAAGATACCTGTTTCGTTAGTGTTCAAAATGTTCAGTAATTAATTATCCTTCTGACTGACGGATAAAGCACAATGTTTTTCCTTCTACTTATGCCCTCTGACGTTAGGCATTTATATGCGGAAAGGAGTACGTTTGTGTTGGTCGCGACGGTGTCTCTGAGGAAAATATTTAAGCATTGATAAAAAGGTAACAAAATGAAGGACAAGCTTACGTTTTCCGTATAACGTCATGTTTAACCTCTTCATTGTTCTATCAACAGTTCACAATCACAAAACAAGACAATAGCGAACAAAACACTGCTGGGGAAGCAAAGGCTGACAAGATACCTCCTATCGTTCTCAAGACCGTGGAGGCTAAGACAGAAGAGACTGGGGCGGAGACTTTAGCTTATCCTACAAACCAGTCAAAGACGACACTTTCATCACGTGGTATTCGACCACGAAAAAGAATTTCATTGAAGCGTGGTCAGAGGAAGTGGGCTGGGTTAAATGTCTTAAAGAAGCGAAGGGAATCATTTGTAGTTCGGAAGGAGGGAGCTAAAAACATCAGGACAAGAAAGGTGCTGACTTTGCAAAAATCAACAAATGAAACAGGAAGCTGCAGTAAAGGTATCATGGCTTTCATGTTTTGCCGAGAAGGGACCAAAACTCTTATTGTTAGAATCTAGCTTATTAAAATTGATACTTAGATTATCTATGTTTATCTAATCTAACATTGCGACTTCTGTCTTTTCAGTGGAATCCGAATTGTTTGCCAACAGCGCATGTCAAGCTATGGATGAACGCTGGCAAACTGCAGTGAACGAAGATAAGCTAACACCTCTGAAAGAGTTCATTGTGCTAGGAGGTAATGCTACATTATAGTTGTATAGTGTGCTCTCACTAGAATGTTTATATAAATTTAATTTCTTTAATTGCGTGTTTTAGAAGCCAAAACTAAAGAGGGCGAGGATATTGTCGTTTTAAATCCATCGAAGATACCAAGTAAAAGAGATTTTCCAGGAAGGAAAGAATACAACCAAATAATGGAGTGTCTATTCTTGTAAGTTTGATTTGAATATTTCCCGTTTAGATGTAACGATGTTATGTTACTTTACATAAGAGGCTTAGCAATTCTGTAGAAACAGTTAAAAAAAGATCCAAGGTCCTTCCTTTCCCGTCATTTAAGAAAGACGAGAAAGTACCTGAATGCTGACGTCACATGAAGATGTATGTACAGGTGAGTGAAAGATAAACTTTGCTTAACCCCTGTTCAAAATTGTTTCACTTTTTCAGGTACGTTCGGAAGTTCACTGAAGAAGAAGTGAAAACTGAAAAGTTTGTTGTCACAATCCATGCTGTCACACACAGGAGAAGTCGGCTGCGATCCCGTAAATGGGCCACTGAATTTTACAAGTTTTTAAAAGACCGGTAAAGTGTTACTTTGGTAGCTTAACGCGTAATAATGTAGACTACGAGCAGTCCCTTTTTTTCTTAGTCCGTCGAGTGCGAAGCGAAAAAATGGCCGCACAAAACCTGGGAGACGCGTGGGCGCGTCTCCCAGGTTTCGCGCCGACATTTTTACTAGTAACTTAAAACTGAAATGCGCCGAGGTGATAATCGATAAGGGAATACAAACGAATTACCTGACCAAGTTCCATTTCAAGTGACTATCTCCATCCGAGTAGCTAGACCAGTAAACTGCGAAAGACACTCACTTGGCCTGGAGAACACATCAAGACTCACGCTATCCCCAACTCAAACCAAACAGAGTTAAAAACGAGAAAGCATGGCTGATAGTGCGTGAAAAAGTAGACTTTGCGAGACACACGACAAAAAACGATAGAATGTAACATGCTGAATGTAACATGCTGAATGGATCGGAGGAAACAAAAACAAAAACCGATAGAACAGGATTGCAACCGTACGTGACAGCTGTTTCGTCCTTTTTGTCCCATAACCTGATAGCTTGATCGTATTAGTCAAGTTTTCATCCCTCTTATATTTACTGTTTTGTACCTTCACAGCTATCAAAACAGACTCGCCCGTTGTGTGTTCTACAAGCCCTCTTTTAAACTGAGAGCATTGGTGATACTTTCACGGCCGTTCGTTTCGTGAGTATTGGAACTCAACACATTGCTAATTGTACATGTACACTCGGTGCCCATCCTCGAATTCAAACTTTGTGGTTACCTGCACAGACTGACTCAACTACTGAACAATTGGTTGACTGACAGCCTGACTGAATGACCGACCTAGCGACTGACTGACAGCCTGACTGACTGACCGACCTAGTGACCGACCGACTGACTGACAAATTGAATATCTGCCTGCCTACTTTCCTGCCCGCCGGATTCACCAAAGGACCGACAAACATACTGACTGACTGGTTGACTTGACCGACCGACCGACCAACTGACTGACTGACCATGACTGACTGACTAACTGACTGACTAGCTGACTGACTTACTGACTGACTGACTGATTGACTGACTGATTGACAGACTGACTGACTGACCGACCGACCGACTGACTGGTCATGACTGACTAACTGACTGATTGACTGTCTGACTGACAGACGGACAGACAGTGTGACTTACTGACTGGGTGGCTGGCGTAAACTAGACGACTGATTGACTAAATGGACAGTCAAGAGAGTTCAACATATCTATTCATAAATGTGACATTAATTAATTAAATTATTTCGTGGCAGAAACTGCATGAGGGAAAAGACTTTCATCGTGAAAAGTCACCGAGACTTTGCCAAAGCACAAGGTGAGGATCCTGACATAAGGGAAGAAACACGTACCCAGATCTCTCACGGACAAGCGAAAGGGAGATCGTGAGTGAGACCTGGGTACGAGATTAGCATAATGCTGTAATCTTCACTGCAGTGCTGTCCTATCTATATCAGAGGTTGAAAAGGAAAATATTCTGACAATTTTATTAAAGCCTTAGTTATAAACGAGAAAACCGTTAACATGATTTTCCATCAATAACAATCAAAAAACAACAAACAAAGCAGGTCCCGGTTGTTCAAAGGTTGAAATAAAACTTGATGAATCACTATCCAGTTCATAACGCAGCTTGTTTTGTCAATTCTTATCCACTGGATAGTTTATCCAGTGGATAACGTTATACTGACCCTTTGAACAACTCGACCCCGCAGAACTGTGTGTAAACTTTGATTTTAACATATTATTATCTATTATAGAATATGTTGTACACTGCAAACGCCACCTAGATTTCATTCAATTATCAATATAATTATTATTTTCCTCACTAGGTCTACTAGAAGCTGGTCCAGTCACTGAGTAGAAAACAACAACAACCAACGAATTACTTCTGCAACTGAGATTTAATCGATGCCATTATGTCTTAATTATTTAATCACAGACATCAGTGCATATATACGCATTGTTACTTGGCTTAAAATTAAAATAAAGAATATTTGTTTTTGCTACTGAGCCTGTGTTTAATTGTCTTGCCTTGCCTTCATGCCAATACCTAACAATACATCCCAGAGCGCGCGCATATCCGCCGCAAATCAATAGTCATCTCAAGACAAATAAATGTTTAATTTCACCGTTATAAAATGCCCCCGATTTGACCGTAAATAATTATTAGCATAATTCACCGCAATCAACGCCAAAATATCACCTGCTTTATAACACGAGCGTTATCCTGACTTGACTGACAAACGAGCGAGAACTAATCTAGCCAAAATGAATCAGCTCTGTTCTAATTTGATGATCTTACATCTAGCTTTCAGTTGCGAGTGCGATGCAAAAAAAATCAAATAAGACAGTTCTGGAGTGAATTACGCACATTTTGCCACGAGACCATTTCGAAAGTTGACTTCTCTTGTCTTGGCTTCGCTTGAGGTGTCCTCGCCCAGTCAATGTGCTTTACAATACCTCAGTAATAAACACTGTAACTCGGTGAACTTTGGGGTAACTTCTACAGCTCATGGGAAACACAAGTGTGAGCTTGTAAGTGCTGACATGTTCGTCCAACCGGACAATTTTGGCGTTAGCGGAGTTTCACTATTATAACATTAAGGTAGAAAAAAAAAAGCGAATTGAGAAATACACTTCGATACACTTTGACCCGTTCAGCCACACTTGAAATCACTGGGGTTTAATTTTAGTTCTGACTATTCGACGTTTTATTAAAATGGCATCCTTTTAATCTGGAAGAAGAATTTCTTTATCTTCTTTTCATGTTAAAATTGCAATTCGGGAAAATTTAACTGAATTTTGCATTTCAGACATCTTCCCCTGGTAATGCGCCCGAGCAGGGGTACTCCCAGATATGGGAGTACCTATATTGTGATAATAGGTATTTAGGTTGTAATGGAGGAACGCTTTTAACCCGGGGGAACCCACTTGCTACGGAATTCTGTCTTTTTCTAAAATGGTAACTGTAGATCCGAAGACCACAAGTAATATACCAGTTGAAAGGTATTGTTTGCGGCATGTCAAAAATCACCACAACAGACATACAAGATGTCACAGTCTCCAAAATGAAAAACGTTCAAAAATACCTTATTCCTTGTATTTACTGGTATAACCCTACACAGTAGCTTAATTTGCAGTTATTGGTGTGTGGGTTTTTATCAGATATTCACTTGGCCATAAAAAAGTAACAGACAAAAGTTGCAAAATATGAGGGGGTGGTTAATCAAGTCTGATATAGGAGGGGGTATGATTTTGTGCTTCCAAAATGCAGATATTTTTGGTGTCCAAATTTCTTACAAATTGACTACCGGTAAATATTAAGCTTAAAATAGTATTTTGTGCCATAGGGCACTATCAGGACATAATGCGATTTAGATCATAACTAAAAGCCTAATTACAAGGTATAAGCAAAAATCTCTAAAACTCTATTGGGTAGAACGGAATCTAAGCTTTGCAAAATTAATTATTTTCAAAATAATACAGGTAGATAACAGTTTAGCAGAAGGCAACTGCAGGTTACAGTTACACTTCAACGCTAACTACAATTTTGATCCACAACAAAACAACAGGTAGTGATTACAAAATATTTTCACAAGCTGATTATTGAGACCAGAGTAGCTAGTGACACACGCTCAAGTATCCGGTGGAACTCCAGCAGTCATCGGCTTGTTTTGAAACCATTGCAATCCTGGAAATAATCCTATCAAATCCTACAAGCCTTACTATGTTTATGATAAAGTAAAACCCCTTAAAAAGGGCAATTGAAAATGAAGCAAACACATGAAATCAAAACCCTGAGTTAGGTAAGTTTCCATCTTTCTTGTTCTTTAATTTCCTTGTGCTCCTTCAACAACTTTTAAAATCTCCTTGCATAGGTAATACTCTGGATCCACCAAGTTTTCAATCAAATGAAAGTGGTCTATTCCTGGTAAGGACAGGAAAGACGTCTGCACACCATGGCTTTTCAGGATCTCAGCAAATTCCTCAGACTGTCGAATAAACTCTGGCGAACCATGTTCCTCAAGCACAAACTTAACAGGACAGCGAATTGTTGGTGACGTCTTCACCAGGATCCTTTGAGGACTGACTCTGGCAGCAGATTCTTCGTCCAGTTTTAATGCATCATTTATATAGGTGCCAACCAAAGGTATTAAATCAAAAACTCCAGAGATAAGAAACATACCATGAACTGCTTGGGGAACTGAGGAATCCTCGCTCCAATCAGCAACCATCATCATTGCGCACAAATGCGCTCCGGAACAATGGCCACTCAGAAACAGTTTTGATTTTGGAAATTTGTTAGCTGTGTACTTCACTGCAGCTCGGATTTCAGCCACAATCTGCTGCAAGCTGGCTTCTGGTGCTAGGTTGTGGCCCACAATTGCAGCAATAAACCCAGCTTGTGTCCAGAAATTACTAACAAGGCTATACATCTCCCTGCTGCCATCTTGCCAGTATCCTCCATGAAAGTACAGCAGGACGGGCGCAATACTGTCTTCGTATTTGTACCCAGCAGGAGTATCACCACCAGTGATTGCCGCAGGATAAAATATATCCATTTTGGCCTCCTTCTCACCATAGCATATGCCTAGTTCACCATTTGAACCTTGCCTTGTGGTTTCGCTATACTTGGCACACAACTTCTCATGATGTTCCACTATGTGTGCGGGATTCATACGCTTGTTCCACCGACTGGGAGAATAATACTGCTCCCGCCACTCCCTTGATTTTCCTTCCATTCCTTTTCTTTCCTTTTCTGGGTATCTACTGTTGACAGATTAATCCACCCAACTTTAACAAGAATGCAATAAGCTACCACTGCCTTGTGCTCCTTTACCAGTCCCTATTTTGATTAAAAGCAACAACAGGTGCAATGTATTTAGATGTACCGTAATTATCCCAATAAACGCCACAGCGTTTATTAAATTTTTGGCACTTAAGATGCGGCATTTTATTCGGTATATTACAGTAGGCCATTTGAAATTTCAATATTATTTTATTCTTACAACAACTATTTATCTATGAAAAACATTTTGTATCAGCCAATGAAAAGCTAGATCTTTCGGTTAAGGTGACTCCATAATTATTCCGAGCAAACGAGTCATTGATAAAGATGACATGATCAGTTATTTCGACAGGATACGAAGCCATGACCTCCCAGATTACAGGTAGGCGCTCTAACCAAGCTACTTGGTGAGCTAAGGCCATTTACTACGTTCATATATGACACACATCCTGCATACTGCAAGGATCAGCAATGTTGAAGCAACATGTGTGTGATAAATAGGATAGATGGTACATTTTCAGCTCAGTGAATAAATGATAAAAATGAAATGATCAGTAAAGAAATGAATGTGGGACAAAGAAAAATTTCTGAGTCGCCGACAGGATTAGAACCCATGACCTCCCAGATTACTGGTCGGGCGCTCTAACCAACTGAGCTATGAGAACTTTGGTGAGCTAAGGCATTTACTGGGTTCATAAAGGACACATGTCCTGCATACTGCTAGGATCAGTAATGTCAAAGCAATTTGTGTGATAAATTTGATAGATGGTGAATTTTCAGCTCGGTAAACAAATGATAAAGATGAGATGAACAGCTATGACTCGAGCGTGGGACAAAGAGAAATTCTGAGTTGCTGACAGGATTTGAACCCTTCACCTCCCAGATTACTGGTCAGGTGCTCTAACCAACTGAGCTACAAGAACTCTTGGTGAACTAAGGCATTGCCAAACTTTGCATCATAACATTTTTGGCTTTGACGCGATGGCAATGAAACTTTGGGAAAACTTTCTCCCATAATTCGGTAATATTATGATTAAACTTGATTGAACTGATGACAAGTATTTTGAATGTTATTGGATTTTACTGGACCCACCTTTTTGAAAAAAAATCACACCCAAGAAAAAAATTTGCTGTTGTGTGTAGTTAAAGGGGAAGTATCACAGAGTTTGTCACGATTTTGGTCAGATTAGCTAAATTTAAACTTCTAACACCTCAGTCAATACTCAAATCGTTTCTAGGTCACTAATTTGGGATGCAATGGGAAAACTTGAAAACGTCGGCCCAACGTTTTCAAGTTGGCATCAATCTCAATCTTGGCCATCCACCCACAAAAACATCTATAAAGTTTCTATAAATTACGATAGTCTTTCAAAGGATTTTTTATCAGTATCATGCAGCTTCTATTAACCGAAAAGCGTCCCTTGGATTTTCAATGTGTTACTAGACCGAGACTGCCCCTTTAAAGTGCCATAACCCCAAAAAAAATTTCCGTCCAAAGAAATATTCATTTGGCATTTCCCTGATCGTAATGCCGAAAAAAGTTTTGCTTTCAGTTGAAACCGCGATTTTTTATGAATTTTCAAAGTCGTGAAACATCGCTCTTTTGAAAAACATGACCGAGTCAAAGAATCGGTCAAAAGGATCTGGGTCTAGTACATTTTGTGACGTCATTCCAGAACTTTGCTTGCAAAAAAGCTTATCGCTCTCCTTGTGTTGAGTTTGTGGCTTTGTGAGCTTGAAAATGTGTTTAAAATTGTGAGTGCCGGTCAAGTTTTCACCAGTGTACACTAAACACTTCAACGAACAAGATTTCATGGTCAGGTTTGATCAATCTGCTAGTCTGCTGCAAAGAATTGTCATAGAATTCAAGGTAATATATTCTTGCCGATTCGAGGTATTATCTTTGTTTAATTGTATCAAGCGATTCCTTTGAGAGTTACTGATTTGAACCAGACTGCATGTTAAACTTGCACAAGCGAACGATTGACTCATTCCGCGGCACTTCACATTTGCTAATACTGATCTGGTGGATACTGGAGACTTTCAAACTTTTAAGAATGGCCGTGAAAATAATTAAGCCAAGTCACTGTATCATAATTTTCTTCAAACCTTTGGAGCGATTTGGTTTATAATTTAGCTGTTTGTGTGAAAGTCAGCCGGCCGTGTGAACGTCATTACCTGTAAAACTACACCACATCAACTAGCACTAACAAGATAGGGCTCACGAGTTTAGAATGTTCAAGAAATTTGCCGATAATCTTTCCCTACCTCATCTTCTATATTACACTTTTCATCGCAAGTTGTGAGGAATTCTTTAAGCAAATAGTAAGTTTTTGAACGGTGGGTTGCGTGATATTTCTGTGAGCTCCGCTCAGGAAAAGGGATGCACATATCGATCAACTGAGTGAATAAAATCATCAGCACTCCCTGCAATCGCATAATATACATGTACATCTAAAAAAACGTATAAAAAGTTATTTCAACTTTATCATTCGTGTGATATTTTCTATAATCGATGCTCTTCGACTATTAAAACAGGCCACGAACTCAAATTTCTGTTCGTGGGCGTAAAGAAGAACCTGGAGAAGAAGCAAATTAACAAAGTTTCAAGAAAATAGTTGGTGCAGAAATGCGGAAATCCTATGGTCTCTAAAATTCAACTTTATCATTCCTGTGATATTTTCTATAATCGATGCTCTTCGACTATTAAAACAGGCCACGAACTCAAATTTCTGTTCGTGGGCGTAAAGAAGAACCTGGAGAAGAAGCCGCCATATTGTTCATGTGCGCGCGCTAGTCACGCATAAAATTCTGCGCAGTAAGCTTTTATCTTAAAACCTTTATACATTAAAGCGTTTATAAGCTTTTAATAGCTACAAGTTGGACATGCACGCTTTGTTCTTCTCTCTTTCAAACGACAAAAGCTTAATCATTGACTGTGATCACATTGCGTCAGATTCGAGAGTACCTTCGTCTTAATGTGGCAACAGCCTAGTGACAATTTGGCTACAAGTAAAAATTGACTACAAACTATTAAACTTCAGTATAAACATGGATATGTTGTTCTGCTTACCTGTTAAGCCGAGTCTGTCGCGGTGCACTCATTCGGCACCCATTTTGTCCATAATCTTCAGCCAGGTAGAACGAGGAAAACTAAGGCGAGTCAAAGGCCCGAGGGGAAACGAAAACAGCAGCACTTTTTTGTGCTGATAAATGGCTGCGTTCGATGTAGACTGCGAACAAGTGTTCTGGTGAAATCCCTTGGGCCGTCGAAAATCGTCTCCCACGGGCGATGATCTCTGTCACAACGAGGCTGTTTTGCGAAAAGATCGGAGACAGTTACAGACCCATTTCAGAGGGTGTCAATGGGGTATAGCTCTGGTCATTCCATCCGCGCACGAAATTGGTCTTTAACTCCGTAATTTGTTTTGTCGTTTCTTCTGGTGGAAGCGATCCGAGATTTTATACTAGTAGCCCGAGGGGGGGAGGATCTCTTCTAAAAAAATTAAAACGAGTGCTCGTCGACAATTTTGAAACAATCTTTTTTTTGAGGGCGTGACCCATAATCTTTTTCACCCCTAAGAGGTACTGAATCAAAATAACAAATAAACTGGTGCTGTCATGATTGGTTTGAAGATAATACAGAAAATATGGTTTAGGTTCATGTCATTTTTCAGAACAGTAACTTTAAAGGCCACTGGGACAACAACTCTAGTAGTAGTCATTTTAGGTTAAACCCCCTCCCCCCTCCTCCCACCCCCCCCCCCCACCAAGCATGGTTCCAGTTGAGGCTAAGTGTATCATTGCTTGGCCGTCAGTAAATAACAGTTCCATGGCAGTTCCAAGAAAGAACTACCGATATACAGTTCACAAGCAGCTTGAATTCTTTATCAATCTTCATACAATAATCAAACCTAAATTTAAAAATTTTATTAAGCCCTGTAACAGAAGCTTCGGGGCCTTTCAACAAAAGTGAGGAGCAGACCCAGTGAACACAGCCCTAGATCCTAGTGAGATCCCCTCCTGTACACTCTACATGTACGAGGGTGTCAATGTATACCTGCCAACTCTCACGCCTTAGGCGAGTCTCACGCCTGTGAGCTGAAAACTTTGATCTCAGGCCAACGAACCAAATTCTCACGCCTGTATGGAAAATGTGAGCTGCGATAGCTCTAAATAACACATTTAAAAATATAAGCAACTCCAAACAATGCGAGAAACGAAAATTTTCTGTAAAATGAATAAATGACAATTCTTTTCCTCGCGATTTCCGATTTTTGAAAGCAGACACTGAGGACGAGTCGCTGGGACACAAATCTCGTTTCCCGAGGCCGCGATCTTTTTGGTCTGCGGGATATCATCGGAAACCTTCAAACGTCGGAAATCTTCGTCCATATTCGGAAATTTTACGGAAATCATCGTGACATCTTCGGAAATCCAGGTTCCTCCAGGGTGACAGGTCTCACGCCTTTGGATAAGAACATGTTGGCAGGTATATCAATGGGGTATGGCGCTAATTAGCTAAAAATAGGCCATTTAGTCAGTATGCTGTTAGCAAAAATGGGCTTGAGCAGTGAATGGCCTCCTTGTGCCAAGTAGACAATGAGTAGTCACTCATTTTTCCTTTGTTTGTCAAGCATGAAGCAACATGAGATGTACAACCCTTCAAAGAAGTGGCGAGGAAAGCTTGAATAAAGTACCTAAATCACAGGCTCCGGAAAAGTCACAAAATATGACAGAATACTAGGGTCAAACAAGTCATGTACGATAACAAAAAACATCTTTACGGTTAACCCCATTGACAACCTCATGTACCCTAATGACTGTAGAACATCTACAAATCAGTCAATCAATCAATCTTTAATAATCACTCATACAGGCTTTTCAGCAACTATTTACATTTGGTAAACAATTTATAAAAACAAGCAAATAATATAACAAGGTAAATGCTATGGGAACCATACAAAAACTAATTAATGTGCCTCTCTTAGAAAGCCTTTCAAAGAATGTTTCAAACACTTAACTGAGGGCAGGTTCACCAGGACGCTACTCAAGGAATTCAATAGTGAAACCGCTCTGTAGGTAAAATTTCGCTGACCAGTCGCAGACCTATAAAAGGAATCTGAAACCCACTATTTCCAGGATTGGATGTATATACCAGTATTCTCATATTGTTCTTATCCTTTTTCACATTGCTCAATATTTCACACAATTATGTCTCTTTTGGTGGGGTCAATTTGCAGGGGTGGATCCGGGGTGGATTGGGTGGCTAGCCACCCCCCTTTAGAAAAGCCCACCAAAAAATACATAATATAAAACATAAAAGGAAAATGACATTCTAAAATTCCATGACTTTCCAGGTTTTCCATGACCTGTACGAACCCTGTAATTTACCAGAATGCAGTGTTCCATTGAAAAGTTTTTCTCAAAGGTTGACTTAATAAGGTATTTCTATTAGCTTCTATGTCTTCTATTTTGTGGCATTTCAAGAGTTTATCACAGTCTCCAATCCATCCTTCCTAAATCGCCCAATTTTGGCACAAACATAGGACAACTTATAATATAATAATGTATAGTTTGGTGGCCCAATTGGTATCAGCTTGCCCGCATTAAAAAATTCTGGATCTGCGCCTGAATTTGTGATGCCTATCTTCACAAAATTGTTAATAATCCATGAGGCCCTGTTAGGGTAAATTTACACAGGCGAAACCGCTCTGAAACGGTGACATGAATGAGCTGAAATGACGACGAACGACAAGCCACCCACGCAAAATTATGACAGCGACATGTGAACCTTCCGAAATTGCGACGTGGAAAGGTTTGAAATTCAGACGGGGGACATAAAGACCCCCCCCAAACAGGGCCTCATCCATCAGAGAAAATCGTAAATGTGAAGGAGGGTTGGATACAGAGTCTTAATAGGCATAAATATTCACAATTGTCTTTCTCCGATTACTCCTAAGTGTCTGTTTCAGTAGACCATTTTCGCATTCTCAATATTAGACTGAACCGGAGAGGGGAATTTAATCAAACATGTCTTTATGTCATTTTTTTGAAATGATTCCCTGCATTAGCCTCCATCGCAAGCTCGTTCCTGAGTCCAATACCATGAATACAAAAATGGTCATTTGAGAAAATATATCAAACACTGAAGCCAGTGTTTCATCACTATCCAAACATCTCAACTTTTGTCAAAAATACTTTGCTCCACAGCAACAACTTTACCCTCTACTAATTGGGGACACTTAAAATCTAGATATTAGATCTAGACAAGATTGGTTCCACTCAAAAGACCCAAGAAATTTGACTAAAATTTTGCGAGACCCTTTTAATTTTTCAAGGATGGTTCACCACCCCTAGAGTTTAATCCTGGACATAATCCTATCAAATCCTACTATGTTTAAGATACAGTAAAATCCTTTAGAAAAGGGCAATTGAAAATGAAGCAAACACATGATTGAAATCAAAGGTTTGGGTTTGGTAGGTTTCTGACTCTCTTGTTCTATCCTTGTGCCTCTCCTGCAACTTTTAAAATCTCTTTGCACAGGCGATCCTCTGGATCCACCATGTTTTCAATTATATTAAAGTGATCTACTCCTGGCAAGATAATAAAAGAACTCTGCACACCATGGCTTTTCAATATCTCAGCAAATTCTTTAGACTGCCGAATAAACTCTGGGGACCCATGCTCCTCAACCACAACCATAACAGGACAGCGAATTGTCGGTGGCATCTTCACCACAATTCTTTGAGGACTGACTCTTGCAGCAGATTCTCCATCCAGGTTTAACACGTCATTGACATTAGTGCCAACCAAAGGTATTAAATCAAAAACTCCAGAGATAAGAAACATACCATGAACTGCTTGGGGAACTGAGGAATCCTCGCTCCAATCAGCAACCATCATCATTGCGCACAAATGTGCTCCGGCAGAATGGCCACACAGAAACAGTTTTGATTTTGGAAATTTGTTAGCTGTGTACTTCACTGCAGCTTGGATTTCGGCCACAATCTCATCCAAGCTGGCATCTGGTGCTAGGTTGTAACCTGCAATTGCAGCAATAAACCCAGCTTGTGTCCAGAAATTACTAACAAAGCTGTATATCTTCCTGCTGCCAATTTTCCAGTATCCTCCATGAATGAACAGCAGAATGGGTGTGGCGTTGTCTTTGTATTTGTACCCAGCAGGATTATCATTTATTGCCATAGGATAAAATATATCCATCTTGGCTTTCTTCTTGCCATAACACATGCTTAGTTCACTATTTGAACCTTGCTGAGTAGTTTTACTATACTCAGCACACAATTTCTGATGATGTTCCACTACCTGTACGGCATTCATACGCTTGTTCCAGCTACTGGGAGAATAATAATGTTCCAGCCACTCCCTTGATTTCCCTTCCATTTCTTTAATTTCCTTTTCGGATTTCCTATATCCACCAAAACGTGATCTTTTACCAGTCTCTATTTTGATTAAAAACAACAACAGAAAGTAGAACATTTTGAGCATGTGGAACAATGTCAAATATATACCTTACGAAAAAATCAGTTTCAAACGGAAATGTCTTCAAGTTTCTCAAGTCATTGTTTTCCTTACAAAAAATTATTTATATTATTTTTTTTAATTTAAAGTGTTCTCATGGGCTCGATAAGGATGAGTGAGTGAGTGATGTAATATTTCGTCCAAAATTGTGCAATAAAAATGTAGGACCCCTTGTAAGAAAGTGGTGATTTATCTGCCTCACAAGCCAGGTTGAAAAGAAAAAAACCGCCATTTTGTTGACATGAGTGTGCTAATTGCACGTAAAATTCTGCACAGTAAAGGCTGCATAGTGAAATACTAAGGAATCACCTTAACAAATAACCACACCTAGAATACAATTCAATAAAGAACTGGAGATCTCTTGGCTTGTGGAGAGCTCCTTTTACTGAAAGTACCAGCTAAATAATTATTAAACCACAATAAAGAATGATTACATTGGGACAAATGAACATAAATTTGTTGATTAAATCTGTTTGCAGTGCTATGCTCCTGAACATTATACCACCAAGGGAAGATTTTTTATAAGCTTTTCTCAAACTCATAAATAATTCATCAATTTAAAACAAGGGAAATCAGAGCCACAACCATAGTTTGAAAATGTGATCTTAGAGTCTTTCCCGCAAAACCGTGAGCACCAGAAATGTTTATGGAATGTTATTGTGTTACAAAGAAAGAGCCAATCACGTGTGAGAAAACTAAACTGCAAACACCAACAGTAATTAGTTTGTGGTTTTGAGGTTTGTTCGCGTGTCCTGAACTTTGCTGCGATTGGTCACTACACAATAAACATTCCACAAATTTTTCTGGTGTTCACAGTTTTATGGGAAAGACTGTAATTAGCCTAGATTTTTACGATTTTATTTACGTCGTTTTCTGCGTAGTTTGAGAAGATATATCAAACACTTGAGAGACTGTCTTGTCACATTTCCAAATACCTCAAAGTTTGTCAAAGATACTCTGCTGCACATCGTATTTTCAGCTCTCTTCTTGGGGTTTAGAAATGTGACGAAACACTGTCTCTCCTGATTGATATATTACTTGAAAACTTTTGGCAACTTCTATTGCCCTCCGTTTTAAAGTGGTCAATCAAAATGTAGCAAATTGCTGTTCATTAACGTTTTCAGGTTGAGACTTGTAAAATATTTCCCACAAGGGTGAATGGTGAATATCTGAGAATTTTGCATCTCTGCCTTGAACGGTTCCCATGTTTGGATTGGTCGCCAAAAATTTTGTCAGGCTTCTTAATTCCAATATTTTCTTAAATTGGAAATTCACTGTGATGATCATTTCTCACTTTCATCTAAATCCGCAGTTCACATATGAATTATTTCATATA
>OX393565.1:26281233-26313733 GCA_947652115.1 Blastomussa wellsi
CCTGCAACTTTTAAAATCTCTTTGCACAGGCGATCCTCTGGATCCACCATGTTTTCAATTATATTAAAGTGATCTACTCCTGGCAAGATAATAAAAGAACTCTGCACACCATGGCTTTTCAATATCTCAGCAAATTCTTTAGACTGCCGAATAAACTCTGGGGACCCATGCTCCTCAACCACAACCATAACAGGACAGCGAATTGTCGGTGGCATCTTCACCACAATTCTTTGAGGACTGACTCTTGCAGCAGATTCTCCATCCAGGTTTAACACGTCATTGACATTAGTGCCAACCAAAGGTATTAAATCAAAAACTCCAGAGATAAGAAACATACCATGAACTGCTTGGGGAACTGAGGAATCCTCGCTCCAATCAGCAACCATCATCATTGCGCACAAATGTGCTCCGGCAGAATGGCCACACAGAAACAGTTTTGATTTTGGAAATTTGTTAGCTGTGTACTTCACTGCAGCTTGGATTTCGGCCACAATCTCATCCAAGCTGGCATCTGGTGCTAGATTGTAACCTGCAATTGCAGCAATAAACCCAGCTCGTGTCCAGAAATTACTAACAAAGTTGTATATCTTCCTGCTGCCAATTTTCCAGTATCCTCCATGAATGAACAGCAGAATGGGTGTGGCACTGTCTTTGTATTTGTACCCAGCAGGATTATCATTTATTGCCGTAGGATAAAATATATCCATCTTGGCTTTCTTCTTGCCATAACATATGCTTAGTTCACTATTTGAACCTTGCTGAGTAGTTTCACTATACTCAGCACACAATTTCTGATGATGTTCCACTACTTGTACGGCATTCATACGCTTGTTCCAGCTACTGGGAGAATAATAATGCTCCAGCCCCTCCCTTGATTTTCCTTCCATTTCTTTAATTTCCTTTTCGGATTTCCTATATCCACCAAAACGTGATCTTTTACCAGTCTCTATTTTGATTAAAAACAACAACAGAAAGTAGAACATTTTGAGCATGTGGAACAATGTCAAATATATACCTTACGAAAAAATCACTTTCAAACGGAAATGTCTTCAAGTTTCTCAAGTCATTGTTTTCCTTACAAAAAATTATTTATATTATTTTTTTTAATTTAAAGTGTTCTCATGGGCTTGATGAGGATGAGTGAGTGAGTGATGTAATATTTCGTCCAAAATTGTGCAATAAAAATGTAGGGCCCCTTGTAAGAAAGTGGTGATTTATCTCGCTCACAAGCCAGGTTGAAAAGAAAAAAACCGCCATTTTGTTGACATGAGTGCGCTAATTGCACGTAAAATTCTGCACAGTAAAGGATGCGTAGTGAAATACTAAGGAATCACCTTAACAAATAACCACACCTAGAATACAAATTATTCAATGAAGAACTGGAGATCTCTTGGCTTGTTGAGAGCTCCTTTTACTGAAAGTACCAGCTAAATAATTGTTAAACCATAATAAAGAATGATTACATTGGGACAAATGAACATAAATTTGTTGATTAAATCTGTTTGCCGTGCTATGCTCCTTAACATTATACCACCAAGGGAAGATTTTTTATAAGTTTTTCTCAAACTCAAAAATAATTCATCAATTTAAAACAAGGGAAATCAGAGCCACGACCATAGTTTGAAAATGTGATCTTACAGTCTTTCCCGTAAAACCGTGAGTACCAGAAATGTTTATGGAATGTTATTGTGTTACAAAGAAAGAGCCAATCACATGTGAGAAAACTAAACCGCAAACACCAACGGTAATTAGTTTGTGGTTTTGAGGTTTGTTCGCGTGTCCTGAACTTTGCTGCGATTGGTCACTACACAATAAACATTCCACAAATTTTTCTGGTGTTCACGGCTTTACGGGAAAGACTGTAATTAGCCTAGATTTTTACGATTTTATGTACGTCGTTTTCCGCGTAGTTTGAGAAGATATATCAAACACTTGAGAGACTGTTTTGTCACATTTCCAAATACCTCAAAGTTTGTCAAAGATACTCTGCTGCACATTGTATTTTCAGCTCTCTTCTTGGGGTTTAGAAATGTGATGAAACACTGTCTCTCCTGATTGATATATTACTTGAAAACTTTTGGCAACTTCTATTGCTCTCCATTTTAAAGTGGTCAGTCAAAATGTAGCAAATTGCTGTTGGTTAACGTTTTCAGGTTGAGACTTGTAAAATATTTCCCACAAGGGTGAATGGTGAATTTTGCATCTCTGCCTTGAACGGTTCCCATGTTTGGATTGGTCGCCAAAAATTTTTTCAGGCTTCTTAATTCCAATATTTTCTTAAATTGGAAATTCACTGTGATGATCATTTCTCACTTTCATCTAAATCCGCAGTTCACATATGAATTATTTCATATACTTTGCGGCCCTCGCGCCAATGATACTACGCAGGCGCAAATAAATAATATTCCCTCAAAAAGTCATTTTATTCCCTGAAAATTGGCGAATAAAAATTCATGATCATGATGAAAAAGATGTCAGGAGAAAGTTGCCAAGGTGTACACCCACCAGACCACAATAACGAAGTTGTATTCTTTAATCGATCACCGTTTAATGGCACCCAGACGTATCATGTGTAATCGGTTGTAGAAATAAACTTCCCTCTTGGCCAAAAACATATTCAATGCGTGAACCTAGTAAGTTACCCTTAAAATTTAGCAAACCTAAAAATAATAGTTTGCTAATGAAGAAAAACACCAAAGTGGGGGTACAAAACCAAAAAGGCCGGAACAAGGATGGCCGAGTCTGGCGCGGTACACAGGGAGCCCTCACATCCGTGTAGAATTTAGGATATGAATGAAAGATTAACCTACCTTTATCGCGTGTCTGTTGTGTTTGGTGGCCATTTTGAATTTTTAATATTCGCGCGGTCTACTAGTGCGAGGTCTGGAGCCGCTCGGAGCGTCCTCGGAACTCTAAGAAAATGACACAAGAGTCTGGAACCGAAATAAAGGAAATCGCTCGGAGCCGCCGCTCGGAGCGTCCTCGGAACTCTATTATCCTCGGTGAGCGATCGGCTCCTTCCGAGGATTTGCGATATTCTTCATTTCGGTTCTAGACCTCGACATAGCAGACCGCGCGGTATTAAAAATATATTCTAAATTCTACACGGATGTGGGGGCTCCCTGTGGCGGTACTCACATTTGGGTGCCATCTTGTTCGTCATCTTCAGTACAGTTCACAGAGGAAGGAAAAGAACGAGGAGAACTAAGGCGAGTCAAAGTCGCTTGATTTTTTTGGCGAAATCCTCCTGGCCATGGTGAAATCCCTTGGGCCGTTCAAAACCTCTAGAAAAGCCCCTGATCCTCAGGCTGGTTCAAATCGTCTTTCGCGGACGCTCATCGCTGTGACAATGAGGCCGTTTTGCGAAAAGGTCGAAGACAGGTATATCCGTCAAACCAACGACGAAATTTGTCCAAAATTGCTGGTCAGTGTTTGGTCGATGCGAGGCCTGTGTCTGTGTTAAGGTTTTCTTGCAGAGTCATTCGTTTTCTGCCTTCAACCTGCTTCAAGGCGTACAATGTTCATCAACATCAATACGCATGTCCTTTGATACCCGATTAAAATTCACTTCAGCGCTCGGCCGATTTGAAATTACTCGCCCGATTACTCCCTGAATTGTACGACACGAAGTCCTATTACTACTACTACTACTACTAATAATAATAAGCGCTGGTTTGGTAGATTGGACAGTTGATGAGTTAAAGGATAGAAAGACCAGAAAAGTGATGACATTGCATGGTGCACTGCACCTCAAAAGTGATGTGGATCGGTTGTACCTGCAGCTGCCACGACAGAAAGGTGGAAGAGGATTGATTAGATGCGAAATGTATGTGAAGGCTGAAGAAAATAATTTGGCATGGTATGTTAAGATTTAGAATGAGAGATTGATGGAAGGAGAGAGAAAGACAAAGAGCTTGGCGGAACAGTGAGGGAGCACAGGAAAGACTGTCTTGGGGTTTATTCGTAATTTCAGATTACATGCGTTGTGCGCGGCTCTGCGGTACGGTAGCCTCGCAGCTCCTATAACCTCTAAATTTCAGTGGCAGGGATAATGTAAGCTCTATTGTTTTAGGGCTAGGGTCCATTGTTTGTGTTGTTTGTTCTTTTGTCTCGATCACCTGAAGCTCTTACAAGGTCTCATCTGATTGGGGAGGTGACCCCCGAGGAAAGGATGGGGCGGTACGCAGCTCTTTGCAAGGTCCCATAGTATTGGCTCGTAAACATTCCCTCTTTGAACAGATTTGTTCTCAGCTGGATCGCCAAAAGTTTTCAAAATTTCGACTGAATAGCTTGACGCTGCCATTTTGCAATCAGCGCTGTTTCTCTTCAACAGGGGTTATTTTTGGCACACTTTGTGATTTAACTGTGCTTGCTTATCTTCAAAAGGTGTTTCTCGTGTTTCTACACCCACACACAAGGGGAATGAGGGTTTTGGACACTGTGTTTTGTGTGTGTTTAAGCCCCGAAACGAGGTGACCCCTGGGAGCCGAGTTTCGTGCTAAAACCCGCAAAAAACGCTGTACCAGAACCCTCATCCTCCTTGTGTGTTTCTGGTAAAATGCTTCCTTGTTTTCTTGACGTTTCATTGAGACTGACTGGCCAAAGTTCAGTCCCGGGTAGTAGAGTAACCCTACCTGAAACATTTTGTTGGAAACACGGCTATATCTCTAACCCTATAATTTGGTTTTATCAACTGGGTTGATAATGTAAATTGGCCACCGTAAAGAGATTCGAGAGCTTACGTTTCGAGCGTTAGCCCTTCGTCGGAGCGAATCAAGGAATTTTGGGTCGTGTGTGGTTTATATACAGAAAGATGGAGCTTCGCTATTGGTTGGTGCCTGTGTTGGACCAGCAGTAAGGGGATCGGCACTGCCGGGAGGAACCAGGAATCTTCGTAATTGTCGAATCTTTTATTCTCAGCGCTATGTGCAACTAACTAACAACTGCGTAACTGACAAACTGTGCTTGAATGCCAATCAACTTTATCGACAAACCGTAGACATGTTTGGGTTACACTTCTCAGTGACCTTGGATGAATCGGATACTACTGAGAGAAAGCGAATACAAACAGACCTACATGAGAAACCAACACGAAGAGCGAATGTCCAATGACAAACTCAGAAGAACGAAAACTAAAAAATAAATAAATAAAGTTATCTTATCTTATCTTAACAGGAGACTATAACAGGAACTTTGATGGCGGCACAAACCAAGGTCAATAAGAACTTCCAAGCATGACTACCGTGGGAACTATTGTTATAAACATTGAAAACCTTAATACCACTCAAATAGGCCGACGAGACAACTTAGACTTTAGAACAACCATGTGTGGGCAAAAGTAGCCCTTGAATAACCTTGAGCCTCAAGACTCACACGGTAGTTGCGAAAAGGCAAACAACTGATGATTAAAAACCAAAATAACTCAAATCTAAAATAAGGTAACTTAATGCTTCACAACACCTGGTAACATGAAAACAACGGGATAAATTAGTTGAATGAAAAGCGTTCGTTGATACCGTGAGGATTAAGAGTGCCGATTTGAAAAATAAATTTTTGTTCGAGAGTTTTGCGGCTTTCCGTGCTTCCTTGGTGAAGGGAAAGGCCGCAGATTGCCATATGTTGCTTAGAATAATTTGGGAGATTGAAGTGTCTCGCGACCGGTTTAGATGCATTTTTGTCGTCTTTCTCTACGTCCCGAAGGTGTTCTCGGAATCGGTCGCCTAGTCGTCTCCCTGTTTCGCCGATGTATAACTTTTTGAGAAGAGTGCAAGTTATGCAGAAGATGATATTGGCTGAGGTACAGGTGAAATGATCAGTGGTCTTCATAGATCGCTTGGGTCCCCATATTTTGTCAACGTTGTGAATGAAAGGGCGTGTTTTGCATCGTGCGCGAGCGAATTTAAAAGTTCCGGGTTGATCACTTGTTTAAAATGCACTTTTGACTACTTACCCCCTCTATATCTGTAACCCTCTTGGTAGAGACCCTACTTGCTTTTAAACACGGCCTTAGAAAGCTTCAGATCTCCTTTAGCGTACACCCACTGACTCACGTGAAGCTAAGTGAAGTAATTTTGCATCAAACGGCATATCAAACAAGGCATAATTGCATTCTCGTCCCAGAGCCGCTTGTCCCTCTTAGCTGGCTGGGCCTGTGCACGAGGAACAAGGGGCTCTGGGGACACACGATTTGATTCGCTGAAATCAAACAAAGGGAGTCCAATCACATAAGCCGTTTTAAAATTCTTCATCGTTAGCACTTTTAAAACGGCTGATGTGATTGGACTCCCTTTGTTCGATTTCAGCGAATCAAATCGTGTGTCTCGCACCACGCCCTCTCTCACACTCTAAGAGGACGGGAAGGAGAGGACCCTGGGAACGAGGTTGAGCTGATGGGGTTGGATGGGAATGCCTCAATCTCGTTCCCAGAGTCAACGGGCTGCTCGGTCAACGGTTGGGCGACCCAACCGGCTGGGATTGGTCAATCCCTGGGGAATGGTTGAACCGCGATAAGATCTTGCTTATTTAACATGTTGCCCTGGCTTTGCGCCTGTTGTCCTGTTTTGGAGATGCCAGCCAGCTTACCTGGCGCAAAACAACATTTTAATAAAAGAGAGATTCCAGCTAGCGGATTCGAAAATTTACGAAGTGCTCGCTGCTCGCTATCTCTGTTATTTCTAAAGTGCTCGCTGCTCGCATAACAAAATTGATCACTGCTCGTGCTCGAAAAAATAAACGCACTGCTCGCAAATGCTCGCAAAGACCATTCGATGTCCATCATTGAAATTTTTTTTCATCGTATAAACCCAGTGGACAATTTAAAAATACTCAGTGGAAATTGAGCTGTCCCCGTATTAAATTAGTCAACCCGGTTACTTTTTTCCCGAAAACCGAATGAGGATAAAGATTCCACTGGGTCTGTTTCAGATCTAGAAGGGTGTAAAAAAGATGTGTTATTCGGCATCACGGTGAGCGACATTCTATATGCTGGCTTGAATATTTTTGCAGTGTTTTGAAAAGAAAAAAGGTTTAAATTGCTCGAGATTTCTGCTGATACAAAGTTTAAAATTAAAGCCTGGCACAGTTAAAAAAAAAAACATTTCTTTTCTGACCGTTTGAAAAGCACCCAGGGTGGTCTTTCGTCTTTACTGTGTTTGAGGTCATTGTAGTCAGACATGCAAAGCGCTGATAATCTTGAAGAGACGACTGATCTCCGAGCGTCCTGAAGGGGTAAAACGGGAACTGGGATTGGCCTGTTTATACACTGGGAACATGGGATTCAGGTGACTGGGACTGGGATTTGGTTACTGGGAATGGGGAAAAATGCCAAAAATGGGAATGGGATAAATATTTTTTACCCACGCAAGAAATCACTTAATTCCTGGATTTTGAAACATCAGAAAATTGTTCAAGCGTCTTGTTCGTATTAACTTTTAGTATGTTTAGCCAGCACATTTTATTTAACTTTCCCCGAAACAGCGGTCTCAACTTGTGGTGAACGGATATTTGTGTACAGTGGCTTGTGTATTAAAAAGCTACGCTTACTGAGCAGGCGTACTTTGATGATACAAAAAAATAAAGCGAGCGTAGTTCTCATGCAGAGTCCCATGACCTCTTGCGCCTGGTGACAGTGAATTTGAGGAAGAGGTAGAAAGCGCTCTTGAAACAACATTGAGCATGACCCGTCTAACCAGGCTTGGGCGGGGGGGGGGGGGGGAGGAATAAGAACACTTACAAGTAGGATGAACAAGATACGCTCCACATCATATTCTCTTGGTTGGATAACAGACTTAGTACAGGCAGGAATGTGATGTGTAGCCTAAATAATCGCTATCATTAAACCCTGCGCTGGATAGGGCATGTGCTGTGTATGAACAACCAACAGAACCCACGCATTGCCCTAGCTTGGACACCAGAGGGAAAGAGGACCAGAGAGCTGCCGAAGGTGACATGGAGAAGAACTGTAGAAGGAGAGAGACAGAAGATGGGTTTCACCACCTGGAGCGAAGCTGTTACAGCTGCAAGAGACAGAGCGGGTTGGAGGAGACAAGTCAATGGCCCTATTCTCCCAGAGGAGAGCTAGGAAATGAGTCATTAAGTCATTAAACCCTGCAGAAACAATCTGTCTTCTTATTGGCAAGGAGCCTATAGATAATCACAACCTAGTCGAGTCAAACTCGCTATCACAGTTTCAATCTAAGCTCTCAGATCATCTTAGCCATGTTAATTAGGTTATTGCTTGTTATTCATTTATTTATTAAGTAATTTATTTATTTATTTTTACCTATGCTGTATTTAGCCATTTGCATGTAAATATTATAGCCATATTACTATTTTTATGTTAAATGTTATTTTATAGTTGGTGTGATAGCCCTTAGGCATTTACCGACTTTATTAAATGTAGTGTAGATGTAGATGTAGACATGTAATCTCGAGACAAAGTTGGAAAAGAACTCTTCCACAAATTCTTTGAGGAAAAAACATTCAGAAGCCGGAGGACATAAGGGAATTAGCATAAGTGTTAAAATATTTTATGTGGAAGCTCGTAATCTCGTAATTTTACAGTAATCAAGATCTTTATAAGTGTGTGTCATCATCCGAAGTAACTTTCCCACTTGACACGTTTCAGTAGTCTAAAAGGATCCTATTGTCTTCAGTAAATCTTCGCAAATCCTCGTGAATTTTTGCGTCTTTGTTGTGCCGTATTTTGAAGCCTTAATTTTGAAGCGATACGAAGTATGTATGAAAAAAGGGATTTATTCTAAATTCTGTTACTGGGAATGGGATTTGAACACTGGGAAGTGGGCTTCCCCCTTCAGTACCCTCATGTCCATTACAAGATTTAAGAGTATTAAATTGAGAAGGAAGCAGTGAACGATTGGTAAAAGAATATAAACAACTACGTTAATTTGTCTTCTTTGGATAACAACTCTGACGAAATAATTTTTATTCAAAGACACAGAACATTTTAACTACAAGTGATTTTAAGTGATTTGTTTCAAGTCTACTGGATGAATTTTTGAAGCCGATTTTGCCCGGGTATTTTCCTTCCAGATATTTCGTTGTATTAAAATTACGTTAATTAGCGGAAATAGCTTTTACCCAAGTCACCAAATGGCTGCCTTCGTAAGTCAACTGAAAACGTTTTGGTCACGTACTCTCAAACAATTGTCTGACCCAAAGCTCTAAACAATGACGCCTTTGCGGAAATGGTCGGAAATAACGTTGGTAACGAAGTTAGCGACAGGCGTCTGCAAAAATTCGTGTGATCTTCGTAAAAGATCGTGACTTGACGGGCAATTTGCTTCATGGCTTTATCTTGCATTATTTCGCTATCTTTGTTCTGTTCTCGTAATATTCAGAGACACACCTACCCTCTTTTGTTTTAAAAGAATGGCTACACTTGTTTTGAAAGTTGTGAAAGGATTGAGGCATTTGTCACGCCGAAGACGAGCATATGACATCACAGCCGACTGACGAGTGGGGTCAAGAAGTCAACACGCTTTTCCATCTTGTATTCGGAACTGATAAAACGCGGTGTGGATCATTTTAAATTGTACTTTCTTTTGTCCGTCTCATGGGCCCGTCATATGATGGGCAAACAAAATGGTTAGCATTCTTATCATTGGAAGAGGATTTAAAAACGGACTTGGTAACAGGAAGGTTCAGTATTATTTCGTTTAACTGAAAGCGTTTTCCATCGCGCCCAGGAAAGTAAACTAAATGTTCTTCGACCACGACTTCTGGTTTTAAAGCTTTCTGAAGGATGGCTGGTTCGTCCAGTAACGGGCCGCAAGTGTTTTCCGCACAGGGCGTCGAGGATGAAAATGACTACAAACAAAGATGTAAATATTTGGAAAACCAACTCGAAAAATTTCGGGAGCAGGCGACGAAAGTCCGCGAAGTCATTGGTCAAAAGGTATGCTATTTCTGTTCTGTTGTCGCTTCTTTATTGAAATGGCATGCTACTTTTAAATTTGCTAAGACATATCAGTGTAACTCTGGGTTATTTGTTTCATCGTTTTTGTTTTCACTTTTTTCCTCACGGTTTCATATAATAATGATTGTAATTCAGGTTAGCTTATCTCGTGAAATCTTCAGTCGCTCCGCGGTTTACAAATCGACCGTATGTCGGAATGTTTGTGTTCAAATTGTGGTCAACGGCTCGTAATGAATCTACCGGTGTAATTTTTCCTAGATTGCACTCTTAATCGCTTTCCACAGTCTTGTGCAGAAAGAGGTGCAACTATTAAACGTTTTTGTGGCAGTAAAATAAGTTTAAGATTACAGAGCGTCAACATAACCTCAACCGCCAAGTGAAATCTGAGCTTCTTCGTGACTGATTCGGTTTATTTCGTTTTCAAAGAAACACGACATTTCAGTTCGGTCATCGGTCGAAAGAATCTGAAAGCTTTGGGGAAACTCTTTGCATTTTTACACGTATTCGCTAGTTTGGAAATTGGTGTGGGTGAATCTGCGAAATATTCTAATAATTAATTCGAGCGATCAGCTGTTGTATGTTATCTGTTAGTCTGAATGAGTGTTTGTACACAAAACACTATCAAAGTAGACATTTTACCAGATGCTGTGATTCTGAAGTTAAAAGTGTTTTTTCCTCACGTTCAAATTGTCATGTCGAAATCAGGAAACCACAGCGATGACTAGTTGAAAGGTCCAACAAAGTGATAGCAATTAGATGATTGACATTTTTTGAGAAAAATATTTCTGTGGATAAATGAAGTACGTCTTTGCCTTATATAGAACAACTGTTGTTAGAATATAATTAGCGAGTTGTAACTTAAAGTGTTTCGTGTATGTTCTTGTCATCGGAATGTTAACATGCAGGAAATGTATGTCTATAAATATTGTTGTGTTTTCCTTATTTGAAGATAAATTTTATGTTTTATATAAAACAGGGTTAATGTTGGACTGTGTATATGTATACCAAGCCCGGAATTTGTTACGGAATTAGTTAAAGCAGTTTTCACAATTAATATCAATGTTTAATTGACAGTTTTTTGACACACGACAATATTTATAAGCTTAGATGTTATCTGCAATTAATGGTGGTAAGTACATGGAAATAAACTTCTCTTTTCATAAACAAGGGTCATAAAGGTTATTGTTTAGAAAAATAAAGTTATGTGAAGTTGACTTGCATTTTTATCATTTTTGAATCCAATTTTTAACCTATTATTATTAAAATTTAACCCATTATGTGATATTGACCTATTCTTTGGATGAATGGCTATTGATCATATTTTCGACTTTATGTCAGGAGATTTCGTTTGGGTGTGTGTGTTTGTAATTTATTGCTTAAAGGGAAGTTTACGTATCAAACAGTGTTTCTACACTGTGGAATGGCAGCCCACAGAACCCCCGGAACCTGGTTTTTAGCTTTAATTAAAAATAACAACAATAATATTCTTTACCCTGTTTAAAATTTATGCAGTGGTTAGCTTATACTATGCCGAGATAATAATCACTACAAACTATGGACCAGTAAAACCAGTTTAAGAGCTTATTTTGGCTCGGGCTCATACACTCACCCACATAGCTGTTGAGTTTGAGTGAGCCTGCTGTGTAACGATCAAACGGTTTGACTGTCAATCAAAATTTGAAGCAATGTCAGGCTGCGTTTTGCAAGAGTGATCACGAAAGTGTTTTGCAATAAATAAATGTTATGCCTATACATATTTGGTCAAATTTAACTTTTTTTAATGTAGCCAAGTCGTTAAGAAAACTTTTTGTGATACTTAAACTTCAATTTCAAGCCTTCTGTGTTTGTCAAGTGGATGAAATGAATGATTACAGAAAATTAATTTCATGCGAAACCGAGACAGCCAGACAAAAGCCGTGCCAATGTCCACGGCTCACTGAACGTAAAACATATTCTACCATTTGCTTTAATGACCTTTTATGATGTTTCATTCTGATAGTGAAGCAAAGCAAAGCCATTTCCGACAACGCAGCTGCATAAGGTTTTATTCTAACAATGTTAAAAATGATGTAAAGAGTTATGGCCGCAAAAAGAAATTTAATTATTGTCAGAACAGTTTCGCGATCGCTGGTGCGAGATCAAACTTTCAAATTTGACAACAAACTGTACATCGCATGTGGTGTGACGTAGTGGCGCATGCTCAATGGAAAATTTGCAGTGCGTGACGACCCTAATAACGGCTGCGAAGGAGACTATTGCTATTTTGGCATGGTGCAGAGGTAACCATTGCTTGCAGGGTAACGAAATTATGAACGGGGGGCTGAACAGGGTAAAGAATATTGTTATTATTTTTAATTAAAGTTAAAAAGTAGGTTCTGCAGGTTCTAGATGTTCTGCGGTCTGCTGTTCCGCAGTTTAGAAACACCACCTATAAGTTTCAAGGTGCTGGTATTAAACTTTCGAACTGCAGTTAAGATAATAAATAATTATACTTTCAGAGCTGCTATAAATACATGTAGGTTAGCAATAAAATCCAGTCAGATCCAAAACTGAACTGTTCTCTCAAGTCTTGTGACTGTGCGGACAATTTCTTTCACCTTCCAATGACAGTAAACACCAATGTTTTGCATTGACAACGTATTATCGAGGAGTTCTGTAAAATAGTGCCTGACCTGACCACTGTTTTGTCCGATCAAAATGTGATTTAGTTGAACACATGTCCTTTCACTGAAAAAAAATTATTTGCAGCCCTGATTTATTGTTACTAACAGTAAAAGTTGTTTCTTGAATTACTGCCCATTATATATATTATTTTTGTCCAGCATTGTTTTATAGTCAAACTGTTCCTGTCATTAATAGAATAAGGAATTAGTTTATGGAGAATTGATTTCGTGGATAGATTGCCAAGAATACTCCATCCAGGCATAATGCAGATGGGCATAGTTGCAAATAAAGCTGCGACTATATGTTAGCCGATAATTTAACCACTCACAACCAATATGTTTAATTTTGTTCTACAAAGTTAAAAGACTTGGAACAACAGTCAAGTAATGCTCAGACAATGGCTGCAGAAACTGCTCAGCAGGTACTAATGAATGATTACTAAAAATATGATTTAAATGCACTAACCTTTTAAATCTGTAAGACTGTAACACTGATTAATCCAGATCAGTTAAGTAATGTGTAACCCTTCTATAACCCTGTCTTGTGTGTGTCCTATTTATGTGCCTAGGTTTTCATGCTTTTTGTTCATTTTCCATAGAGCTCTCTCTTGGATAAACTTGGCTTTTTTTGCTTTGAATGTAACTGCTGCCAGCTTGTATTGCTAGAATGGTTGTTAGTAGTGCTCAAATCTCAGCAAGTGGTACATAGGCTGCATCTTGTCGCTGGGTGTCACATCTTTACCCTGTTTCCCTCCTTTTGAGGACTTTTGGGCGTGCTAGCAGTGAGACAAATGTGATTAGTTCAGGACTTGAGTTAAGTGTTGTGTTAATCATTTTTTAGGTCCAGCATTTGGAAACATTACTTAAAGTCAAGAATGAAACAGTATCTCAGTTGCAAAGTGAACTGGAAAATGAGGTGCGTTGTCGCTGTTTTTTTGTAAATAGACCCCTTCAGGTGGCTAGTATGTTGGAGGATAATGCCCGAGGCTGAAAGATTGTGCGAAAAATGAACAGTTGGTGAGAAGTGAAGCTTCAAGGGCAACTGTGAAATTTTCAGGACAATCTTTCAGCCAAGGGCATTATCCCCCAAAAATGATATACCACTAAACTAGAAAGGGGTTCATTTATTTTATAATCCTCTGATTAATTTCCACAGCATCATTTGTCACAGTAAAAAAGGAAAAACCTATAATGACAAGCACGGCATAATTGGGGTTGAAATAAAAGAAAATTGATTGATTTACAGGTTTTTTTCAATCTATGGTTTGATTAAAAGGTTAGAGCCGAAAAGGTGACTGTTCAGTTGTTTTGCACTGCTCCATAAAATTGCGCGGCGGATATCAAATCGGACAGGGTATATTGCCTGATACCCATCATCCTATTTGCACCACGTGATGTATTTTATCTAATGAGTGTGCCAAAAATTAATCGGTGGATTATTATTTCTAATGTTTAGGGAATTGAGATTGTCTTATAATATAAACTTTCTTAAAATCTTGGACAGAAACAAAGACAAATTCTTCGTGAAAGAGAAGTTGAAGATAAGGCCGCTCACATCAAAAACTGGATGTATAAAAAAATCTCTGAGGTATGGTATGTTGTAAATTATGTTCTGTTTGTATAAAGCATGGAGGTGCAGTTCACTATGGTTACATGAAGGTTCCCTGAAATGCAGATCAAAAGGTCTGGGTTTCCAGCTTTTATCACAGTGACCATGTTGTTTCTTTAAGTAAGACTTTGCTTTGAAATTCAAAAAGATTACATTGCCAGTGCTTTCAATAAGAGACCACAGCTGATGAAAAGCTTGGCTTACTTTTTGTTACTTTGCTCAGAGGAGTTGCCAATTTTTTCTCCTAAATTTAAATAATTGAAGAAAGATTCTTTCACAATAGAGTTTTTAGTCCATCTGAACCAACTGCCGTAAAACGTAAGATGTTATACTTTTATTTCCATTTCCATCAGTATGAAGAAAAGTTAGAAGAACTTAACAAGGAAAATGAACGGTTGAGAAGTTCACATAAACAAGCAATGGAGTTGGTTAGGGAAATTGAGACAAAGCTTAACTGTTCCGAAGGTATGATAGTATGATTGTCAAGGTTCTTTGGGGAAATGGAGTGTTTTTACTCGGAAATGGAGTGTTTTTACTTGTGTAACCTGCTTGTGCTTGTTTACATTGTACAAATTGAATGAAATATATTTATGTTTGGTTGTTTTGTAGCTCGCTGTTTTGGCTATCCCGGTTAGAGTAGTTATGTCATTCAGGGCAATTCTCGATTCACCATTACAACACAACACAGTGCAGTAGGCAGAAAGCTTGTGAAAAGTGATAGTACGTAAATAAAAGCATGACCCTGCTTTAAAATTATGCAAATTCAGTTTCTTCCGGAAGACATACAAGACAGGTCAAGGCAAGAAAACGTTAATTTGTACTGTAAGTTATGTTGTGTTACATGCACGGGTTAATCACCATGATACTAATAAGATAAAAATACATACAGTCACAGAAGAGAAATAATCACAGTATACCTCTCGGATTTCATATTTGTGTTCAAGTTGATTTGATAAGTGATGAGTTGATTTTGATTTTGGATAATACTCAAAATAAATTCACTCTGAAATCAGTTGGAGTTCACTCTAGAATTAGCCTGAAGCGATCGTTCAAAAAATGTGACAAATTGAAGACACAAAGCGCACATTGCCTACTGGGTAGCGATTGCACAATTTTGACATTTTTCATTGGAGGAGACAGGAATTCTAGGTATTAGATGATTTGCTTGGGTTCACCCTCTGGCAACCCAGTAACATGGTTACAAAGAAAGGCAAATACATGTATGAAAGTTTAATCATGCAGAGCTATTTTCAGAAGTGGTGTGATCCACATACAATATTTTTTTTGACCAGATCAAGTGTTGAGACTGTCCAGAGAACTTGCTGATGTTCAATCTCAGTGTGGAGACTATTATGTCTTGGAACCTGAAACAGAACAAGAAAAATCTGGTTTCGAGGTTAGAAGTCCATCACCATTGGGTTCATCAAGCTCATTAAATACCAGTCCAACACCCATGTCTCCAGATGAGCTGACACAAGCTCCAGCAGACAACAAGGATGATAACAGAACATTAATATCAGATCAACCAACCGAAATACAAATCAAACGAACATCCAGTGGCAAGTCCCCATCCAAAATTCCTCGATTTGTAGGAAATTCTGATGATCCAAGAGCTGCACATATATCATATTACATGTCACTTAAGAGAGGATTAAAAAGCCCAGGAAGTTCTCAAACAAAATTTTTCATACAAGTACAAAATTCACATAATCCTTACATGCACTTAACGAGATCAGAGAACTTGTCACGGAGCAAACTATACGATAGCCAGTCTACGGTAGATTCAGAGCTGGAAGACAGTGCCTTTGAAACTTACATACAAGATCAAGGTATTGATGGAGAGGAGTTCCAGGCACAGCTGGGTGAATTAGTGACACTTCATTTGGAAAACCGGAGTTTATCTCCAAGTGTTGCAAGAACAGAACAAGAGTCCTTATCCGATAGTAGGTCATCTGTTGATTCTATTACAGAACCAGCTGTCTCTCCCAATCCAATATATCAAACTCTTGAAAAGGAACTAGATTCAGCAGAACAAGAATTAAATTCAGTACGGACTTGTTTAGATTCTGTCGCAGAAAGTCAAGCATCAGCAGATAGTGGTTTGCAACTTTCACCCCTCCCACCTCCAGTTCCTCCACGCTTTGAGCCCGAAAACGTGAAACCTCCACCTGTTCCTCCGGTGCCAAAGAGTAACCAGAGGGAACAGCCACAGGAATTAGTTAGAACAGAGAGTAATTTCACTAGTTACTTAGCGGAAGCAGAGCTTCAGAATGAGGAATCCAGGGCTCAATTTAGTAAAGAGGATATTTCAGCGGCATTGCTACAGAATGGAATTCAGTCCTGGATGTGGAATGATGATTCAGGTATGGTAAAAACAACAAACATTTGGTAAAATACACTGTATGAGGCATGCGCATACTAGAACAAAGAGTGATGAGGACGACATTGATGATGCTGACATGTTAATGTATTGTTTGACCGTATTAAAATTTATTATTACAATGCCCTTGGTGCTACTAGAGGGTTTTCCTCTGTTATATTTTAGTGGCAAAAGTAATGTCTGTAAGCCAGAAAGCTGTGCTTGTCGGTTTGAGTGCTCCTTGTGAACAGTGAATAGAACCTCTGGCTCCCATGACAGCGCTATAAAAGATGTCTTGAAGCCCAGACACGCAGTGCAACTTTGTACTTTGTCCATCTCTAAAACTGTTTTAAAATAAAGCAATGAATAAGTAGTGGATGCTACATGCTGCAATTTTGTTACCATAATGTTGCTCTCAATATGCTGGTATAGTCAAAGATAAAATAAGCTATGCAAGACTACAAGCATGTTGTTCATTGTCGAGCTGTTTTGTTTCATAGTTGGCTCAGATTCTCCACCGTTTGGCACACTGGAGAACAACGCTAAAGACCTCAATATGCTGACGGTATGAAGAACAATACAGTAATAAATATTCAGTCCTGTGTTGTGTTGCAATTTGTTTGTATTCCATTGTTACCTCAGTGCCATAAATACACGTCGCTGTCAAAATTGTACCCAAACAGTGAGTTACATGTGTCGGAAAATTCAAAGTCGGCAAAACCCAATCAGAGACACCACACATAGCTGGAAAGCTTCATCATCATTGTGGAAGACTTTATGGATGCAGAGAATGCTGTGAGAAGAGTCTATTTGCTCATGCTAGTGATGTCCATACATTGCTTTGTCCTTGGCACAAAGTTAAGCTCGCTATTTTGCAGAATCATTTTAATTTAAGATTTTGTTGATTTACCTCATGAGTGTCAAGTTTACAGTTTCTTAGTTCTTCTGTTATTAGTTTGTCTTAACATGTTTTAATTATTTTAATTTTTACTTTTTAATGCACCTACAGGAACAAACCTGTCCTGTGTACACAACATTGAAAGGGGTATGTGCCTGCATCAGAACCCACACAAACAATTTTGTCATAACACATTATTTTCTGGTTGTGCTTATTTACTAGAATATATTCCACATAATATAGAGATGCCCCTCTGAGTCACATACTGAGTAACAAGTTGTAGCACTGATGGATCCTTTGGATTAGAACAGACATTTCGTAAACCCTTGATTTGCTGCTGGCTGCTACCCCCGTTTTCAAATTAGACAGAAACATAAGTTAAGGTGGTTGCAAACGAGGACATGTAATGTTTCGGACACAAATGTTTGACCTGTTTACGTGCAACATTGTTGCGGACACAAATTTTGTGTCTGACACAAAAATTGTTTCTGATTTTATTTAGAAACGGTTTTTGTCCACAATAAATGTTGCTGCATTTGCGTGCACAGCAAATCGTCATGAGCAACAATGTGTCTGCGACAATGTGTCCTCATTTGTCACAGCCTTTAAGCTCTTCTGTTGATGGGTACCTCCAATATACTACTAGAATTGGACAACACTTTCACCGGTGTAACTGTGTAATCAAAAGGACTCAAAAGGACAGGTGATGCATTCGTAATGCTACAGCAGTTGGAGTTAAGATGGATGGTATCAGTTTCCAGCACTTTCAGTTCTTGCCCTGTGAGTGGTGAGCCATGAACAGTACAACATCTTGAAACTACTGGAAACTACTACCAGCCACCTTATTAGGGATTAAAAATAATGGAGCTTCATCTTTAGCGTGTGACTAAATACAGGGATCCGAGACTTTGATTTGATTTTTTGTCTAATAAAGAGAAAAAGACAAGTGCACCGAGTAGAGTTGAACCTGGGTCACTCGGATCACGAGCAATCCACTTTACCACTAGACTACAGGGGTTCGGTTGCTGAACCCTAAAAAATTTTAAGAATTTATCGTGTTACCCTTACTATTCTTGAGAGCTAATCTTAAACAGGCTAACCTCAGTGCTTATGGTAGGCTAACCAGAGTGCTTTCGTAGGCTAACAGGAGTGCTCAGCAGGCTAACCGGAGTGCTTAGTAAGCTAACCGCAGTGCAACAGTAGACTAACCTGGGTGATTTTGTAGTCTAATTTAGCTAACCATACACATTCCCAGTACATCAGGAGCTCTGATAAATTTCTGTATTTAGTTGCTGCCGGGTTACTTTAACCTTGTGGTCAGCTGGCCTCATCCAACTGTTACAGAAGGTGAAATAAATTTTTAAAATTTTCCTTTTTATTCAATCAGTGCAGCAGACACTTTTGAGTTTGTATCCATGGTTGCTTATTTTTGGAGGTCCCTCTTCAATGCTTTTTAAAACATTCTTATAGTTTTAACCTTTTTATTCCTTTTTTCTATTTTTTAAAACAGTCTTCTATCAAAATGTGACATAAGCCATAGTGGATTTGGCATTATATTAAATTATTTTATTTTTATGTTTGTTAAAAACTGAAGCAGCCGTTTGGAAAGTGAAATACTGGTAGTCACCATTTTTTAAAAATAGTAAAATGAGGCAACTGTACAGTATAAATCAGATGTAGATTAAAACGTTTGGAAGAGTTGATTAGAAAACTTTCTATGCATGTAAGCATGGTAACTAGTTAATTGTGTACACAGTTCTCTGAAGGTATTAATTAATGTCACATTCACACATTTGCATATCAAAGTATTGTTTTCATTCTAACCAGATATCTGCTGAACTACAGTAAATGTTTTATTTACCTTGTGTTTCATTTGCCAGTTGATGTTTAGAAGTATCTTAACATGGCTCCTGTATTCAGTATAGCTGTATTTTTGCCATCTGAATAAGGTCATTGTTCTTCTTTAGGATACAGTCATGATCTTAGCATTGTCATGTTTAATTAGCGGTACTAACAATTTTCATCGTTAAGATTACTTTTTACAATTCAACACCACTGAACAGGCCTTTGATTGAATTGTGTTGTTTCTTCCTGATAAGAGAGCTTCTCAGCTCAGAAACACACCTTTCTCTGGGGAATCCACTGACTCCTCTGATAACGAGAGCTCTGCAGGAGACTACTGCACACCTCCAGATGAACTGGCAGTAACTGAAGATCATTCACAAGTCAAAGACAAGACAGAGGAGATTCTTGAAGGAACTACTCAAGTTTTGAAGACATGCGCTACATATACAACAGTCAGTTTGAAAAAGGTAGGTGCAAGACTAGATCAAATATACCAAATGTACAAATACTAATTTTGTAACATGTGTTCTTTATGATATTTAATGTCATAATTATATATTAATTTTTTAAATGCATACATGTAGGAAGATCAAAGAAAGGAAGGTTATCTGACCAAACTTGGAGGTCGTGTCAAAAACTGGAAGAAAAGATGGTTTGTTCTTGGTGATGGCAAACTCTACTACTACAAGACAGAGGTAAAAATGTGAATACACATATTTTGGCTTTTTTTTCTTTTTTGAAATTTCAGTGAAAAAGTGCAACGTCTCAACAAATTCAAAACAGAAATGTAAACAAATCCCGAGACTGTGCAGTACGGACTGGAAATGGCCTTTTTAAGCTCTCATTCCGTTTGTTGGTAATTGCCACTAGCAGTAAATTTGTCCACCATTGAAAAGGTATCTAAGGTTCCGTCAGAAAAAAATCCATACTGATAAGTAACATTTACCAAGAGCAACTCTAGCTGTTTGTCGCGCATTTGATTGTTTTAGAATGATGTGAGCAGGAAGCCCTTGGGTCAAATTCCACTGGATGGAACTTGCAGAATTGCACGGACAGACGGTGCACTCACATTTGAAGTAAGAATCACAAGTTTGTATATTTTTATTAGACAAGTACAACAATATTAATATTAATAGTATTGTTATAACCTTTTAAAGGGGCACTGTCGCGGTATTTTGGTGTCATTTAAAATGCTGAAATGTGTTCTTGCATCAATGGCAACCCAAAAATAATGGTGTAGTTTTGTTACCTAGGACTATATCACTACACTGAAACCATTTTTTGCCGCCTATCACTTACGATGGCAAGGATGTTAGTGGATTGAAATGGAAAAATTTCCTTGAAACTATTGCCAGAAATTCATTATGTGTTTGCTCTCTGAGCTACAGTTCATTCCATATCTTCCTGTTAGTCCATCAGGAGCAGTTTGAGCATGAGTAAAGGAACCAGGTAATGATTTTAGTAATGAATGAAGCTGAAAACAACAAAACCCCTGTGACAGTGCTCCTTTAACTTGACTTGCCCCCAGTTGTCTTCATATAGTGTGCAGCATTAAGCGTTAGGTCAGGGGTACAAAATGGGGGAACATGGGGTATCTGTGCTCCCCCATCTAGGTACCCATTTCACCTGTCACCCGGTCGCATGTAGATCAGTCATCGTTCTTGGGAAATCCCCCACTCGCCCCACCCTAGACCATGGGGTGGGCGGTGAGGCTGTTCCCTGAGACCATGATTGATCCTCAAACGCTGTGTTTCCTCACACGCTGTGGAGGTGAGTCAGACTTTTAACATAAATTATGCCACTTGTGTGTTTGTTTGTTCTTTTTTTCTGGGAGTGTTGCAATCTGCCAGATGTGCTGGTTAAAAGCTAAAACTAACGCTAATATGTTTTTGTTAAGGTGGCTACACCAAAGAGGACTTTCTATTTGACTGGGGAAACAACAGAAATTGTAGATGGCTGGCTCAGAGGTGATTAAGATGTTTTGTGCAGTTTATTGTTTCATGTGTATTGTGCCTGGGAGGCGCGGTGGGTGCGGTGGGTGCGGTGGGCGCGGTGGGCGCGGTGGGCGTGGTGGGCGCGGTGGGCGCGGTGGCCTAATGGCTAGGACTCTGGATCAGATGGTCAGTGATCGATCCTCGGCCGGGGCACTGCGTTGTGTTCTCTGGCAAGACAAAGGCAAAGGCAAATATTTTACATCGAAGAATGGGGAGTGGTTGCCCAATTCTCCTGAGCCAGAGGCTCCTGTATAAAGCTTCTGAAGGTGCACGAAGGCCACACCACAACACTAGGAACCCCGTGCCATACACTTATGATGGGTGTGTGGGTTCTTTAACGTCCCCTGCTGAACATGATACAGGGTCCACTAGGCTTGTACGTAGAACCTGTACGTTGTAATATTTTTCTCATATCTACATGTGACTTCTGTTTTTTTTTAGTTCTGCACAGTGTTATGCGAAAGTTTTCAAGCACACCATTGTTTGCACAAGTAAAGGACAAAGAACTCATGAAAGGTTGGCTTATAAAGGTATGCCTTTTTCTTTTTTGTTAATGTCAGTATAGCATCACGGTTTCATGATGCGAACTTTCGCTTCTGTTTCTACTCCTGATTTCTAGTGTTTTTATTTAACCATTTATTTGTTTTAAAAGATAAACTTTGGAAACAGAGAATTCCAAAAATGCTATGAGTTTAGAAAAGTTACAGTTGCACCAATCCACTCTTATGGCCACTTGACTTTAACAGCCAGGTTTTCCCTCCCTTACTATGTCTAAGTACAAAATGGGATAAGCTCTGGCCTGATGGGCCACCAGGCCCGAATGCAGACTTTACCTTTTACTATGTGTGAGCTGCCATTATTTATTTACTTGCCAATGGCGGCGTCATAGTTTTGATTAATTGGTAACATGACTTTGTGTCGTCTGTAATCATACTTGTGCTCAACAAATAGGATTCCTGCTTCGCAGTCATCTGATTTTGTTAATTGCTCATATGATTACAGACTGAATTGGACGCCACTCAGTCCTATTACTTATCACCATTGTAAATAGGACCTCAATGAACCCATCGTGGAGAAGGGCAGTTCACTGTGTCAGCCTGTCAGCCTGTACCACAAAACATCCCAAAGCTGAAACTTATTGGCAGACTTTCTAATCCTGAAAATAATCTTAAAAGACCCTTTATCACTTACCGTGATGCACCACACATTGTTTATTATGAAATGTGTGCACTGCCCGGACGAATCCGGATGAATGACCTCCAAAGCCTTTGTCTACGGCTGTGATGGCACAAAAGGAAAAACATGACCTCTAACCTTGAAGAAGAAATGGAAACTGAATCTTTCGAATCAAGTATTCGCTATAATGGCGGTTTCATGGTCCATGATTCGGTTGTTTGTTTGCGGTGCATCACAGTAAGTGATAAAGGGTCTTTAAGGTTCTGCAGCCCTGAGGGCATTTCGTGTTTTAATTACATAGATTTAGACTGTTACTTGAAACTAGTTTTTGTTGCTCACTAGGTAAAGCATGGCTCTTCCAAGAATTGTTGGAGTGTTCTTCATGGCCAATATCTTTGCTTCTACAAAAGTGAAGATGACACGGTGAGCTTGTTTTGTCATAGAAAAAAAATGCTCTAACTTAAATTGCCTTATCAACAGTTATTTGTCTTCAATCTTTCGTATCCAGTTTTGATTGATTAGAAATCTGTCATTATTTTCTAAAACCAAGATTAAACAAGAAGAAGAGTTGTTTAGAGATCAAACTCTCTCTTGTGTTTGACCGACATCTCTCAGGATGCCAATTGAATGCCCGTTGCATGCTACGCTTATTGAATGTTGTGCCTTCTGAATGACCTTGAAATTGCTCAAATTTTCAGGAGAGCTGGTCAAAAATAAGTTTTCTCCTTCGATGAGTAGATAATGTCAACCCTAGCTGGGGGATTTTGTTGTTCGATGTATTTTTCACTTTCCAGTGTTTTGGCTTTATTTCAAAGTAGCCGGGGCTCAAACTTGTAGCCGAGGCAATTCCCTGGCCCCTTGGCCCTTTAATGACAGCCCTGCCCTTGTGCTTGTTCTTTCAGCTAATAATAATAATTTCATTTGACTATGTGATAACAATCAAGCCTAAATGCCTAATTCCCATCATTCCAACCCTCTTTGACCCTTGTTTGCGTTATTTCTGGCCTCAATGCTTTCTGGGAATTTTCCTTCCTTGTGTTTCATTGATTGACAGGTGCCATTCAGCATGACGCACATGATTGATGTGATAGTGGAGGAGTTAGAATTGCCAGACTCCGGTGACGGCGCTGTTGATGCTGATGAAGTTCCATATCGTCATTACACTCTGGTGATGAAATCACTCAAGCAACCAGCTAGCACATACCTGTTGATTGACTCTAAAGAAGAAAAGGTGTCAAGCTTCAAACTGATTTTTCTCCTCAACAATTTTATGTCTTCATAGTAGAATAACCACCTTGCTATCCTAAGCCAAGTCATAATGTGGCATGCGTACCTTCAGTGCAGCTACACTAATTAACTAATTAGTTTTGCGACATGCTTGTAACTAGACAGATTAAGATTATTACACTGTGCACTCATCATGATTTTCTTCAAACTTTTGCACATTTTAAACAATTATTGGATGACGTTTTTGTGATATCCGGAATAATCAAGGTCGAGGTAAGTGTTATTTTGGCTTTGGCTGATAACACTTATACATTGTTTTAAAGAAAATAATGACAAATGCATTATCGCATCAACTTGATATTGCTCTTGGAAATCATACATTGCACGCAAAACCTACAGATTATTCAATAACCTGCTAGCAGATTAGTGAATAATCTGTAGGTTGCACTGTTTCCCAGAATTAATTGTAGGCCTTTAGCTAATGAGAAGACAGATGGTGACTACAATGTATAATAATATTGCTAAACCTGTCACCTGTATCACACTAGAAACTGTGAAGGTGGTTTTAGAGTTCATTCTTTTTGTCATAGGACTCTTGGCTGTTTCATTTAAAAGTGGCATCAGGCAGTGGCATTGAGGACATGGGAACAGGATTTGAGAAGAGCATTTTTCAACTCATTGCACAAGACTGTGATCCAGGTAATTACAATTGTACATACTTTTAGATGTATGAAATGTAAAGTATGGCTTGACGGACCACTGTGTAGTAAGAATAAAGAATTCTCCCTCTGGATGGAATGCTAGTACATTTCATGTTCCTGGTCAAACATGTTTGCCAGACTGCCATTAGATAACATTTTGTGTGTAAGGTCATCATACAAGCCTAGTGGCCCATCAAATCAGATGCTTATCCTGGTTTCCTTAGCATGAAGATACTTGGAGTATTCCCCCCCCCCCCCCCCCCCCCGCGGATGGGATGCTAGTCCACTGTAGGGTTACCCGGCAACAATCTCATGTTTGTCTCATTAAAAAAAGTTTTGTTAATTTGTGTACATGTTTCAGAGAGTGAGATATGGAACAGCTATGTGTTAACACACACTAAAGAACCCATCACTGAACCCCTTACGACTCTACCAACCAAGGAACTAGAGGTTGAAGCTCTGAAACTTTTCAAGGTGAGCACATGACTGCAGCGACTGACGTACTAGATAAGTAGGTAAAGGCCTGGTGGCCCGTCAGGCCAGAGCTTAACCCAGTTTCAATAGCATGAAGTGACAAGGAGTATTTCTACTCCCCCCTGGATGGTATGCTAGTCCATCGCAGGGTTACCCCCCTGAATTTGCCGGTGTCTTGCCTCTTGTCTAAAGTGTCTTGCCTAAGAACACAACACAGTGCCCCGGCTGGCCAGGGCTCGAACCCTGACCGTCCGATCCAGAGTCCAGTGCACCAACCATTAGGCCACCACGACTCACACACTAGATAAGTAGGAAGTTAAAAAATGAAAACAGGGAGCTGAAAAATGAGTGAAAGGAAGTTTTAATTTGACTGCTGTTGTTTGGCCACCAATAAGAAAAACTATTTCCATTTAGTTTGCGATTCCATTTACTAGACTATCAGTAAAAAAAAACTAACCCAGCTTTCTCTCTCACCAGTCCATTCATCTGTTCACCACGGTACAGACACAAGAAGCAGCCATTGATTATCACGTGTCGTTAGCCCAGAATGCCATGCAAACTTGTCTAGATAATCCAGAACTCCAGAACGAGATATACTGCCAGCTCATCAAGCAGACATCGAAACACGTGCACAGGGGACCTGAGGACCTAGGGGTAGGTATTGTTTTTTCACTCAAATTGAGATAAAATTTTAAACTATTCTGTGTTGTTTTTATACAAACTGTAACAATTGTTTTTTCTTCCTACCTTAGCATTTTCTGGAATTTTGCGGTAAGTCTTCCTGGCTCAGGGAAGACTCGTTTGACATCGCATCACAGGCCACTATTGACCTGCGTCCAGTACAGGAGTTTGTTTATATCCAGGCGTGGCAACTCCTAGCACTCTGCACCGCTCTTTTTGTCCCTAAACAGAAATTTCTTCTGTTCCTCAAGGGTCATCTGAACAGATTTTCAACATTCAAGTAAGTAATAATTTTTTACTTATTTTTCTTAAAGTAGAGCGATTTTTCAATTGATTGTTGTTAAACGATTCCAAAGTAATCGCTCATCAAAGAAAACATGAAGTCGATTGGTTTTACACGCCGTATGAAACAGAAAAATTTACCTAGTCAGGTAATGCAGATCCAATGGAGACGTAAATTACCTCTGATACTGAAGTGAAATCGCTCTAATATAAATAAACCCAGGGTAAAGTGAGAAGTATTGTCGTGGGTAGATGAGAGATGAATTTGGGCGTTAGTTTTGTCTTTATAAGCTTGTTATCAAACGAGCTGGGAGTGCCTATTGCTAATTCTTTGCAGGAAACTTTATAGCCTGAGTACTTCATTTTGGGAGCAACGGTTTTGGCAGGAAATTTTCGATTCACGCACTGTGCGTTTGACAGCTGCTACTCACTCACCAATCAAAAGAGCCAGCGAGACGTGCAATTTTTTCATGTCGAGGCTGATCAAAAATGTTCTTGAAAATAAGATCGTATCTCACCCAGTGAAACACTGCTGTGTATTTAATCACATACTTTTTTTCTCTTGTTCTTTTGTAGAACAAAACTAGGGAAATATGCCACTTACTGTATCAAAAGCTTAGAAAGGATCTTAGTAAATGGGAAAAGAGAGTCAAGACCGTCAAGAATGGAGGTAAGATGAACAAATTCACATTGCTGCAATCACAACAAAGACTTTTCTTGATACAATTCCTGTGATATAGGATTATTTTGTATCACTGAGTTTAAGTTGCTTACTTTTGCCCACGAATCTACAGTGTTTAGCATTCACCCAGTTGCTTTGCTTGTTGTACGTAAGTCCATTTGACTTGTTTGTTGTTATGGCCTTGATGTTCGCAGGTTCTTTCCGTTCTTCTCCGTAAGCCGTACGATCATTCATGTTTGACGAGTATTCCGGTCCACTTTATTGACGGAACCAGCCAAGTAAGTCACAAAAAATCAGCAGACTTAAAAACAGATTCAATAAACAATTTAACTGAACGGCTAAGATACTTGCAAGTGTACGATAACTTGTTTCATTTTGTTTTTCAGGTGTTTGGGTTTGATGGTTCGACCACCATTCAAGAATTTTCTGAGACGATCAACAGAGTAAGTAGCAGTGGAGCATTTCTCATGATAGAGCGAGTTTCAACTGAGCGTCTTAAAACCAAAATCAAAGTAATTACTTTGGTTTGTTTTAGTTTCTGTATCGGAAAGCAGGTAAGAGTATTACTACTCCACCCTTAGAAAGGATTCAAGTCTCCCCTCCCCTCTCCTCCCCTCCCCTAACAATTGGTCTGGTTTCCTTACTGATCACACTTAGTCGAACTGGTCTCTCGTGATCTCTGGCAGTCAGTGTAGTTCAGTTCGTGGCAGTTTGCTGGGATGGTCGTTTGAATAAAACTGACGAGTTAACCTATTCCTTGCAGACGGTTGGTATTCGTACACCCGCGGAAAGTGGTTACGCGCTCTTCACGGATAATCCCGTCAACGCAGTGGAACATTGCTTACAAGCCAGTGTCAAGGTTCGTTCGCCAGTATCATAGAGACCTTTAAGACCGGCCGGGGACACACGAAGCGACAACTCGCTCCGTGTGTCCTGAGTCCAATACAAATCCTGATTTCAATTTGTGCCACTGATCGCAGCGAGAAAAACTTTCACAAAAATTTGCCGGATCACACGAGGTGAAATCTTGCAGCGACTTGTCACCTCGTCGCCTGGTGTGGCCTTAAGATTCTAGGGAAAGGGCGACAACGAGCACAAGACTTGACTTCAAGTTTTTTTCGCGTATACTAACAAAATAGACACCCAGGAAACGGTCACTTTATATTTTTTTCGCCACCAGGACATTCTCGATAAAACTCGTAGGGTGATGACTGCTATCGCGTTGTCCCGCCTAATCGAAATGACGCTGGTTCGCGCGCGTTCATTATTTTAGTATTGACAAATCTCGTCCTTGTAGTTGTCCTCGTCTTAGAATCCCAAGGTTTGCAAACATCTTCACATCGAAGTCGTAGTCGAAGCGCGGGAGCGCGAGTTTTTTAAGCCAATCACAGCATAGTAATGCAAAACCTAAGCAAACGTGAATAGTCCAGTTTCGAGTTCACCAAGACCGCTGAGCAAAAAGGCTAAATACTGAACTGTGCAGGGTTAGCTTCAATCTGAAGAAAAATATTCATAAATACCATCAGGAAATCGCTGACGCGTAAAATGAAGCAATTCACAATGGACTATTACTTCCGTCACAAGTGAAAATCACTGAATCACGTTTTGTTTAGATAAGCCTCTTGTTTGTTGTTGATATTCCGTTCAAATCTTTATACAGCTGTGTGACGTCATTTCCAAATGGGAACAAGCGTTGCGAAGTCAAAGCCAAGGGAAACTGGATACTAGTAGGATGATCAAGCTCACTTACAAAAACAGGTTGGTCTCCATCTTGGACTTGCCTGACCTGTTTGTGAAATCTTTGCCATGTTATACTGAGGCTCAAACAAATGGTGCAAAGGGTGAAATATTTATCACTTAATGTGTTGTCCCGAGGGAAACAGTTAATTTTGTTTCCCAAAGAGAAGCAGACTGAAACATCGGGAGTCAAAGAACAACGTATGGCACAACGAAGACTTTAAAAGATTCACGAGCAACCGTGGTCGATGGTAAACATTCGCGAGCAACAGTGGACCGTTATCCTCTGTCAGACGTTGTGGATTTCGCAATGTGTCCTCGAAACTATGAGAGCACGTGCTGTTGGGGAAAAAATTTCAGTTCTGTAACATGATGGTGTTTTTATTTTTGTCACCGCAGGTTATTCTTCAAGAGCCTCTGCAGCGGAGAAACGGAGAAAGAAAAATACTTCCTTGTTTTGCAGGTGAGAAATTTCTTTCTATAGTTTCTTGTTTGGTTACAGACTTAATAAATCCTCTCCATCTGAATTGCAGTCAAATGTAAATGTGGTCAAGGGCCGATTTCCCGTCAGCAGGGAGATGGCGTTAGAGTTTGCAGCTCTCATGGCTCAGGTATTTGCAGTTGTTGTGTTTGTTCCTCTCTCTACTCTTTAATTTTACGAACATGCCTTTCAATCAGTTATGTTAAACAAGGTGTACCTTTGATTTTTTAGATCACGTACGGTGATTACAGAGCTCACAGTAATTCGCTGCCGAGCAAAAGAATCGAGTCAGTTATCTCCAAGTTCTGTGCCAAGGCGATCAAAGAGGATTCTGGCAAACGGTGAGTGAGGAGCAGTTAGTCAATGTATGATGGCTATTTTTTTTCAATTTTACAGCCTTGCAAAGTCGAGCTAAAAGATCGGCCGTTTTTGAAAAATTTCCTATGGTCCCCTCTAAACTTTTAAAATTTGTTAATTACAGCCCTTCTAAATGTTCCTCATTGAAAGCCATCCGTGTTTCCTCTCCGTTTATCGTTTGATAGAAGGCAACTTTATACATGACCAAAAATAACTTTATTTATGGGTACTATGCCCCTTGAATACAAATTACCAAATAAGATTCAAATCGGAGGATACTGCAAAATAGCAGCTTTAATTTACTAATGTGGAAAAAAAAAACAGCAGAGGTAATAACAGAGCCTTATGGTTGAGATGGGGGAAAACTGAGACGGACCACGAACTTGAATTTTCTAATTTGTTGTTCTCACTTGCATTGATATATTTCAGGGCACTCACACTGCGCATGGCCGAGAAGTGGTCGACCCTGCACGGCTGGAGTTTGAAAGAGTGCGTGGACAAGTATCTTGAGAATGCGCGTCGGTGGCCGTTTTTTGGCTGCAGGTTATTTCAGGCCCAGGTTTGACATACGCGTCTTGTTTTAAATAATAGGGAGTTTTAGAAACTAGGACGGCAACGGCAACGGCAACGAGAACGCCACAAAACAATAGGTTTAATGAGCAAAAACAATCGCTCTGCGCGTTCGTTTTATAGTTTTGTACATTTCTGTGCCGTCATCTGCAAAACAACAACGTGAAATGACCAAATTTTATGTTTTCTCGAGAACGTGAGCGCATGGCGGCAAAGTTTTCTTTCTTTTTCCTTACTTTAACGCCGTTCATAGTAATTCAGTTCCTGAACAGTTCGTCAGCATTTTCCAAGTTAAAAACATTTCAATAATTGCGGAAGCGTCACAGAAACGATAAGTTACATTTTGAAATGACGTTTTTGTTGCTGTCGCCGTCGTCGTTGCTATGACTCTCTAATGAGCGAGGGGGAGACAATCAGAGACACTACACGAGCTACGTCATCAGTGTGGAATTTTGTGGGTCGAATCTTATATGTCTCTGTTACGGGGCAGGAATTGCGCGCCTGAAGAGAGGAAATGTTTGTGTACTGTTCTGTCACACTTGTTCACGAGCCAATTGCTAACTATCGCTATGATCATTGCGTCCTTGCCATTTGCCAAGACAGAGCGGTTCCTGAATTCCTCTCTTAGCTGGTTATAGTAAAACATTTTCTTCTCACATGTACAGCAAAAGCACACAGTGTCAGCTGCGAAGAAACGAACTACAATTACAGAGACGACTCAGCCAGTTTGGCTTGCAGTGGAGGAAGACAGCGTTAATATTCTGGAAGGACAGAGCTTGGTAAGTGTTGTTAATACGACACAAGAATAGCAACGTGGTCAATTTTTTAAGAGAGAAGGCAGCGTTGAACTTGTTCTAGACATAATTCAACTCTTGCATGGCTTGACGCACTCGATTTACGTCTAATTTCTAGTCCTGTTTCTCTAGCATTTATTGACTATGCAGGAGTCGACAGCCATCCACCATACTGGTCAAAAGTGATTGAGAAACACTTAAAAAAATATCACATAATGACAAGTCTGAAAAGTCATTATGCAATTAACCGACCCTCTTTCATTAAACCGATCAATTTTGAAATACTCTGGCTTGGTTTGATGGAAGTAAGGGAACGGTGAAGAGAAACACCAATGTATTCTTGGCGAAAAAGGGAAGTTGGCCAAGACTTTGATCAGGTTCTAGCAGGTCCCCCCCCCCCCCCGGCATTTTGTGCAGTTGGCTAAATTTTCACTCCAGCTATTTTCCATGGCCAGCACAATAAGGCGCGTATTGTGCTTGAAAGACCTTACATAACATTGACTGGAACCAGATTACATGCTTAATCTGGTTCGATTCACTTGGCATCGAACCCGGGACACACTCAGGATACACTCACCCCCAGCCAACTGGACGAAAGCTGCCAAGAACCCCATTGTTTCAATATTTATACTGCAAGCAAAATTGTATATAGTCCATTACTGTCCAAACCACGAAGTGACAGCTAACCGCAGGGAAACGGGCTTGGAACTAACCGGTAACGGGACCAACCACAAGTAAACTGGGATGGAACTAACCCCAAACAAACTGGGTTGGAACTAACTGGAACCAAACGACAACCGTATGTTAATGATGTGCTGTTCTGGTCATTGTTGTGTCATATAAAATATCATGAAATGTCTTATCTGGTCCCGGTCAAGGTTATATACGGTCTTACTTTTTGCTCTGCCAGTTGAGATATTCATTTGTTTCTTTGTATTTCAGCGGTTGATGTGCCGCTACAGGTACAAGCACGTGGTAACCTTTGGCGGTTGGAAAGACGACTTCATGTTAGTCGTTAACCAATCCATTATGCGGGGCGGCAACACAGTGGAGCAGGGAACACAGAGGCTGCTGTTTGTAATGTCCAGAGGAAAGGTATTCTATAGGATTAAAAGTTCAATTCCCCTTACTACTTGTCATTAAGCCTTTTAACTCCGGTTTCTGTAACGTAACGTGTCGTGAAGAACTTGCTCCCCCCCCCCCCCCTCCCCCTTGAAAGCGTTCCATCCCATCTCAGGTTGCACCCCTGAGGAACAGGGTTGCAAATAATGTTTCTCCTATGAAAGGACAAGTGCCCGACCAAGTCAGTATTTTGATCGGACAAAACTACACTGAGGTCGGATATCATATTACAGTACTACTCGATAACGTGTTGCAACACAAAACATTGGCGTTTACATTGAAGGCGGGGAACAATTGCCCGGACATTCTATTCGACCACAGTTTGGATTTTATCGCACATTGGTAAATTACAGTCGGCCGATGTCCGACTGTTACTGATTTGCAGCCCTGCCCCAGGATTTTCCCGTTTGCCCTAACAGTTTGTCAGTACACAAATTTTAACTCCTGAGTAAGAGGCATTTAGAGATGAATGTGTTCACCCAGGGTTTGAAGCCAGCGCACTAGATCCGCAGTCCATAGACCACTTTCGCTATATTTTAAATTCAGCTTGATAGCGAGGCCTAGAGGACACAAACAAAAGAAATTATTAAACATGCATTTTTTATTTTCTTTGTGTCCTCCAGGCCTCGCTACAAAGCTGAATTTTAATATAGCGAAAGTGGCCAATTGGATCACCCCTCTCCCATCCCCAGAGCTTTCAGTTAGTAGTGCAATTTAAGCGGTGCAAGACCTATATATTTTCTCCACACTTAAAGAAAACGCAGTACTTAGACATGTTTTTGTTACAGATTTTAGAACTCACCCTGCTGATGGCGAGCTACATCAATGCCATAATCCGACAAAAGGGAATAACATGCGAGGCACCAGGTATGCCTGCAACCAGACAGGGAGTGGATGTCAAGGTCTGGGAC